>BLSH010391565.1:0-15140 GCA_018402905.1 Glandirana rugosa | reverse complement strand
CTGTAAAGATTGTGTGTAGTATTCGTATGAACCTTAATGTGGACACTGCACCGGACTTGTACCGCCTCACTTCAACAGAAGACGACTTCGAGGGCTGAGGGTTGGCTTATGACCGAAGGATGTACGCTCGACTGACGGACGGTACTCGATATTGTTTACCGTCTCCTAGTTCCTTAGTCACTTCCCTAGACGGATTTGGTGTATAGACGGGTTGTAGTCGGAAAAGAAGAGCATTTGGGGCTCGTGTAGAGGCCACTAGGCGGTTGACTCGGGTGCGCCAGAAGTCTCCGGATGCCCTAGTGGGAGGATGTGGCGTTACCTACGGAAGGTAAGTGTCTGGAGATGTGAGTAGACAAGCTCGTGCCGGAGGTATGTTGCTGAGAAGTATTCAGAGCAATGGGGATTCCCATCAGGGAGCCCTGAGTCTGTGAATGGAAGGCATCCATTGCGGTGTAGGAGGGTGATCCCGTAGGCCTCTGAAGACCGCGTGGGCTCAGTTGGCGGATCACCGGAGATGTGCTCGGGGTTTACGAGAAGAAAAGGCTGATGTTGGGCAGATATGTGGTTTAGGCAGATCCCTTCACTGATTCCTTGATCCTCTGCCATTTGTTATAGCTCATGGCAGGCAGTCAGCTCGCATGTAGGAAGCCAGTATTCGGTTGGGAGTCGGGAGCTTCAGCAGAAGACAACTTCACTCCGCCATGTTCAGGCCACGTCACAGGTGTAATTCCAAGTATGCTTATGATGTGTGTTAGAAATGTCTTAATAATTGACAACTTTGTGAAAAAAAAAAAAATCTTGCATTTCCAAATACCTGTGGTAAAGCATGACATTTCCAAAACACTCAATATGCCTTTCAGAAAATACATTGGAGAGTTTGCTTTCCAAAATGTGATCATTTTGTGGATGCAGGGGCGTAACGATAGGGGTTGCAGGGGTTGCGATTGCAACCGGGCCCCATGCTCCAGGGGGCCCATGTGCCTCCCTTGTACACCTGAATAGGAGGGATGGTGGGGATGGCATTTAGAGGAACCAAGATGGCAGAAAGGGAGCCTGCTGCAGGACCATAGTAAAGGGACCCGCAATGGGAGTAAAGGGCCTCAGGATCAGCTGGAAGAGGGAAGGGCCGTGGCCAGGGGTCAGGGGGGCCCTTCATAATTTCTTGCACCGGGGCCCTGAAGGTTCTAGTTACGCCTCTGTGTGGATGTTTCCATTGTCCTGGTGCTCCAGGGTTTCCAAAAATGTGATCGGTAGGCAGGAAATTAGATAATTTATCTAATTTATGTGAAATTTATGCTCCTTGAAAGCCCAAAGGGGCTCCTTGGATTTTGGGCCTCTCTATGAATCTAGGCTGAAAAAAAGTCTCACACATGTGGTATGCTCTTACTCGGGAAGCATAGCAGAATGTGTTTTGGGACATAATTCTAGGTATGCCTATGCGGTGTGAGAGAAATAACTTAATATGGCAACTGTGTGAATAAAGAAATAATAATTTCTTCATTTTCCAAAAAATTGTGACCAAAAATTACAGCGTCAGAAAAATCACCATGCCTCTTACAAAATACCTTTGACTGTCTAATTCCCAAAAAGGGGTAATTTTCGGGGGTGTTTGTACTATCCTGGCATTTTAGGGCCTCAAGAAATGGGATGGCCGTCAGTACATTAGGATTGATCTATTTCCACATATATTTATATATATATCACAATTTGTAGACTCTACAACTTTTACACAAGCTAAATAATTATTTATTAGCTAAATTTCATAACAGAAACAAACGTTTTTTCCAAAATTTTCAGTATTTTTAAAATTTCAATAGCTAAAAAAAAAGGCAGTGGTGATTAAATACCTCCAACAGAAAGCTTTATCTGTTTAAATAATGATACAAATTGCATTTGGGTACAGTGTTACGTGACTGAGTAATTGTCATTCAAAGTGCAGAAGAGCCGAAATCTGAAAAATGGCGTAGGCAGGAAGGGGTGAAAGTGTCCGGTATTATGATGGCTAATGATATTTTTAGAAAAGTGTTCACGTTGGACTCAATATATAATTTTCAAGCCCTCCAAAATGCCAAATCCAGGCAATCAAATATGATAACAAACCACAAATGCATAAACTCAAGTTATTTGTCATCTACTGACAGTTTTTCTATTTCTTCCCATCAGATGGAGGCGATGTCAGGAATTCCTCGGAGAGACATCTTCTATTATCTGCTGATTGTAAGTCAGAAGATAATGTCATCACACAGGATCCTCCAGGAGGAAATCCAAATACACAAAATATCCATCACAGACCTTCCTGTCCGGAGACATCAATGGATCCCTCTGATCAGGGGGAATCTTCTCATCAATCACATACTATGATTGCAGATATCCATGGAAGATCTCACACTGCAGATAGACCAACAGATCCTTCTAATCCCAAGGAATCTTCCTCACCCCATGAAGGAGCTCACCGAGGTAACAATCTATTCTCATGTTCAGAGTGCGGGAAATGTTTCATTGGGAAAGGAGGCCTTGTTAGGCATCAGAGAGTTCACACCGGGGAGCGTCCTTATTCATGTTCAGAGTGCAGGAAATCTTTCACTCATAAAGCAGGCCTTCTTAAACATCTGAAGGTTCACACAGATGAGCATCCTTATTCATGTTCTGAGTGTGGGAAATCTTTCAATCATGAAGAGAACCTGGTTAAACATCAGAGAATTCACATTGGTGAGCGTCCTTTTTCATGTTCAGAGTGTGGGAAATCTTTCACTCAGAAAGGAAACCTTGTGCAACACCAAAGAGTTCACATGGGTGAGCGCCCTTATTCATGTTCAGAGTGCGGGAATTCTTTTCTTAGGAAAGAAGGTCTTGTTAGACATCAGAGAATTCACACGGGTGAGCGTCCTTATTCATGTTCAGAGTGCGGGAAATCTTTCACTCGTAAAAGATGCCTTGTTGACCATCAGAGAACTCACACGGGTGAGCGACCTTATTCATGTTCAGAGTGCGGGAAATCTTTCATTCAGAAAGGAGATCTTGTTCTGCATCAGAGAATTCACACCGGTGAGCGTCCTTATTCATGTTCAGAATGTGTAAAATCTTTCACTCATAAAAGAGGCCTTGTTAAACATCAGAGAACTCACACAGGTGAGCGACCTTACTCATGTTCAGAGTGCGGGAAATCTTTCGCTCATAGAGGAGACCTTGTTAAACATAAGAGAATTCACACCGGTGAGCTTCCTTATTCATGTTCAGAGTGCGGGAAATCTTTCACTCGTAAAAGAAGTCTTGTTAAACATCAGAGAATTCACACGGGTGAGCGTCCTTTTTCATGTTCAGAGTGTGGGAAATCTTTCATTCAGAAACGAGCTCTTGTTCTGCATCAGAGAATTCACACGGGTAAACGTCCTTATCTTTGTTCAGAGTGTGGGAAATCTTTCACTTATAAAGGAGACCTTATTAAACACCAGAGAATTCACACTGGTGAGCGTCCTTACTCATGTTCGGAGTGCGGGAAATCTTTTATTTGTAAAGGAGAACTTATTAAACACCAGAGAATTCACACGGGTGAGCGTCCTTACTCATGTTCAGAGTGCGGGAAATATTTCACTCGTAAAGAAGGACTTGTTACACATCAGAGAATTCACACTGGTGAAAATCCTTATTCTTGTTCAGAGTGTGGAAAATCTTTCACTCAGAAAAGATACCTTAAAAAACACAAGAATTTACATGAGTGAACTTCCTTATTCATGTTCAGAATGCTGGAAATTTTTCTTTAGGAAAGACAATCTTGTTAAACACCAAAAAATATCACGTAGGAGAGAAAATGTAGTGTGGATGGTGGAGGAGAGCTGTCGGAGAATGTAGTGTGGATGGTGGATGGAGGGCTGTCAGAGAATGTAGTGTGGATGGTGGAGGAGAGCTGTCGCAGAATGTAGTGTGGATGATGGAGGAGAGCTGTCGGAGAATGTAGTGTGGATGGTGGGAGGAGAGCTGTCGGAGAAGGTAGTGTGGATGGTGGAGGAGAGCTGTCGGAGAATGTAGTGTGGATGGTGGAGGAGAGCTGTCGCAGAATGTAGTGTGGATGGTGGAGGAGAGTTGTCGGAGAATGTAGTGGGGATGGTGGAGGAGAGCTGTCGGAGAATGTAGTGTGGATGATGGAGGAGAGCTGTCGGAGAATGTAGTGTGGATGGTGGGAGGAGAGCTGTCGGAGAAGGTAGTGTGGATGGTGGAGGAGAGTTGTCGGAGAATGTAGTGTGGATGGTGGAGGAGAGCTGTCAGAGAATGTAGTGTGGATGGTGGGAGGAGAGCTGTCGGAGAATGTAGTGTGGATGGTGGGGGAGAGCTGTCGGAGAATGTAGTGTGGATGGTGGAGGAGAGCTGTTGGAGAATGTAGTGTGGATGGTGGGAGGAGAGCTGTCGGAGAATGTAGTGTGGATGGTGGAGGAGAGCTGTCGGAGAATGTAGTGTGGATGGGGGAGGAGAGCTGTCGGAGAATGTAGTGTGGATGGTGGGCGGTGCTGAAGAAAACCCTAGCATGGATAGTGTAGGGTGCATGAGTTCTACATCTTCTCTCTTAGTACTTTCATTCCTGTTGGTAGGATCCTCCAACGGTGAAAGTTCCAATATGTGGTGTATATATCTGTCCTGCGATCAACTGATTCGGGCTAATGACTCGGATCGCCCGTGTGAGGGACGTGTTTGCATGCTAGGGGATGCACAGGTGTTCGGTGAATTCTTTTGCAGCCAGTCTCATTTATATCAGATGGGACACAGTGGTGGCACGGACACAGCCGCTGTCCCCTAGCCTCTTTGCAGTCTAAGACTCGTACACATGATCAGATTTTCGTACGTCCGTTCGTCGGTTTTTTGTTTAAATTGAAGAGGTTACTTACCATGTGAAAATTCTCGTACGACAGAATACAACTTCAGAAGTGATGTAATGTGTGTATCTATCTCCTTCTACATCCTCTAGGTAGCTCAGAAACAGGATCTTGGGATCCCGTGGTTTTATCCATCTCACATAGGTCACTCAGGGTGTTTGCCACCGATTCCCAGTAGGAACGAAGCTTGGTCCAAGACAAGACCATGTGCCAAAAGGTTCCAGGTTCAAGTGTGCATCTAGTGCACAGTGGGTCAAGGGTAGGGTAACTAGTGGCCAGTCTCTGAGGGGTGTAGTATGCCCTATGTAAAAATTTTAGCTGGATGTACTTGTCTTTATCTGAGATCATTGCAAGGATAAACGTGGTGACACCATCCTCACACTCCTCACCCAAATCAGGGCTGTCTGCCCTCCATTTGACCAATGACCAAGAATTATTAGTCTTATGGGCAACCGATAAGTAAAGGTATAAAGACGAAAGGGGCTTACCCATCACCCCAGAGGTAAGGAGGTGCTTGATTTGAATCTGACTCAAGAACCACCAAGGTTGAGAACTGGCTCCCTATAGCGTGTCTCAACTGCCAGTAGCGAAATTGGGAAGACCTGGGTAGCGAATATAGCCTCCTCATCTCCAGAAAAGTCATGATCTTGCCATCCGCCATTACATGTTTCAGGGTTGTAATTCCTTTTTTAGGCCACCCTGCCAGATCAGTGGCCATATATAAGTGAGGGAGCATGGGATTTCCTCATAACGGCACATGTGGAGACACCTGAGATGGTTTCAGACGAGTCACCCTAGAATTCTGCCATACTCGCTTTGTGGTTTTCATAGGACCCATAACCGAGGGATGAGCCCTGTCTCCACGGAACACCAAATTCGACAGAGCCGCATAGGACCCCAGCAGGGCTGCCTCAAGGGTCACTGTGGGGTTCTGCCCTGGCTGCGAAAACCACCATCTCACAGTGACCAGCACCACGGCCCAATAATATAACTGGAAGTTGGGCAAAGCCTGACCCCCTCTCGACAATGGCAGATAAAGGATTCTGTATTTCAATTTTTCCTTTAGTTTTCATTATTTCATTTTACATTTATAAATATTAAAACATGAGCAAAAATAGTTTTTAATTGTTTTATTGTCTGGATTGTATCTGAGATATAATCTACATGTGCAATCATGAATGTAACATAATAGAGGAATGGACCAGGAGGCACCGGGGACAATGAGTAAACGTAACGTGGACTGCAGTATTTATATTCAACACAAGGTGGCGATCTCACTTGCAACACTGACAGGAAGTGATGTAAGATAAAGACAGGAAGTGATGTAGCAGTATAAATATTACAAAGTTCCTGCAAAAAGTGGAGTTGGGAGGAAGTAGAGAGGAGACATTGCTGGAAGTGGCAGCAGAGGAGGTAATAAGATATTATTTTATATTTACACCCAGTAACCCCCCCCGTCATGTCCGTCCTCTTCCTCCATAGTCACTGTGATGTCTATTATGGTTTATAGACCGGATACATCCTAAATATAGAGCCATTTATCCAACTGTCCATCCAGAGCCTCTGGTTTATAGACCGGATACATCCTAAATATAGAGCCATTTATCCAACTGTCCATCCAGAGCCTCTGGTTTATAGACCAGATACATCCTAAATATAGAGCCATTTATCCAACTGTCCATCCAGAGCCTCTGGTTTATAGACCAGATACATCCTAAATATAGAGCCGTTTATCCACCTGTTCACCCAGAGCCTCTGGTTTATAGACCAGATACATCCTAAATATAGAGCCGTTTATCCACCTGTTCACCCAGGGCCTCTGGTTTATAGACCGGATACATCCTAAATATAGAACCATTTATCCAACTGTCCATCCAGAGCCTCTGGTTTATAGACCAGATACATCCTAAATATAGAGCCATTTTGCCAACTGTCCATCTAAAGCCTCTGGTTTATAGACCGAATATTCCCTAAATATAGAACCATTTATCCAACTGTCCATCCAGAGCCTCTGGTTTATAGACCAGATACATCCTAAATATAGAGCCATTTTTCCAACTGTCCATCCAGAGCCTCTGGTTTATAGACCAGATACATCCTAAATATAGAGCCATTTTTCCAACTGTCCATCTAAAGCCTCTGGTTTATAGACCGGATATTCCCTAAATATAGAACCATTTATCCAACTGTCCATCCAGAGCCTCTGGTTTATAGACCAGATACATCCTAAATATAGAGCCATTTTTCCAACTGTCCATCCAGAGCCTCTGGTTTATAGACTGGATACATCCTAAATATAGAGCCATTTATGCAACTGTCCATCCAGAGCCTCTGGTTTATAGACCGGATACATCCTAAATATAGAACCATTTATCCAACTGTCCATCCAGAGCCTCTGGTTTATAGACCAGATATATCCTAAATATAGAACCATTTATCCAACTGTCCATCCAGAGCCTCTGGTTTATAGACCGGATACATCCTAAATATAGAGCCAATTTATATGGAGAACAAAAGGGTTAGGACCTCTGTCAGATTTCTGTTTCTCTGTGTCCTCATTTTGATGTTTTCTCCTCACATCCTGTTACGTTTGACATCGCCTGGAAAAGAATCAATCCAAACTTCAATTAAAGGTTTTGGTTAGAGTTATGGGCCATACACACAGTCCGATTATCGGCCAACAACGGTCGTACAAAAGCCTGTTGTCTGATATTCCGACCATTAGTACGCACGATTCAACAGCCAATTTCCAATTATCGTCCAACAGAAGTTATCTAAGAAGACTAGAAAACTTTTGTTGGCCAACAAGGCGTTGGCCAGTTTTTGGCTTGTGTGTACAGAAGTTGGCCAACAACAGTTGGAAGTGCAAACACGCATGCTCGGAATCCAGGAAGTGTTCGGTCGTGTAAATCTGCATCTAATTCACAAATCACATTCACCTGAACATTCTCTTTATACGCTCGTAACACGTCACTACATTCGGCTTTGTTGGACGATTACTTGACTACCGTCAGTACGCTAGACCAAACCGCCAACAGCCAATTTGGACGAAAGTTGGACGTGCGGTCATACGACAATCGGCACGTGTACTCTGGATTCCTTTCTATGAGATTAATGAGACCTTTCAAATAATATGAGAAGCAGTGTGAGATGTCAGATCTATAGAGTAAGTCTGTGTAGATCATAAACTGAGAATTATCTGTACCGGGATGAATAATTTCTGCAAACAGGAGAGTCATTTATAGATCTGAGGTAATGAACTATTAAAACCCAGCAAGTGTCTGACAGGAGAGGTGAGCGGTGCTGGGAATTCTGGGACATTATCCAGTAACAGACAAGGGATGTGTCTGGATGGTGACTGTATCATTGTGTGTGTCAGGTTCCTATAAGGTGTCAGGATGTCACTGTCTATTTCTCCATGGAGGAGTGGGAGTATTTAGAAGGACACAAGGATCTCTACAAGGAAATCATGATGGACAATCAGCCGCCCCTCACATCACCGGGTAAGAGGAGACTTTATTGTAAATGACAAAGTAGAAATGGCAAATTCATTTGAGAGGGAAATTCTAGCTTACAGATTGTCCATCTCCATTAAGCTTAGCGATGAGTCCATCTCCGTTCCTCAATATAACGTCATGTCCCCAACAAATGAGGAGGAGATACTGTACACCATATGAAAGGTCCATCTCCATTCCTCAATATAACGTCATGTTCCCAACAAATGAGGAGGAGATACTGTACACCATATGAAAGGTCCATCTCCATTTCTCAATATAATGTCATGTTCTCAAAAAATGAGGAGGCTCTCTACAAGGACGTCATGATGGAGAATCAGCTGCACCTCACATCACCGGGTAAGAGGAGACTTTATTGTAAAGGAGAGAGCAGTACAGAGGGTCCACCTAGACCCCCCATCATCTGATAAACACATAGAAACAATGTATTCAGTCAGTGTTGTGTTTCCTACAGATGGATCCAGTAATGGGAACCCACCAGAGAGATGTCCCCATCCTCTGTATTCCCCGGATTCCACATAGGAAGATCACCCCATCCCTCACCATCATCAGGTAGGTGGGACTGAGAAACTAGAACAGAATTCTAAGCTATGAGAGGACGTTCTTTTGTTCCATTTTACACATATATTCTATCATCTTTAGTGTAAAGAACTGAAATACATCAAAGCTGAGATTAAAGAAGAAGAGATGTCAATGAGTGGCGCTCAGAAGTCTATGGGAGGCGGAGATCCTCTGTATTCTCGGGATTCCATACAGGAAGGTCACACCATCCCTCACCATCATCAGGTAGATGAGACTGAGCATGTAGACCTAAAATGTCTTCTGAGCTATGAGATGATATTCTATGTAATCCTTTTGTTATAAATGTATTCTATCATCTTTGGGGTTTAGGATGAAGAAGTCAAAAACCTTAAAGCTGAGATAAAAGAGGAAGAAGAAGAGCTGCTGGTGAGTGGAGATCAGCAGTCTATGGAGGAGGGTTGTCCTCTGTATTCCAAGGATTCTACACAGGAAGATACCAACTATACAGATAACGATCAGGTAGATGGGACTGGGCAAAAAGAATTCAAAAATAATTCTATAAGAGGACATTCTTCTACGTAATCTCTTATTATTGGCTGCAGTGTTTCCAGGTGTAATATTTTATCATCTCTACAATTTAGAATGAAGAACGGAAAGACATCAAAGTTGAGCATAAAGAGGAAGAAGAAGAGAGGTTGGTGAGTGGAGATCAGCAGTCTATGAAGGAAAAAGGCCCACTGTATTCCCGGGATTTTCCAGAGGAAAACCACAGTTATAAAGAGACTGCTCAGGTAGATGAGAATGAGCAAAAAAAAAAAAAAGAATAATTTAATGAGAGGACATTCTTCATTTTAATCTCTTTTCCTATTTTTAAATCTTTGTGGGTTTAGAGTGAAGAACGGAAAGACATCAAAGTTGAGCATAAAGAGGAAGAAGAAGAGATGTTGGTGAGTGGAGATCAGCAGTCTATGGAGGAGGGGGAGATGATGATGGGAAGTAAAGAGGAGGAATCTTCTCTACATATGGACACAAGTAAGTAATAAACACTAAATGCAGAAACAGTTCACATTTTAATGCTACATCTCCAAGCATAGAGCGTGTATTTACATTGTTACATGTGCATTGAGTTAAAAAAAAAAAATCCAAAGTGACAGTTGATCCAGAGGAGGGCAGAAAAGCCACATAAAGTTTGTCCATAATTATTTATCCCAAAGGCAGATGATTTCCAAGAGGAACCTTCTGCAATGATTCTTATTACATATAATAGAAACACTTCCAGACAGCTAGGAAAAGTTTCTGTGGAAGACTGTTCTTCATTTTTAAAGCTGGCGTAGTTAAGAACCCTTCCACATGATATAGGAAATCTCCAGTCCTTGCCAGATGAACAAATGAATTGCCTCTAAATTTCTCACAGTGCATATCATCGCCATTCCTAAGTATAACGTCATGTTCCCAACAAATGAGGAGGAGATACTGTACACCATATGGAAGGTCCATCTCCATTCCTCAATATAACGTCATGTTCCCAACAAATGAGGAGGAGATACTGTACACCATATGAAAGGTCCATCTCCATTCCTCAATATAACGTCATCTTCCCAACAAATGAGGAGGAGATACTGTACACCATATGAAAGGTCTATCTCCATTCCTCAATATAACGTCATGTTCCCAACAAATGAGGAGGAGATACTGTACACCATATGAAAGGTCCATCTCCATTCCTCAATATAATGTCATGTTCCCAACAAATGAGGTAGAGTTACTATACACTATATACGTATATATTGAGGAATGGAGATGGACCTTTCACATGGTGTACAGTATCTCCAGCTCATTTGGTAACATGGTTTTATATTTCGGAATAGAAATTGACCTTTCACCCTACGCATTTCACCCAATAAGACATCCTCAGGGGTCTCTAGCGCTCAATCTCTAATATGTTTCTCCACCTGGTCTTGTAGTTTGCATAAGCATTTGCTTAGGAAGCAGGTCTATTTAAGAGAGCCACTTGTGGTTTTTTTAGGACTGTTGACCATAGTTACCGACTATATTAAAGCGTGTACCCTCACCCAAAAGCACCTGACCTCGGGGCAAGTCTTCCATTGATCATTTTTTTTCATGTATGAAATATTGGGGGTTTTTCTATATTCCATGATTCTTTATGCACAGGTTTGATGGATGCTTGATTTACTTTTAATTATTTGTTTTAGGCACTGCTATTCACATTTTATAGTTTATCACCACTACTGTACATTAGATGAATGGTATATCCCTGTTATGGTTTTAAGAATAGTTGGAGGGAAGTCCCATTCTTCGCCATAACCTTATCATCAATGTACAAATACTGTTGCTTGGTGTGATTTGGGTGTTTTGTATGATTGATCTGGCTTTTATTTGAAGTTTTATAATTTCACCCAATTCAATGTCAGAGCTGTGGGAACGTTTTGAAAGCTACACATAGATCTATGACTTCTGAATACAAGATGTATGAGAACAGATCTGACTTATATTAAATATTGCTTTCCAGCAGATGGACGGTGTTTCTGGAATATAAATCCATCGGAGGGACACCTTATTATATCTCCAGATTGTAAGGCAGAAGATACCGACATTTCACAATATTCTCCGAAAGTGAACTCTGATTGGTTGGCTAGATCAACGGATCCTTCTAATCCTGAGGAACCTTCTGATAAATCCCATACTATGACCTCAGATGTCCTTCTAAGATCAATGGATCCTTCTAATCCTGAGGAACCTTCTGATAAATCCCATACTATGACTTCAGATGTCCATCTAAGATCAATGGATCCTTCTAATCCTGAGGAACCTTCTGATAAATCCCATACTATGACTTCAGATGTCCATCCAAGATCAATGGGTCCTTCTAATCCTGAGGAACCTTCTGATAAATCCCATACTATGACTTCAGATGTCCATCTAAGATCAATGGGTCCTTCTAATCCAGAGGAACCTTCTGATAAATCCCATACTATGACCTCAGATGTCCATCTAAGATCAATGGATCCTTCTAATCCTGAGGAACCTTCTGATAAATCCCATACTATGACTTCAGATGTCCATCCAAGTCATCACAGTGCTGACAGATCAACAGATCCATCTAATCCCCAGAAATCTTCTTTAAGCCATAAGGGTGTTCACACAGAGTGTGAGAAATCTTTCACCACAAAAGTATCACTTTTTAAACACCATAGAATTCACACAGGTGAGCGTCCTTATTCATGTGCAGAGTGCGGGAAATCTTTCACTCAGAAAGGACACCTTGTAGGATACCAGAAAGTCCACACGGGCGATCATCTTTATTCTTGTTCAGAGTGTGGGAAATGTTTCAATGAGAAAGGACAACTTATTGTACACCAGAGAACTCACACTGGTCAGCGCCCCTATTCATGTGCAGACTGCGATAAATGCTTTACTCGGAAATCAGCGATGGTTTCCCATCAAAGAATTCACACGGATGAGTGTCCTTTCTTTTGTTCAGTGTGTGGTAAATGTTTCCTTCAAAAAGAATCTCTTTTTAAACATCAGAAAGTTCACACAGGCAAACTACCTTATTCATGTTCAGAGTGCGGAAAACCTTTCATTAAAAAGAATGACCTTCGTAGACATCGAAAGGTTCACACAGGTGACCGCCCTTATGTTCAGAGTGCGGTAAACGTTTCATTCGCAAAGCACAACTTAATGCACACCAGAGAATTCACACGGGTGAGTGTCCATACCTTTGTTCAGAGTATGGACAGTGTTTCATTCAAAAACAAAAACTTCTTGCACACCAGAAAATTCACGCTGGTGAGCATCCTCTCCCCTGTTCAGAGTGCGGGAAATGTTTCCTTGTAAAAAGTAAACTTATTAGACACCAGAGAATGCACACGGGGGAACGCCCTTATTCATGTTCAGAGTGTGGAAAATGTTTCAGTAGGAATGAATATCTCCTTAATCACCAGAAAATTCACACAGGTGAGCGTCCTTACTCATGCCTAGAGTGCGGGAAATCTTTCACTTGGGAAGTAAGCTTTATTGAACATCAGAGAATTCACACAGGGGAGACTCCTTATCCATGCTTGGAGTGCGGGAAATCCTTCCTTCGTAAAAAAGAACAAGTTAGACACCAGAGAATTCACACAGGTGAACGCCCTTTCCCTTGTTCAGAGTGCGGGAAATGTTTCCTTCAAAAACAATCGCTTAATATACACCAGAGAATTCACACGGGTGAACGCCCTTATTTATGTTCAGAGTGCGGGAAATCTTTCATGGGAAAGAATGACCTTTGTAAACATCGAAGAATACACACAGGTGAAAGCCCTTATTCTTGTTTAGAGTGTGGGAAATCCTTTATTCATAAAAAAGACCATGTGAGACACCAGAGAATACACACGGGGGAGCGCCCTTATTCATGTTCAGTGTGCGGGAAATGTTTCGGTAGGAGTGAACATCTCCATAAACACCAGAAAATGCACACAGGTGACCGTCCTTACGCATGTTTAGGGTGCGGGAAATCGTTCACTCAGGAAGGAGGCCTTATTGAACACCAGAAAATTCACACAGCTGAACGTCCGTATCCATGTTTAGAGTGCGGGAAATCCTTTATTCATAAAAAAGATCTTATTAGACACCAGAAAATCCACACAGGTCAGCGCCCTTATTCATGTTCACAGTGCGGGAAATGTTTTGTTCGCAATTCAGACCTTGCAAGACACCACAAAGTTCACCTGGGTGAGCGTCCTTATCCATGTTCAGAGAGCGGGAAATCATTCGCTCAGAAAGGACATCTTGTTAAACACCAGAGAATTCACACCACGGAGCGCCCTCACTGTGTTCAGGAGGCGGGAAATGTTTTGCAGATAAAGAATGCCGGAGACATCAGAGGGAACCCACCTGCTAGTTCTTTTGACAAATGTGCGATGGCTTTTCCAGGTGGAACTGTTTAGTCTATAGAACATCTGCCCGCCAAAGATGGTTTCCTAGTGGGGTAGATCCTGAGAGAAGCGATATTTCAACTCTAGGTGGAGTTTGATGGACGGAGTCTTCCCTTGTCTTCTTCTATTTCTTGGAGACTCTGATGATGGGTCATACCAAGAGAAGAAATGTTACCCTACGAGCCTCCGATTCTCCTAGGGAGGGGGTTTGAAAGGTCCAAGTGATGCACAATGCTCATCACAGTACATTGGGGGTATAGTAGAAGTATTTGAGTATTAGCAGTTTGGTTTAATAGATAAATACCTGTAAGGAATAAATTAATATGGTTTTCATATAAAACTGTACTCAGCTAGTCCATTATTTACAGGAACAGTCCAGGAAAATTGGCCACCGGTGGTCAGTGGAAGAAAAGAACACATTTGCTACTGCAAATGATGGAAGAGCTGCCAGAGAATGTAGTGTGGATGATGGAGGAGAGCTGTCGGAGAATGTAGTGTGGATGGTGGGGGGAGAGCTGTCGGAGAATGTAGTGTGGATGGTGGGAGGAGAGCTGTCGGAGAATGTAGTGTGGATGGTGGGAGGAGAGCTGTCGGAGAATGTAGTGTGGATGGTGGAGGAGAGCTGTCAGACAATGTAGTGTGGATGGTGGAGGAGAGCTGTCAGACAATGTAGTGTGGATGGTGGAGGAGAGCTGTAGGAGAATTTAGTGTGGATGTTGAGGAATGGGCTGCTAAAGACTTTAGTGTGTATATTGGTAGTGATGAGCCAACAGTTTAGGCTAAAACCCAGGTTTGGAGCAAACTTTGGCTGTTCGGGGATGCAAACTAGAATGTGAACTTTTGCCTGTTTTGGCCTTGTTAGACAAGAGCTGAACACTATATATAGAAGCAGTATTTCTATTTCTTTTATATATGACAGCTTTGACCTAAAGGGACTAAAGGGGGGATAGCGGATGTAAAGGTAATCCAATTGTAAAGCACTGCACACACGGATAGCACTATATAAATCCTGAATAATAATTTCATATCGTGGTACTTACATTTATTCAGTAGTAAATATTAATATACTATCACACTTCTGTTTTTTATCAGAAACAATTGAGTATTGTCTGTGATATTTTTTTATTTGCACTAACATACCATTTTTCAGGACAAGCTTTACCCCCTTCTTCTTTTATCATAATGTTTATGATTTAAATGTGTGCCAATCTGGTTGTGTAGTGTAGCGGTACCCCGAAGGAGCTGCTGAATTTTATATGTTGACCCGGGCCTCCATCTGATTATCCTGCAGCCAGTCACAA
>BLSH010391523.1:193137-216320 GCA_018402905.1 Glandirana rugosa | reverse complement strand
TATATATATATATATATATATATATATATATATATATATATATATATATATATATATATATATATATATATATTGTATCTCACAAAAGTAAGTACACCCCATCAAATTTTGTAAATATTTTATTCTATCTTTTCATGTGACAACACTGAAGAAATGACACTTTGCTACAATGTAAAGTAGTGAGTGTACAGCTTGTATAACAGTGTAAATTTACTGTCCCCTGAAAATAACACACAGCCATTAACTCCCCTGGTGGTATTGTGTG
The DNA here is from genome assembly GCA_018402905.1 of Glandirana rugosa. NCBI lineage: Eukaryota > Metazoa > Chordata > Amphibia > Anura > Ranidae > Glandirana > Glandirana rugosa. The sequence continues at coordinate 216,055 of BLSH010391523.1, read as the reverse complement.
TGGCTTGGGGTGGATTTTCTGTACTAAGAGCGGTAACCCCGAGCCACACTTGGAATTGCATCTCTGGATCCAGGCAGCATTACTTACCTTGTCCCCTGGATCCAGAGATGTCCCCCCTGCTGTGTCCTCCGCCCGATGCCTCTGTGTGTCAGGCTCTGTTCCCTGCGAGCACCGCATCGCATGGGGGCGGAGACCGGCGGCAAATTCAAATAGTGAAACACACAGTAAACATATAGTACACTGTAATCTTACAGACTACATTACTGTATGAAATAATTTCACATCCCCTTTGTCCCTAGTGGTTTGTCCAGTGCGCTGCATGCACTTTTATATTATATATGCCATTCTTTCTGCCTGGAAACTTGAGAATGTCCATGGCAACCAAAAAGTGTCCCTTTACGTCAAAAGTGGTTTTTGATCAGCTAGAAAACACCGATAGCAAATAAGAATCATTTGCAGAATTGAGTGATACTAATTTTTGGTGAAATTTATCATCAGACACTGAAAGTGACGACAGCGACAATTTTGCAACTGAGCAAATTTCAGTGTTTTTGATTTGATTACATTATTGAATAAATTTTATTACTATTATGTTATTATTTTTGATAATTATTTATAGTTAGTTATTATATTATAATTTATGATTTTGTGTTTCAATCTTTATCATACCCGGGATGTCTACTAGACTGGTTTGGACAGATTTAAGTGAGCTATTCCTAATAATTACAGGCCTACAATATAAAACACCAAATTTCTATACAAAACAATGTGCCCTGTATCCTGGCCTGGATCCTGATCCTGGAAATAACCACAGCCGTCAGGACTCAGAGGGTGCACCGCTGGAGGTACCAACCTGACCGACCACCAAGGTCGCAAATGAATGAACTGGTACAGCTGGTCAAAAAAGGGCTGCAACCAGAAAAGCTAACAGGCCCGCAAATGGTGGAATGGGTGGTGATGGACTGGTACCTTCGGTCCCTGCCAGATGATCTGCAGTGCTGTGTAAGCCATAGAGACCCTGCAACCGCAGACCTGCTGGTTGAGTTGGTTGAAAGATATGCCATGGTGGAGGACCTGCTCGGGACTGCCAAGCATTGGGAACCCACACCAAGGGTAGCAAGGCTAGCTGCAATGCCTAGGAGAAAGACCCTACCAGATGTGGGAGCCCGTAAAGCTACTTCATCTTCCGCAGAACCACAGAGGTCGGTCCCTGTCCCAAGGATGGGCTACAAACAGCGTTGGCGATGCCGATCCTGAGGGCATACTCGGGCCCAATGCTCACTTCAGCAGGAGCCCATGGAGCGTGGAGTTGGATGGAGAGCCTCTTTCTATGTCCAAAGGGCATGTGCCACCCATCTTGACCTGGCTGCAGGTCAGTTTGAATGTGAAGTGTGGGTGAACCACCTTCCTGCCAAGGCTCTCCTGTACTCTAGCAGCATGGTGGCACTTTTACATGCCAGGGTGATTGGAAGACTCAGCCCGGTAGGTAAGACTCCACGGGTAGTATTTATACATGGGGACATCAGGGAGTATCCCCTGGTCCCGGTGTCCATTGCTTATGGCCACACCTCGGTGATCCAAGAGGTTGTGGTGGTGAAAAGTTTAATCCATGATGTTATAGGGGGGGGCGGGACAGTCCAGTTTATTGAACCCTAGAACCAGGTACAGAGTGGACTTCCAGGACAGCCAAGAGGACTGGGGACACTGGGCCTGGATGAGACCGAGTCTGAGGAGTCTGGGCCTGAACCCCCACAACACACACCCCTATTGTGGCAATACCAGTCGTGGATCATGACAATGCAGAGAGTGTTAATATGAGAGATAATGTTCATGTTGCAGGTCTCAAAACCGAGTTGACCTTTGAGGGGGGAAGTCTCTCCATTACAGGTCATGTTGGGGGAGGATGAAGAGGAACTTTCTCTGTTGCAGATCCCAGTTGAGGAGGGTAAAGGGGAAACGTTGTCAAGGACAGTACACCCAGACCTGGACGTATCCAGGGGTGCGTTTGGCACCGTCCAGTTACACGATCCTACCTTGGTCAAAGCTCGAGACCAGGTTGCTGTTATTGATGGGGTCCCACAAATACCAGGTGCAGATTAGAGGTTTCCTCATTTGGCATTGAAGGGGGACTTGGTTTATCAAGTGGCTGAAAGTTGAGGGGAAACTGTAGAGCAATTGCTGGTTCCCCAGCCATATTGGCAGATGCTCCTTGATCTAGCCCACAATGACGCACTGGTAGGACACCTGGAGGCTGAAAAAAGAGAGGCCAGGATAGCTGACTGGTTTTACTGGCCAGGGTGAAGGCCAAGGTTAAAAGATATTGTGCATCTTGTCTCACTTACCAGTTAACTGGCCCAGTGTCCCACTACAGAAACCCCCTTGTGCACTTGCCAATATTTGAGATACCATTTGTACAGATAGCAATGGATCTTTTAGGACACCTGGTAAAGTCAACAAGGGGGCACCAATATATATTAGTCATCCTAGACTATGCAACTAGGTATCCCGAAGCAGTCCCTTTAAGAAAAACTTCCTCTAAGGCCAGTTCTATGGAATTTTTTCAAATGTTTTCACGAACTGGGTTCCCCAAAGAGATACTGACGGACAATGGCTCCTCTTTTATGTCAAAGATGATGGCAGACTTGTGCAAGCTGTTTCAGATTAAGCAGTTTCGGACGTCTGTCTATCACCCACAGACCGGCCCAGTTGAGACGGGAAGGATTGGGATATGTTGCTCCCTGCCCTGTTGTTTGCCATCCGGGAGGTTCCACAAGCGTCCATGGGCTTCTCACCATTTGAGCTAGTGTATGGATGAAGGGCCCGGGGTTTCTTGATCTAGTAAAGGAAACATGGGAAAGTGAGTCCTCCCCGCACAAGACCGTGGAAGAGCATATCTCCCAAATGCGAGAGAGGGTAGCTAAGGTGATGCCATTAGTGAGGGAGCATCTGCAGAAGGCTCGGGATGCATGGTGTACAACTGGTCAGCGCAAGTCAGACAGTTTCAAGTAGGAGACCGGGTGGCCGTTCTGATACCCACGGTGGAGAGCAAGTTCTTGGCCAAGTGGCAAGGACCGTTTGAGGTTTTAGAAAAGGTGGGTGAGGTGAACTGCAAGGTACACCAGCCAGGGAAAATCAAGCCATACCAGATCTATCACGTAAATTTGTTAAAACCCTGGAGAGAGAGAGAACAGGTATCCACGGTGGTAGGTGTACAGTTAGGGGACCCTGCAGGAGCTGACCTGGTGCAGGTTGCTGCTACCATGTCAGGGCCCCAAACCCAACAAGCAAAAGAGTTTCTGCAAAGAAATAGGGACATGTCTTCAGGATTGCCTGGTCTCACCAACATCATCAAGCATGACATTGTAACCAAACCCAATGTAAAAATCCGGTTAAAACCTTATCAAATCCCAGAAGCCCATAGGGTGGCAGTGTCTGAAGAGGTGAAAAGAATGCTTGAGCTTTAAATCATTTAGGAGTCAAAGAGTGAGTGGTCGAGTCCAATCGTGTTGGTACCAAAACTCAACGGCACTCTTCACTTCTGCAAGGACTTTAGAAAACTTAATGAAGTCTCCAAGTTTGATGCATATCCTATGCCCCAAGTAGACGAGCTAACTGAGAGGTTGGGTCCTGCCAGGTATATTACACCCTGCTGGACCTCACAAAAGGGTACTGGCAGATTCCCCTATCCAAGGAAGCCAGGGAGAAAACAGCCTTCTCCACCCCAGAAGGCCACTTCCAATATAAAAGGATACCATTTGTCCTACACTCTGCCCCGCCACATTCCAAGGGCCATGGATAAAAGTTTGCGTTCCCATCAATGATATGCTTCAGTCTACCTGAATGACATAGTCCTTTTCAGCACTGATTGGGAGTCCCATCTTCCCCGGGTTCAGGCAGTCGTAGACTCCTTGAGAAGAGCAGGGTCCACGATCAATCCTGAGAAGTTTGCAATTGGGATGGAGGAAGCCAAGTACCTAGGGTACATTGTGGGTAGAGGACTGGCGAAGCCCCAAATGAGTAAGGTGGAAGCCATACCGGACTGGTCTTGTCCCCTAACCAAAAAGCAGGCATGGCCCCAACTTTGTCACCATTGCTGCACCCATGACTGACTTAACCAAAGGCAGGAAGTCAGTCATGATAAAGTGGAATGCCGATGCCGAAGAAGCTTTTCAGAAGCTTAAGATGGCATTGTGCCAGCATCCGGTGCTCGTAGCTCCGGATTTTGCTAAGGAATTTGTAGTGCAGACAGATGCTTCAAGTTAAAGATTAGGAGCTGTCTTGTCTCTAGTGGTCAATGGGGAAGAATACCCAGTAGTTTTTCTGAGTAGGAAGCTGATGACAGTGGAGAAAAACAATGCTGTGGTGGAGCAGGAGTTTCTCACCATCAAATGGGCTCTGAACTCACTGCGGTACTTTCTGCTAGGTAGGAGGTTTTGCTTGGTGTCAGACCATGCCCCATTGACCTGGATGAGACAAAAAAAGCAGACCAATGCCAGGGTGACAAGATGGTTCCTTTCTCTCCAGGAGTTTAAGTTTGGGGTAGAGCACAGACGCAGGAGACAGCATCAAAATGCCGATGCCCTCTCCTGAGCGTATTGCATGGTGTCTCCAACACATCAGCGTTGAGGCATAGGGGGGAGATATGTGCAGGACGCCAAGGTTGGGTCCTGGATGGATGCTACATAGCACCAATATTTGTTTTATATTCCCTTTAAGGGAAATGTGGAAGTGCTCAGCCGGTCACCCGAGATGGGTGAAAATTTCTGGGAATAGCTATATTAAAGAGGGGACTGACTCACAGTCCTCTCTGTGTTTAATAGAGAGATAATTGGGACCTGGAATTTCAGAGGCCCTGAAGTGATCTTTGTGACGAACGCGGGTATCAGATCGCTGCCCTCCTCACTGATCGGAGACCGAGGACCACCCTGATCCAATACCGCACTTGTCACCAACGTAACAATGCCACTCTCAGCTGCTTTCAGCACAAAGATTTCCCAGTTTGTGGGATCACCGTCTAAGTGTCAGCCGCCTGAGAGCGATTGTTACCGGGCGAATTCAAGCAATTAACCCTTTCACTGCCACCACTTCTGGATTTCCGGCCAGAAGACCGTATATTAGCAATACCAGTATTTTAGAGCAACGCCTGTGCACACACTGTCACCTGCAGACAGGTATATTCAGATGCGTTATTCTAAAAGACAGTAGCGCTCTTCGAAGGAACAGATTCGTAATAGTTGCTTTAAGAGCTTTAGAGACAGAATTAACACTTTTCACAATAAGGTTTAATAAATGAAAAGGTCAAGCATTAGGTGCAATAAAATATTTACAGAAAAATAAAAGTAAAAAGTGAGACAAATGTACAGCGAAAGAGAACAGATTGAAAGATACCTTGCGTTTGAAATGTCTTTGCCTAATCAGTGCTTTGAAGAAGATCTCCTGGTTCCCTGATGGTTGATGTTAAGGAGGAACTCCTGTCTGATGGCCACAGTCTCTTTTCTCTGGACACCAGGGGTGGGGCCGTACCTCTCCTGGCCATTCATAGAAGAGAGGGAGTTTCCTTAGACAATGTCCAGGGCGGACCGTGGAGATACAGCTGCATGATCATGCATGGATCATAACTTGTTACCCAATTATGTTACATATTTTGCAAAATGGAATTTGATCTCAGCTTGCAATAAGCTTTCATTTGACTCCAAACATGAGAAGTCTAAAACCTTATAGGACCCTGGGAAGGGAATGGACTAATTCTATCCTTCCGTGGATGACAAAGGGTAGACGTTTACACTTAAATTATCCGGACCGAAATTCTACATTCAAATATGTCATGTTCATCACTCTGGCGTATCTATAGCAGAAATTATGACTGTATGTATATTTTCATGTAAGTTTAAGCAGCAAGAAAGTGTCACACACAGGTCAGACCTGCCAGGGTAATTTATGGGCCAACAGCATGGCCCTGTATATTTGTTCAAGATAAGGGGACAGAGCTTTCCTGGCCCCGCTATAAACCGTAATCAAAGGCCTCCTTTAAATTAAGCCTGTACTCACTCAGAGGGGGGTGACAAGCCTTTCAAACAGCCAGGTCACAAGGAGAGAGAAAGAAAGAAAAAAAAAAACGTAACTATCTACCTAGCTTCCCTTCCAAGATGGAGTCAGTGTCGCTTAGGCCTGGTATCATTACCTTGCGTGGGTCTCACGCATGATACCATTACAATCTTCGGGGGGGGAGGGGCCTTCACCCCTGACTACAGGGACGCCAGCACACAAAGGGTTAAGAGTCTCCAGGAAGCTCTTAAACCCAGAAAATGGTGTTAGGTGGTGGTGAGGAGGAGCTGTGTGGAGACACCTGTGTTTGGAGAGCTGCAAGGTTTCTGAATGCTGATAAAATAACCAACAAGAACTGTGCAGAAACCCTGGGGTGAAGTCCCATTCACAAACCATATGTGCCTTTGTATTTTTACATTTATGTTGTGCTGAAGAAAAGCAGACTTTCTTTTATGTTTTCGTTTCTGTATGCTTCTCGAGGTCTTATTTTGATTTGCTTGCTGGAAATAAAAACCAATCTGTTTAAGTCTACCGGCTTTGCACTCGGTCCTGTGGAGCTACAATCCCCCAAACGTTACAATACATATATATATATATATATATATATATATATATATATGTCATCAACTGTTCTCCACCGCACACCCCTAACCATCAAGACTGACCCGTACGGTCTTCTCCTTCACTAGAGCCAGTCTGGAGCCACGTTCTGTGCAGTCTTTAATGCTGTCTTCATGGTGTTTCTGGTTCTCAGAGAAGAAATAACACTTATCATGAATGCTGATCCAAAGATCTGGACATCTAGGTGACTTTCCTGTGATATGGAACAGAGAGTGTGCTGTCACTGAGTAAGCAAACTCTATAGATCTTCAGACAAATAAAATCTTTATCGCTGCAAAGTCAAAAGAGCACACCAGCAAAAAGTGGATGCAATAAACTCTTTATAGTGGGGGTCTGTGTCCTGAAATACTGCTTCAATGCTGCTAATGTATCCACCACAGGACTGTGACTGGGCGGACAAGGTGATTACTCTTTTCCCCTATCACAAGCAGTGGTTCCTCCCACTGGCATTGTATGTGGTGGGGATAGAATGCGTGTAGGTGGTCTGTGCGTCACAAGGACAATCAATATCTGGTCTTTCAGTCTTGATAGTAATGAGAAGGGACAATGATTTCTGATTCATGATGGAAAGGAGGACAATTCTTGGTTGGTGATAGGAAGGGAGGATTATTTGCCATTGGTAATGGAAGGACAATTTCTAGTTGATGATGAGAAGGGAAAACAATATCTGGTTGGTAATGGGAAGGGATGACAATTTCTGGATGGTGATGAGAAGATGATTTCTGGTTGGTGATGGGGAGGGACAATGATTTATGGTTGATAATGTGATGGGAGGACAATTTCTGGTTGATTATGGGAAAGGAGGACAATGTTTGCATGGTGATGAGAAGGGAGGACAATTCATAGATGGTGGCATAAAGTGGGGGTGATTTCTGGTTGCTGGTGGGAGTGGAGGATGATTTCTGGTTGATGATGGGAAGAGAGAATTATATCTGGTTAGTGATGGGAAGAGAGGATGATTTTTGGTTTGTGATGGGAAGGGATGATGATTTCTGGTTGCTGATGGGATGGATGTAGGATTTCTGGTTGGTGATTGGAAGGGACTGGAGGGAAATTTCTGGTTGCTGATGGGATAGATGGATGATTTCTGGTTGATAATGGGATGGGAGGATGATGTCTGGTTTGTGATTGGAAGAGAGGACAATTTCTGGTTGCTGATAGGATGGAGGGGGATGATTTCTGGTTGGTGATGGGAGGGGAGGATGACTTCTGGTTGGTGATGGGAAGGCAGGATGATTTCTAGTTTCTGATGGGAAGGGAGGATGATCAGTGAAACAATCTTCTGATACTGATCTCTAACCCTCCTCAGTCCTCACCCAGCAAGAATCATCACCAGATACTACAGACTTCAGTCAGAAATGTTAAAGGTAAATCCTGCCATTTTTTACCTAGTTTTGTCTGATTGGTCATGAGGAGGAATTCAAGCCATTTCTCCCATTCTTCCTTCGACAAACTTCTTTGTAGATCAGAGAAGTTACTGGTGACAAATCCATCTTCCCTTATACCTGCAGACAGTACACAATATGTTAAGAATAATCATGTTAAAAAACAACTCTGGCCATTTTATACAATCACATGAAGTGCTACAAAGGAAGTCAGTGCTTGGAGACAGTTCCTCCATATGACACTGATTGTGGGTCCAACTGTGATTGATGTCTTCATAATTATGAAGTATATCTACTAAAGGGCTACTAGCTAAATTTAGTCATAATACTGGCCCAGGTAGCAAATGCCCCAAACCCTGTCTTTCCCTGTGTGGTGGCATCTCCAGTATCTCCAGCAATAGACTAACTATTCAGCTAATACAAACCTGGAAAAATCAAAATAGTATAGGTGATGACAAAATCAGCCATGGTTTAAATTGTCTGGGTTTGTGTATCCATTGTAAGGCACTGGCTGGCAGGACTGTGCACAATGTATATATGTCACCTAGGTTTCTCAACTACACATGGTAAAGGGATCCAGGATTTGTGACTGAAATTGAGAAGAACATCAGATCTCAATAAGGTCACTTCTGAGTCCTGGAGTGTAGAGGCTTTATAGAGGTTTGAGTGGAAAAGCCTCCATTTCTTGGTCCACATCATATCTGGTAGCCAGATCTTCATGGTCTCAGCAAAGTAACATATAACCACGCTGCTAGAATCAGAACCTTTAACCAGGAGATGGAGTCTTAGTTTTGGTGCTCATTGAGTAGAAACTACATTTATGGCAAAGTGGCAGGGTCTCTATGTGATCAGGGAGAACACCTGTCTGGCCAGTGAAAACCTCTCCAAATATACAAAGTTAACCTAACACTACCCTGGAAAGCCTGCAAGGCTCTCTTAGCACAGAGGGACCCTAATGTATCACCAGAGAACATTATACCAGAGGTTAGGGTTTCAGAGACTCTATCTGACTCTACTCAGATTTCGGAGCAGAGAGGTCATTGTAGAAAATGTGTTTTCAGAAATACCTGGCCAATTTAATGTTTGTGAGTTTAGGTAGTAGTTCATATGAGCAGATGTTTTCTTTGTTTGTTTTTGGGCGTTGGACTTCTACATTGCCATCCTGCATTGAAAATGTGTTAGTTTGCTTTCTTGCTGAATTAAAGTGCAGGACCAACCTACCCGAATTGTTCCTGGGTGTCTGTCTTCTCCATGGTTTACATGATGAGTTTGCCATTAATCAGCCATTCTCAAAATCCCAGTAAATTTGCATTAAGTTACCTTTGTTAGAACTCTTCCAATCAGATAAAAAAAAATTGAACACCAAAATAAGTGCAGTGAGAAATCTGCAAACTGAAAAGGGATTTGTGATAGTTTGAATTATAATTTCTGAAATGAACTATGAGAGCCAACAGGAATCTATTCTCTAAGCTTGTTTACATTTATAGCCCAAGGTCTCTGAATTGTTACCCAATTGCCTATTTCAGTATAGACCGTATATTCAATAGCCCCACCCCTGAGGAGCCCTTTACCTGAGACTCTGAGAAATATCAATACTAACTGCAGAGTGGCGCACATCAACAGCAATGCCATGAGCAGGGCAGGGACTAGGCAATTACTGCGGGATGGTCCAGGGGCCACATTCTTATCTCTGGATGATGCCGGACCCACGGGTGCAAAATTAGATTCCTTTGGAGTCTCCTGGTGGCAGCTGGATAAATCAGGGGCCACATGCCCAGAAGAAGTTCCTGGAAATACACAGAGAACATAGAACTGTGAATGATGGTCATGATACATTCTGAGGAGTGTGTGTGTTAGGTTATGGATCTCTCAAAACCTCCATTTATGATATTGTAAGAGTCAGTAGGGAGCAATGAACAGCTACAGACAATATAGAGATCTGCTTTGTGTGGAAGTATTTCACAGAGATGGACAATAGTGGTAATTTCCAGGAATACTCAACACCACTAAGATCCATATACATATGATATCTCAAATAGTTGGAGCAATGAGAATGATATTGTAATTAACTCAGGATGGAGCAATGAGAAGGAATAAATACTAATCTCTGCTTGCCATCTTTACAATGACATTCAATTGCTTTGACATGGGTACAGGGAATGAGTAGTTGAGGAATGAGATTTGGTCACTGATAGGCTTAGGTTGGGTTTGTGAGGATGTCATGGCTAATGGAAGCATGTGGGATAGTTGATCTTTGGGCAGGGCTTAACAAACTCAGTTAGGGAAGTGAAGAATGATCTTGCTAGTGCCCCTAGTGGCGGGCAAAAGCTGCGGTCATGTGAACTCAATGTTAAAGCAAGGCTCCTCCGAGAGAGCATTGTTAACTCTTTGTAATCTATGGCCAAATCACTCTGGACACTTTATACCTCTCCAAATGTGCAGACCTTGGGTTGGTCTTGATATTTCCTGTCTGCTTGATACCCCCACCTTGGCTTGTTCTTTGACTATTCCTGTCTGCTTGATACCCTGACCTTGGCATGCTCTCCTGTCAGTCTCTGTCTGCTCTTTGCCCTGATTCTTAGCTATACTACTGACTATCCCTTGTTGTCATGCACTGCTGCTTCCTCTCTACCCACTAGTAGCTAGCTCTAAACATGAACTGGGAAACCATGGGGGCAACGACCGGGAGCCAGTAGCAGTGATGTTGAGGTGGGGGATAATTTGGGTTCTAGTGATCACCAAGTCTACCATCATGGAGGCAACTAGATTATATGTCAGGCAAGTTAGTAAGAATAAACGGAAGAAAAAAAAAACAATATGGTTCACCAAAGAGGTACGTAGGATAGTAAAGGGGAAAAAATGGCATATAGAAGATTCAAGGAAACAGGAGGTGTAGCTGACAGAGAGGAGTATAAAAATAGACAAAAGGAGGCCAAACACATTATCAGTGCTGCAAAAGCACAGAAAGAGGAGGAAATTGCTAAGTCTATTAAGGAAGGAGATAAAACCTTTTTTAGGTACATTAGTGATAGAAGGAAAAAATACAATGGGATCACTAAAATGAAAACTGGGCACAACACATATGTTGAGGGAGACCAGGATGTAGCAAACCATTTAAACAATTACTTCTGTTCAGTCTTCTCAGAAACAGACTGCACTAATGATAACAAGTTAGGGAATCATATTGGTTCTAGTAATGATGGTTAATTTCTAGGATTTCTGGAGACAGAGGTAGCAGAGGAACTGGCTCGGTTAAAGCTTAATAAAGCAATGGGCCCTGATGGTATTCATCCCAGAGTTCTAAGAGAGCTTCATGATATAGTTGTTGGACCATTAACAAATCTTTTAAATAAATCTCTTCTAACAGGAGAAGTTCCCCATGACTGGCGGATAGCTAATATTGTACCCATCCACAAGAAGGGCAAGATAGAAGCTGGCAATTACAGGCCAGTGAGTTTAACATCAATTGTAGTCAAGGTAATGGAATGACTTCTGAAAAGAAGGATCATTGATCACCTAAAAATACACAGCTTGCTGGACCCAAAGCAGCGGCTTTACTGAGGGCAGATCGTGGCAGACAAATCTGATTGAATTCTTTGACTATATTACCAGTGTTTTGGACCAGGGTGGTGCTGTGGACATAGTGTATCTTGATTTCAGCAAGGCATTTGATAGTTCCACATAATGATCTGATACAAAAGTTGTACAAGCTGGGACTTAACCCTTGGGTGATTCAGTGGATATGCAGTTGGCTAAAGGATAGATCCCAGAATGTGGTTGTAAATGGGGTTCACTCAGCGCAGAGACCGGTCACTAGTGGGGTACACAAGGCTCTGTACTGGGCCCTGTTCTATTTAACCTCTATGTAAGTGATATAACTAAAGGTTTGCTGGGCAATGTAAGTCTCTTTGCTGATGATACAAAGGTGTGTAATAGGGTTGATATCCCTGGAGGTGTCGGTAACATGGAACATGATTGGGCATTGCTGGAAGATTGGTCAAAGCAGTGGAGACTGCAGTTCAATATTTCTAAATATAAAATAATGCACTTAGGGAAAAAGAATCCCCTTAGAGAGTACAGCATTGGGGGTACAGTGTTAGCCAGCACTACAGAAGAAAACGATTTGGGGGTGCTTATTTCAGATGATTGCAAAATTAGCAAACAGTGTGACCAGGCAGTGGGAAAAGCAAATAGAATTCTGGGATTTATCAGTAGAGGGGTCACCAGCAGGAGGAAGGGGGTCCTGATTCCTCTATATAGATCTTTATATCACTAGAGGGGTCACCAGCAGGAGGAAGGAGGATCTGATTCCTCTATATAGATCTTTAGTGAGACCTCACTTAGAATACGGTGTCCAGTTCTGGAGACCTCACTTACAAAAAGATATTGATAAGATAGAACGAGTTCAGAGATGTCTGGGAGATAAAACATATCGAGAGCGACTTCAGGAACTTAATATGTAGAGTCTGGAGGAAAGAAGGGAGAGGGGAGACATCGATTGAAACCTTTAAATACATCAAGGGGGTGAATAAGGTTCAGGAGGGCAGTCTTTTCAATATGAAACCAAAATCAAGAACACGGGGACCTCAAACTAACTAGAGGGAAGTTCAAAACTAATCTTAGAAAGTATTATTTTACTGAAAGGGTGGTTGATGATTGGAATAAACTACCAACAGAGGTTGCGAGACAGTCAACAGTAAATGGCTTCAAACATGCTTGGGATAAACATAAATCTATAGTCAGACAACAAGGTTAATGTGAAAAAAAAAGGGGCAGACTCGATGGACTAATCAGTCTTTTTCTGCCGTCACTTTTCTATGTTTCTATGTAGTGTAGTCCATCCTCACCATCAGAGGCTCTGGTGAAAACCTGCTGGCTCTTAGATTCTGTGCCCTGGGGAAACTTATGCTCTAGCTCCCTGTGTATCTGTGTCAGTGCTCCAGTGGAGCTGCTTTCCTTAACCACCCAGAGCTCCATTCGCAGCAGTCAGCTAAGTGTCCACAACCTTAGCAGTGCACCCCTAACCTATGCGGTGTGCATCTGTCACCTGGCGTCGGGTGACCTGACAGCTTGATCGGTGATGGACCTGGCTAATGTGCCACTACCCACAGATGATCCGCTGCAGGGAATAGTCTGAAGACTCGAGACCCAGGAATTGAATCAGATCCAGGTGATGCAATTCCTCCAGGATTTGGCCTCCCACTTTGAACAGCTTCAGGCCCCCTTAGGACCCCCGGTTCTACAACCTCAACTGCTATCTGCTACTGCACCTATTCTGGTCACAGACGCAGCCACAAATTCTTTGCATTTACCAGCTCAGCCCCGTTACTCTGGGGACTTCAATGCCTGAAGGGGTTTCCTTAGCCAGTGCACCATTCATTTTGAACTCCAGTCTCAAAACTTCCTGTCCGATCGGGCAAGGGTAGCCTATATTATATCTCTCCTGTTCAGTGCTGCGTTAGCCTGGGCTGCCCCTTTTTGTAGAATAATGATCCAGTAGTTTCTAGCCTGTCTAGCTTCTTGAAACTCTTTTGGAATATCTTCAAGGAACCGGGTCGTTTCTCTTCAGCGGGCAGCGCCCTGTTACGTCTCCATCAAAAGTCCACTTCTGTAGGACAGTATGCTCTTCATTTTCGTACACTGACTGCTGAGCTAAGCTGGAATAATGAGGCCTTAGTTGCAACCTTTTTACATGGCCTCTCTGACAGAGTGAAGGATGAATTAGCAGGAAGAACCATCCCTGCTGATCTAGATGGTTTCATCTTGTGTAACCAGATAGATATTCTTTTTCAGGAGAGGTCACTAGAAAAAAGACGCCAGCACTTCCCGCCCATTAGGCAGCTTGAGCTCCCCTCTCTTCAACCCGAGGAGCATCCCCTGCCAGCTGACAAACCCATGAAGCTGGGCCAGACCAGGCTATCTTCCGAGGACCATGCTAGGTGCAGAACTCTGGGCCTGTGCCTCTATTGTGGGGGCAAAGGTAATTTTCTTGACATTTGCTCACTTCGTCCGGAAAAACGCTCAGGTCAAATACATTTGGAAGGTGGAATATTTGACCCAGAAATATAGCCTTCACCTTCTCGTCTTCTTGTTTCTGTGTCCCTCCATGTCCTCTCATTTGGTCTTGGCATATCTGGATTACAGAGCTGCTGGCAATTTTACGGACTGGGGAACTGCATCTTCTATGGGACTTACCCTTTTGCCACTCACCACACCATTGATGGTTTTGGCGATTGATGGCACTGTTCTCCCAGGGGGTCCTTTCCACTTCCAGACCCTCCCTGTTAAGATGTCGGTAGGGACACTCCACCAGGAGTGGATGTCCTTCCTTATCTTGCCTAAGGCCTCAACCTCCATCATATTGGGCCTTCCTTGGTTACGGCTCCATTCTCCACATGTGGACTGGACTTTTGCGTATAGCGATTTCCAGGATGTGTCCTGCAACAGTCAGATTAATGCACTCTCTAGGGCATGCGTTCTTGCCTATTCTACCACCCTGGAGTCAAAAATTCCTCCGGGCAAGACCTTTGTCCCCATTGAGCTAAGAGCTAAGATCCTTCATTAGGGGCATGATTCCAAGAGGGCAGGTCATGCTGGGTTCCTCCAATCCTTTCTGCTCATCAGTCGTCACTACTGGTGACCTACTCTCCGCTCAGAAGTCAAGAACTATGTTAATGCGTGTCATGCCCAGTCTAAATCATTCACACAAGCTCCTGCTGGCCTTCTCTTGCCCTTGCCCACTCCTAAGAAGCCTTTAGTCCTCAATAATTCCTCTTGTCCTCTCCTACCTCTGTTCCGGTCTCTGAGGATGATCAAGAGTACGAGGTTAGTCAAGTCTGTAAAGGCATTCTTCGGTACCACATGCTTTGGAAAGGGTTTGGCTCTGAGGAGAGGTCTTTTATCCCGGCTTCTGATGTATTGGTGCCTCGTCTTTTGAGGAGGTTTCATTTGAGGTTCCCCTCCAAGCCTGGCCCAAGTGGGTGAGGTCTTGTATGAGGGAGGGTACTGTCATGAATCTGCAGCACATTTCATGTCCTATCTGTCTGCTTACCTCTCTACTTGTGGTCCACTTAGAGACCGTGTACCTCTCACCTGTGTGCTAAGTAATCTTCCCTCAGCAGGGCTCCACCCCAGTCTCTAATTAGGAGCATTATTTAAGACCATGCACTGCAAGTCAACACTGACGATCAACATTGTGTGTTAGGCTTCCTGTGTGTGTGGTTCCTGCTGTGTGCTCTTCGTCTGATTCTGTTTACGGACCTTGGCTTGTTCTTGACTATTCCTGTCTGCTTGATACCCCGACCTTGGAGTACTCTCCTGTCTGACCCTTTTTGGTCGTTGCCCTGATCATTGGCTACCCTACTGACTATCCCTTGCTGTCGTGCACTACTGCTTCCTTTCTACCCACCAGTAGTCAGCCATGAGCGTAAGCTGGGAGACACTGGGGGGCAGCAACCTGGAGCCAGTAGCAGAATAGTCCATCCTCACCATCAGAGGCTCTGGGGAAAACCTTCTGGCTCTTAGACTCAGCACCCTGGGGAAGCTTATACTCTAGCTCCCTGTGTATCTGTGTCAGTGCTCCAGTGGATCTGCTTTCCTTAAACACCCAGAGCTCAATTCGCAGCAGTCAGCTAGGGGCCCACAACCTTAGCGGTGCACCCCTAACCTCAGCAGTGTGCATCTGTCACCTGGCATCAGATGACCTGACACCCATGCGGTACATATCATACATTTAGGTAGTAAAGTCCATTAGAAGTCTTTTGTAATGCAAAAGCCCATTATAGGCAGTAAACCCATAGTTTGGTAGAAATATTCCATAATTGGTAGTAAATCCATGACTGGCAGCATAAGTCTACAGTATATAAGTTCCAGCCCTTCTGGAACCTCAACTGGGCTCCCGCAAGGTTTCTGAGTGGCATGGTGATGGCTGTATCTTGACCAACCAAACCCCCCTGGAACTCACTAAACCCCTATTTATATGGTGTGACCTGCAGGGGAAGGTATTCCCTTGAAAACACAGGAAAACCTATCCAGCAGCGTTAACCCTTGCCTCTCAGGATCTACCACCTCAGCAGGGCCACCACAAATAACTCAATAACCTTATATTAAAAAGCACAGGCAGGCAAAACAGCAAACTAGCCAGAACCCAGGGAAGAAACACAGCAAACCCTGCTTACACAGTGGTTTGGATGAGGCAGCTAAGTTGGTTGGGGAGATTTGGTTGTGTAAGCTGTTTGGGTTGACTAATTATGATTTTCTTTGAGTCAGATGTTAAATATAGGTGTTTGAGGTGATTAAAGGGTTTGGACTGAAAGAGTACCTTGGATAATATTTGGGTTAGGGTGCCTTGGAAAAGAGGCTTGGATAAGGGAGTCTTAAATACAAGATTTGGGTTGGGTGGTGACTTGAGAATGGGTGACTAATATATACTGGTTAAGGGGGTTTAAGGGCTTTGGATTAGGGTGAGTATTTTAGTTTGAGTAAAGAGTATGGTTTGGGTGAAGGAGTTTGGGCGGGGTACAAGATTTGAGTTGTGATTAGAGCCATCAGGCTGAATTTTGGCTGTTTAGGCATTCAGAACAACACCGAAACTACTGCCGTTCAGCCTCCTGTACCATGGGAGCCGAACCATGTATAGGAGCAGTATTTCTATTGCCTCTATATATGACAGCTTCTCACTGTCAAAGGTTGCTAAGGAAGTGGCAGGTGCTAACACATGCTGTGTCCCTAGCAACTGCTTATGTCAACCGACATAATTGACTTACATGGCTGGGAATCATCGGCCAAGGAAGAAAATGGACAAGGATAGCGGTTGACAAATGTCCATGCCCATATTTGGCTAATGATGTCATGAATATACCCACCTCTTCCCTTATATACTGTAGCTGATGACAGCTCAGAGAGTAGATTAATGTGCAACAAGTCTGTTGGGTTTTTAATTCCAGTGAGTTGGTGGGTTGTGAGCATTACAATGACGGACTTATTTTTTTAGATTTTTATTCTTTTAATAAAGGACTTGTCACATGTTTGTGTGTCTTTATTTCTAGGTTATAGTTTTTTATTATGTACCCCTTACTCATTCACAAGGGGGGCAGTATCTGGCTTTCGCTGATTTTTAAATGGGGTTTCCAGATTCCCAAAAGCCCACTGCCCACAAACCACCACAATCACCTAACTAGGGTTATGGGGAATCAACATTGGGTTCCAGGGTGCGAGGGTTCCCCTCAATCCCTATGTTGAGGGCATATGGCTTGGGATGGTTTTGAGGGTGCATACCTGTCCCCCCTTTCCTGGCCTGGCAGGCCACATGCTTAGATGAAGATTCTGGTTTATATTTTTAGGGGTACACCCACTTTTTTTTCCAAAATACAAAGCAGACCCCATGGCAGTGTTATTGTTTTGACACCCCCTTGCTTACTGACCCAAATTAAAAAATTTCAAATTCAGCTCCCATTAATTTCAATGAGGTATGAGCTCATCTTTGAAGCTTGCTGAACTCCGTTTGACCTAAACCCATGAAAGTTCAGCTCACCCCTAAGTGTGAAAAAATTTTGGGTAGACATGTGCAATTTGTTTCGTTCCACATTTTTTTTTCGAATTATGACAAATTAGTTAATTCAGAAATATGCAAATTAACGAAAATCAGTTTACCAAATTTTTCAGAATATTCATAAATTCAAATAGTTGAATATTTGTAAGTTCGTAAATTCAAATAGTCGAATATTTGTAAGTTTGTAAATTCAAATAGTCGAATATTTGTAAGTTCGTAAATTCGAATAGTCAAATATTTGTGAGTTCGCGAATTTGAATAGTCGAATATTTGTAAGTTCGTAAATTCAAATATTCGTAAAATTTGTAAATTCGAAAATTCGGAAATTCGAAAACACAAAATTTTTTAAATGTGAAAATATAACTAACTATAATAACTTAACTATTACTAACTATTAAATTATAGGTATTGGAATTTCCTTTCAAATTTGGCTGTTAGAGAATGTAATAAATACAAATTTATCTGAAGTTACGAATTATCCAAAATAACGAATGCCGTCTCTAAACGAATGGAACGTAACAAATTAATAATAATAATAAAAAACAATAATAATAATAATAATGAAAACTATTTATTATTATTTATTATTAATTTGTTCCTTTACATTTGTTTAGATACGGCATTCATTATTTTGAATAATTCGTAACTTTGGATAAATTCATATTCGTTATATTCACTAAAAGCCAACTTTAAAAGGGAATTCCAATACCTATAATTTAATAGTTAGTTATTATTTTGAATTATTGGATTTTCAAATTTACGAATTTTTGAATTTAGAATTTACGAATTCCCGAATTTACAAATTTATGAATTTACAAAATGTCAAATTTAACAATTTTCAAATTTACGAATCGCGGTTATAACGAATTGCTCAAAAAAGTAAAAAAAAATGCCAGAAAAAAAAAACGAATGAAACAAAAATGAGAAAATTTTTCAGCAGTGCACAAGTCTAATTTTGGGCTCGATTATTGTGTTTTGGACAAAATAGTTGGATTCAATGAGGGCTTTTGGTTGTTTCAGGTGATGTGTGAGGGTTTTTAGGGTGTTTGCATTATATCACATATAAATCCAAAAACATTTAAGATATTTTCCCTCTGCATGAAATTATAATAAATAAAAAGTTAGTCTCCAGCTCTCCAACATTGTATTGAATTTTTTTTTTATGTTAACAGATATTGTAAAGAACTGCCCAAACCTTCTATTCATTAACCACTTAAGGACCGGAAGGATTTCCCACCAAAGCACTTTTTGCGATTCGGCACTGCATTAATTTAACTGACAATTGCGCGGTCGTGCGACGTTGTACCCAAACAAAATTTGCGTCCTTTTTTTCCCACAAATAGAGCTTTCTTTTGGTGGCATTTGATCTTCTCTGCGTCATTTCTGATCGCCGCTATAAACAAAAAAAGAGCGACAATTTTGCAAAAAAAACCCCAATATTTCTTACTTTTTGCTAAAATCCAAATCCAAAAAAAAATATAAAAAAACAAATGTATTCATCAGTTTAGGTCGATTTATATTCTTCATCATATTTTTGGTAAAAAAAATCGCAATCAGCGTTTATTGATTGCTTGCGCAAAGGTTTCCGCGTTTACAAAGCATGAGAATTAAGCACTTCTCTTTAGGTGGACGTCATATGACAGCTGCAGGCACCATTCAGATACCGTTTTTTTTCAGCCAGCGATTCTGAAGAAGATAAAAGTGGTCTTAGCGGTGGATTCGCCACAAGATCACTTTTATCATCGGCGGGAGAGGTGCCCCCCCCCTCCCGCCGCTTTCCAGTCATCCCGCCGCTTACCGGACCCGACGGCAGCGGCAGAGATGATCCGATCCGCCCCCCCCCCAGTGTCCGTGAGCCGAGTGAGTGGCTGAAGCCCCTCACTCAGCTCCATAGTACGGCAGGGCGGAAGCGACGTCAGAAGTGACTTCCACCCAACGGTCTTAAAGGGCCCATTTTTTTTTTGGGCTGTCATTTTTTTCAATTTTTTTTTCTTTTGCATTTTTGTGTAAATATGAGATGTGGGGGGACGGGAGGTCTTTTTGACCCCCAGATCTCATATTTAAGAGGTCCTGTCATGCTTTTTTCTATTACAAGGAATGTTTACATTTCTTGTAATAGGAATAAAAGTGATCATTTTTTTTTTTTTTAAAGAACAATGTAAAACTAAAAAGTAAAAGAAATAATTAAAAAAAAAAAAGTAAAGCGCACCGTCCTTGCGAGCTCGCGCGCAGAAGCAAACGCATACGTAAGTCCCGCCCACATATGAAAACGGTGTGCAAACCACACATGTGAGGTATCACCGCAATTGTTAGAGGGAGAGCAATAATTATAGCTCTAGACCTCCTCTGTAACTCAAAACTGCTAACCTGTAGAATTTTTTAAACGTCGCCAATGGAGATTTTTAAGCTGCAAAGTTTGTCGCCATTCCGCGGGCGGACTCAATTTTGAAGCGTGACATGTTGGGTATCATTTTACTTGGTGTAAAATTATCTTTCACAATATGGAAAAAAATTGGCCTAACTTTACTGTTTTCTTATTTTTTAACTAAAAAAATGAATTTATTAAAAAAAAAGCACGCTTGGAAGACCGCTACGCAAATACGGTGTGACATAAATTTTTGCAATGGCCGCCATTTTATTCTCTAGGGTGTTAGAAAAAATATATATATAAGGTTTGTGGGTTCTAAGTAATTTTATAGCAAAAAAAAAATGATTTTAAACACCGAACCCAAGAAACAGGCTCAGTATTGAGGTGGTTAATTTCTGCCATTTTTACATATTTTTTTTTTACTGGTAAATCTGTGATTTTTATCAGGATTGCGATATTGCGGCGGACAAGTCAGACATTTTTTACACTTTTTTGGGACCAATGACATTTATACAGCGATCAGAAATTTAAATGTCCACTGATTACTGTATAAATGTCATTGACAGTGAAGGGGTTATCCTGCAGGGGGAGATCTAGGGGGTAACTGTGTTCCCTAGGCGTGTTCTAACTGTGAGGGGGCTGGGCTACCATGGGCACCAGAGATCTAACTGATCCCAGTGACAGGGATCAGTAGATCTCTTAGATGTCGCCTGACAGAGCGCTGAACTGCCGTGTTTACATCAGCGGTTCCCTGTTTTTGTGCTGTATTAAGCAATCGCGGTTTGTCGGCGGACATCGGGTCTGCCCGAGCCGCGGGCACCCCACTGCATAGTGCGCCTGCTAGCCACACGTGCGCAAGCCGCCTTTTAAAGACGGTGATTCAGGGGACGCTGCCACTCTGCAGCAGTAGATTTATGTGAGCCGGTCGGGAACCGGTTAACCCCTTGCCAACCGCTGCATGACTATTTACTGCGGCAGTGTGGCGATAAATAAATATAAATGGTGGTTCGCGCATGCGCGATTTGCTGGCGAGTGTGCGCCACAGGCATGTGAGTGTTCCCGCGGGTCGGGCAGACTCGATGTCTGCCAGCGACCTGCGATTGCCTGTGAGAGAGGAAGAAATAGGAACCGCCGATGTAAACGATGTTCCCCACTCTGTCAGGCGGCACGACAGAGATCTACTGATCCCTGTAATCGGGATCAGTTAGATCTGTCGTTCCCCAGCCAGCCCAGGCCCCTCACAGTTATAGCCCCCTTCTCTGCCAATGACATTTATACAGTAGTCAGTGGCTATTTAAATTTCTGATTGCTGTATAAATGTCATCGGTCCCAAAAAAGTGTCAAAAATGTCCGACATGTCCGCTGCAATGTCGCAGTACCGCTAAAAAATTGCAGATCGCCGCCATTACTAGTAAAAAAAAAATAGTAAAAATGCCATAAATTAATTCTCATGGTTTGTAAACACGGCAACATACGCAAACCAATCTATATACGCCGATTGAATTTTTTTTTTTTACTACGAATATGTAGAAGAATATAAATCAGTGAAAACTGATGAATAAATTCGTTTTTTTAATATTTTTTTTGGACATTTATTATAGCAAAAAGTAAAAAAAAAAATTTTTGTTTTAAAAATTGTCGCTCTTTCTTTGTTTATAGCGGCGATCAGAAATGGCACAGAGGGGATCAAATACCACCAAAAGAAAGCTCTATTTGTGGGGAAAAAAGGACGCCAATTTTGTTTGGGTCCAACGCCGCACGACCGCGCAATTGTCAGTTAAAACGACACAGTGCCGAATCGCAAAAAGTGTTCTGGTCCTAAAGGGGAAATCCTTCCAGGGCTGAAGTGGTTAAGAAGGGAAAAAAAACATTGGACTCGTATATTCATTGAGGTTATATGTAGATAATATATATTATTATGCATTTCTTTTCACTGTAAAATTATATTAACATTGCTGAGTGTGTGAGGAATAAAAAATCTCTAATGGAAAAAAATATATATAAGCGCCAACCTTATGTGTTAAACATATTAAATCATATGCATAATAGGTGTGCAAAATAGGTGAATAATTAACATTATATAAACCTCCACCAATGGTCTAAAATCAATATTCCAAATCATATATCATCTTATATAAAAGTCCATTAGTGTCCATCAAATAAGATTAAAAAACTATATGTGATAAATGTGCTCTTCAGTGCTTCAAACGATATAAAGTGCCACAACACGCGTGCCAGGTGCCAGGATCCCACTGGTGTCCCTACTCACCAGAGCGAGTGGACCCACTGCTTTGCAGTCAGCAGGTCTAAAATCGCAGAGTGACAACAACCGATGATTCCTGGCTGGACACCGAAGCTAGGGATAAGCCTCCTTCCCCTTCAATGGCAGGCCTTAGTGAACACTGGGGCTGGTGATAAGCCTCTTTCCCATCTGTATCCCAACCTTTGGTAACTCAGGAAAACAAGGGGACCAACATAGTGTAACCCGTATAAAACTTTTATTTTTGCGCATATAAAATCTTACTTACAAGATTGCATCTTTAAAATAGCGTCTCATGTACCGGATGTGCAGACTGGTTGTACGGGCTCCCGCCCCACACAAGTCGCCGGCGGACGTGACGCGATCAACCACGGAGGACCGGAAGTGACGTGACAATAACAGCAATTAGTACCAAATAAAACTAAATTAAAACTACAGCAGAACCTTGGATTTCCCCATAGGAAACAATGGAAACTCAGATAATTTGTTCCACGGTGACTGCTTGTCAATGCAGTACTGTATGTGGCCAGAGGTGCGGGGGCTCTGATGTATGCAGTACTGTATGTGGCCAGAGGTGTGGGGGTGCTGGTGTATGCAGTACTGTATGTGGCCAGAGGTGTGGGGGTGCTGGTGTATGCGTATGTCATGACGTATGTGGTCGTGGGGGTGTGGAGACCGGTGTATGTCAT
>BLSH010391523.1:174449-188904 GCA_018402905.1 Glandirana rugosa | reverse complement strand
GCAGTACTGTGTGTGGCCAGAGGTCCGGGGGTGCTAGTGTATGCAGTACTGTATGTGGCCAGAGGTGCGGGGGCACTGGTGAGCCTTGGAGACGCTCGGAAACATACGGAAATGCTCGAGAACTGTTTACACTTTCAGTATTTCTGAATGCTTCTGAGGGTCTCCGAGGCTCACCAGGGCCCCCGCACCTCTGGCCACATGCGGTATTGCATCCACAGAGGTTTAATCCTGCTCGTTTTGCGTATACCGCGTTACTCGTGAACCAAGGTTCCACTCTATACTCTAATAACCATCCATACTATGAGTAATAAGTAAAACCCCTATTTGTGGGACTTTGAAGGTAGTGGCACAGAACACTTTAATTTGTATAAGAAATGTATTTGTACATATAGATAAACAGATAAAATCACATACACATGTAGAGGAAATTTGTATGCATGACCATCTAGTGTCTGCTAAAAATCAAAGCAAATACATATATTGCACAATCCTGTCACCATATATACAGAGATATATTACATTCCGCAGTCCTACACGAAAGGAGAAAAAGTCCGACGCGTTTCAGCTTCAAGCCTTGCGTCAGGGGCTTTTTTTTTTCAGAAAATGTTAATTGAACTCGTCTATCGGTAACTAAATGTGTCGTCTTGTAAAGTCATGTGCAGCTAACGCAAATTTGGTCTCCCGCAGATTCTATATCCATACAAATGGGTAGCAAATACCCAAACCCCGCTTTTCGTTATCTCCACCTCTCTATATCCGTACTATCAGTGGCGGCTGCTCCATTAAGGGCGCAGGGGAATTGCCCCCCCTATCCATGCATCCGGCCCCCTAATCTACATGCAGGGGGGCCGGACGCATGGATTCCAATGTTTTTTTTTTACGCACGTGATTAGAGCCTGAGGCTGTAATAGGCTTCCAAAAAAGGGCGGGCTTGGGGAGCAAAGGACTACGCCCCCGAGCCCACCCAGTTGTGTGACAATAGCGAATGAATGAATATCTGTTAGGAAAAGATAGCCTATCCGGTGTGTTTGATGCTTTTGGCCAACTTCCGCGGTGGTGCGTGCGTCTGTGCGCGCTCGCACGCGGCGGAAGCGGCGCCAAACGGCTCCATTAAAGCCTGTGGGACCCAGTGGCAGGTGCTGTCCGTTCTGCAGCGTATTGTGTGCCTCAGCTCTGTTCCCTGTCCAGGCTATGACTAAGCACCAGTGTGGTGGTGTGAAACGTGTCAGAAGCTTAGACTTGTAGTTCGCCTATGAGCTGTATTTATACCTGATATCAATAAACTCAGAGATTGGAATTCGGTGTGCGGCTTTCCAGCCTTCCTTTGATCTGTTCCCTTCCCTGGCCGCTACCTGTTTTCCCGTTGACCCGGCCTGACCTGACCCGCTGATCTCCGCCTGCATCGACCCCGGCTTCCCACGACCATCCAAGTGCCTGATCCTTTTGTACTTCTGCTGCCCGCCTGATAAGGAACCTTGCCTGGACTTGACCGCTCTTTGCCTGACCCATCTGTATGGCACCGCCCACCTGTTGCCGACCCAGCCTGCACGACCATCCCTCTGATCAGCACGACCACCTGGATCATCACATCATCACCAGTGACAATCCAGCTAGAGTTGCCACCTCATCCCTTTAAGCCTGCATTCGCCCGACTTCGGTGCGACTTCGCTAGGCAACTTCACTGCGACTTCAGGCAACTTTACAACATGAAAAAAATAAAACATACAATAAACTGCGCTAAAGAATCCAAAAACAGCTGCAGCAAAAATACAAAATGTATACAGTAATAAGGAAAAAACAATAAGCTGCGCTCAAGTCAATAAATAATAAATGAATAATAAATAGTATATATAGAGTCCCAATGGTGTGGTATCCCCTACACCACTAAAAAGTCTGTGTTATTCACACTGGTTGTAGTATCACCACAAGGAAAAAAGGTGAAGTGAATAAGAGGTCCACCACCAATAGTTGTAAGGGGGCTTACCAGAACACTGAGTGTTCAGTTGCATATAAATCCCCGACCTGGGATGTAAGGTCACTCTTATTTCCACCTCAGAAAGGGGTCCCTTTGTCTCTATATCGCACCTTCCACTATTATAATCACCAGGGGCTGAAGGTTCTTGTCACGTTCAGACACGCTCCCCGCTCACAGTTGTAAGTGCATCACATAGGAGAAAGGAGGACTCATAGTGAAGTACGTTAAGATCCGTTTATTAAAATACAAATAGATGTACTCACATTTTCCATGAATAAAAAACGCATGTATGCCGGCCGACTCTCATACACAATCATCAAAACACGGTGGTGACGTCAGCGCGCCCTCCTCCCGGACGTACGTTTCGTCACAAATGACGTCGTCAACATGGCTTTTGCCAGGCGACTTTGCCTTGACCAATCAGAGAAGGGAGGGAGGGGGCTGCCTAAAAATAAATTCTATTCTTTCAACTGTAAAGTCGCTTCCATGTAGATGGGGGATCCGACTTTGAGGCGACTTCTATTGAAGTCTATGGGCACAAGTCGGATAGAAGTCGCCTAGAAGTAGTACAGGAACCTTTTCAGAAGTCGCCATGAAGTCGGAGCGACTTCAGTGTATATTAAGACGGCTCCCATTCATTTCAATGGGATTTCAGGTGACTTGAGGCAACTCAAGTAGGATCGCAAGTCGCCCCTATGTAAACGGGCACCAAACCCGAACACATTAATTATTATTTATTATTCTGTGCCTGATTAAGGTGGTAGTTAAACCCACTTGGTGCCTTACCTGCATTAAATTAGCCTCAGAACAACCTGTGCAATTCATATGTGTTCGGGTTTAAAGGGATGAGGTGGCAACCCTATATCCAGCCCTCGTGCCATCCCGCACTCTTGGACTTCTGTCTACTCTACCAGGGGTCCTTGAATTGGGTGCGCGAGAGCGGTTGTTCCCTGCACAAGACAGACTCCGCCACCAGGATCGTGACAATATCAATATATCCTGATTGGCCGGAAGGAGAAGGGATCCTATTGGCCTAGGAGGAGGAGGGAGGAGATGCATGGCTGCCGTGACGCCGAGGACTAGACGCAGGAGAAGCCGCCATAGGGAAGTGCTGCCCACGCCATAGATAAGGCACAGTGGTGTAGTGGATAGCACCGTCGCCTAGCAGCAAGAGGGTCACTGGTTCGAATCCCGACCACGACACTCCTTGTCTGGATTTTGCATGTTCTCACTTTGCCTGCGTGCGTTTCCTCCCACACTCCAAAGACATGCTGGTAGGTAATTTAGATCCTGACTAAATTGGCCCTAATATGTGAGTTAGGGACCTTAGATTGTAAGCTCCTTCAGGATAGGGACTGATGTGAATGTACAATGTATATGTAAAGTGCTGTGTAAATTGACAATGCTATACAAGTACCTGAAAAAAAAATAGTGTTGGATCAACCTGGGGGGGTGGCTATGGGTGCATTGTTTGCCCCTCACCCCAAAAAAAAATAAACCCCACCAGCTGCCACTGTATGCTATAAAAATACAACATGGAATAAATTACACAGATTGAAAAATAAGAGAAAACTGAACTCCCAAAATGCAAATAGTACGCCACTTTCTCTAGTAGCAACCATAATTAACCCTTTGCCAACTACCCCATGTACATACACTGCGGGGTGGCAGCTCTCCTGGATGAAATCACGTACCTGTATGTATGATTTCGCTGGCGCGCAGGTACAACCAGCTCCCACCATTAGACACAGCAGGAGCCAAGCAGCGGGTCCAGCGGACCCGATTTCCATCGGGGCCCACTGATCGTTCCCGAGGCAAACAGAACAGTGGTTTGCCGATGTAAACAAGGCAGATGCCCGTTCTGTGACAGAAGAAGATGGAGATCCTGTGTTTCTGCTAAGAAATCTCTGTCTTCTTACCACAGGGTGTGTCAGGTGTGCCTGGGCACACCCTAATCACCCTGTGCAGTGTAACTTCCCCTTAGTAAACTGTGTTTACTATCCTAAAATAATTTTAATAATAACACGTCCTATGCTCTACTGACACCATCTACTGTCCTACTGGCACTGTCCATGTTTTATTATATTTGAGAATGAGAGTGTGTGTGTGCATACTGTATATATATATACATGCATGTATGTTTGAGCTTTGGAGTGCACACCCTAATGCAGTGGTTCTCAACTCCGGTCCTCGGGACCCACCAACAGGCCAGGTTTGCAGGATAACCGAAATACATCACAGGTGATATCATTTTCTGCTCAGTGATTGCAGTGTTCTAATCTGCATCTCCCCAAGGTAATACTTAAAATCTGGCCTGTTGGTGGGTCCTGAGGACCGGAGTTGAGAACCACTGCCCTAATGCAACACCTATGCTTCTTACGGTTAAAGCACCTCCTCCACACAGTTAGCAAGCACTCCCTTTGATCGCCCCTGATGTTAACCCCTTCCCTGCTAGTGTCATTAGTACAGTGACAGTGCATATTTTTTATCACTGATCACTCTATTAGTGTCACTGGTCCCAGAAATAGTGTCAAAAGCATCACTTAGTGTCCGATTTGTCCGCCGCAATATTTCAGTCTATAAGTCGCTGATCACCGCCATTACTAGAAAAAAAAAAATTCAATAAAAATATCCCATAGTTTGTAGAGGCTATAATTTTTGCGCAAACCAATCAGTATACGCTTGCTGGGATTTTTTTTTTTTTTACCAAAAATATGTAGCAGAACCCATATCGGCCTAAGTTGATGAAGAAATTTGATTTTTGACTTTTTTTATTGGATGTTTGATAGCAGAAAGTAAAAAATATATATATTTTTTTTCAAAAATGTTTTTTTTTTTTTTCTGTTTGTAGCGCAAAAAATAAAAACTGTAGAGGTGATCAAATAGCACCAAAAGAAAGCTCTATTTGTGCGGAAAAAAGGACGCCAATTTTATTTGGGTATAACGTCGCACGACCGCGCAATTGTCAGTTAATGTGACACAGTGCCGAATCCCAAAAAATGGCCTGGTCATGGGGGGGGGGGACCTTTCCGGTGCTGAAGTGGTTAACCTAATACCAACGTACTTTAACCACTTCTCGACCGCCTGGCGGCAGTCGGGCTGCTGTGCGCGAATCACCGTAAAAACACGGCGATCTGCGAACGGCCGCTAGGGGACGCCCGCACGCCCGCCGCACTCCTGAGGAGGGTGCCCGCTGCTCGGGTGGACCCGATGTCCGTCGGCGAGCCGCAATGAGCGGCCACAGGCAAAGAATGGGGAACCGCCGATGTAAACATGGCGGTTCCCCGCTCTGTTAGTAGGAGCATGGGTGATCTACTGATCCCTGTCACTGGGATCCGTTAGATCTCTCATGCCCATGGTAGCCCAACCCCCCCACAGTAAGAACACCCAGGGAACACAGTTAACCCCTAGCTCTCCCCCCCAGGTTAACCCCTTCACTGCCAATGACATTTATACAGTAATCAGTGGATATTTACATTTCTGATCGCTGAATAAATGTCATTGGTTCCAAAAAAATTTCAAAATGTCCAACATGTCCGCTGCAATATCGCAGTACCGCTAAAAATCGCAGATCACCGCCATTACTAGTAAAAAAAAAAAAAAATAAAATAAAAACCCCAGAAATGAATTTTCACCATCCGTAAACGCGGGCACTTTTGCGCAAACCAATCAATAAACGCCAATTGCAATTTTTTTTATCACAAATATGAGGAAGAATATAAATCGGCCAAAAACTGTGAAAAAAATGTTTCTTTTTATTTATTTTTTTGGATTTGAATTTTAGAAAAAAGTAAGAAATTTTGTTTTTTTTTTTGCAAAATGGTCGCTCTTCTTTTGTTTATAGCGGCGATCAGAAATGACGCAGAGGTGATCAAATACCACCAAAAGAAAGCTCTATTTGTGGATAAAAAAGGACGTAAATTTAGTTTGGGTGCAAAGTCGCACGACCGCGCAATTGTCAGTTAAAGCGACGCAGCGCCGAGTCGCAAAAAGTGCTCCGGTCCTAAAGCTGGAAAACCTTCCGGTTGGTAAGTGGATAAAAACGACTTAAAATCCGAATGGTAAACGAGATGAGATCCTCACCTCCAGCACTCACAGGGAAGAATTCTATCATTTGATGGGCAGACACTAAGTATACATAAATTCCTGTTACATTAAGACTCTAAGGAACCTCCCCATCTGTAGAATTCTGGGTACAAGGAGAAGAGATGACCTTCAGAAATAACCTTCATCAACCACTCAAAGCTCCCAGTAGCTGATTTGTGATTGGTCACCCTGGGGTTCATCACATCATTGTCCCCTATGATAGGATGCTGCTGTGGGCCCTCTGTACCCACTGTGTTCTCCCCCATCCCTCCCCGGGTTACCTGCTTTCTGGGCGCTCCTCTGGGCAGACTCGGCGTCCTCCTCCATGCTGTCTCTGCTCTCTTATGAGGTTCTGTGGTTTCTACATCAGGAGAAGAGGTAATGAGACCTGAGAGCTCCTCTGTGTCTGCAGACTGTGGTCAGCCGTGTACAGGGACAGGAAGAACAAGAATGTGTGACGTCTATTAGAGACCATGGGGCTGATTTAGTAAAGACAGGCCTGGAGCTATGAGGAAAGTGGATTAAGCACAGGGCCTACATGACTGGGTGGAAGGGGAACCAGGCTGTATGGAGTTAACGTGTTTTTAAAAAAAAGTAAAGGCACCTACTGGATTGGTCACAAGATGTGGGCCAAGATGTGATGTTTTTGTGTGAGTGTCCCTCCTTCCCACCACATTGGGATGGCCTGGGTTTGGGTTGTAGCAGAAGGTGGCAGTTTAGGGTTATTTAAGGTGGCTTAAATGTGGTGCTTTTGGGAAAAGGGTGAGGACCCATATTTGGTTTGGGGTCCTCTAGTTGGTCTGGTCAACCCATGGTGACCGCGTAGTTGTAGACCAGTGCATGTCTGAGGTCAGCTGAGATGGTGCCACAGACAGAAGGTTTTATGGTGCACTTGCAACCTTATAAGATTCATAATTGTGTTATCTTAACCCCTACAGATCCGCGGTATTGCCGAAGTACGGCTCCAGCGGGGATCTGAAATGCCGGGACGACGTCCCCTGTGCACGCTCCCGGCGCGCCCCCCCACTCGATGTCCGCTCGAGACCCACGATCGCCTGACAGAGCTGCAGAATGGGGAACCGCCGATGTAAACACGGCGGTTCTCCGTTCTGTGACAGGGGACATACCAGATCTACTGATCCCTGTCACTGGGATCAGTTAGATCTGTTATGTCCCGGCCAGCCCCACCCCCCCACAGTTAGAACACGCCCAGGGAACATTGTTAACCCCTTCACTGGCCCCTGCAGGTTAACCCCTTCAATGCCAATGAAATATATACTGTAATCAGTGGACATTTAAATTTCTGATCGCTGTATAAATGTCATTGGTCCCAAAAATGTGTAAAAAATGTCCGACATTTCTGCAGCAATATCGCAGTCCCAATAAAAAAAAAAAAAATCGCAGATCGCCGCCATTACTAGTAAAAAAAATAATAATAATAAAAACGCCATAAATCAATTCCCATAGTTTGTAGATGCGATAACTTTTGCGCAAACCAATCAATGTACCCCGATTGCAATTTTTTTTTTTTTTTACCAAAAATATGTAGAAGAATATAAATCGGCCAAAACTGATGAATAATTTTTTTTAATGGATTTGTTCTTTAGCAAAAAGTAAAAAATATTGTTCCTTTTTGCAAAATTGTCGCTCATTTTTTGTTGATAGCGACCATCAGAAATGACGCAGAGGGGATCAAATACCACCAAAAGAAAGCTCTATTTGTGGGAAAAAAAGGACGCAAATTTTATTTGGGTACAACGTCGCACGACCGCGCAATTGTCATTCAAAATGCGACAGCGCTGAAAGCCAAAAATTGGTCTGGGTAGGAGGGGGGTTTAAGTGCCCAGTAAGGAAGTGGTTAAAATTGAGTATGTTATTTATAATAAAATGCTGCTGTGGCCATTTTAACTCTACTTTAGAGCAGTGTGTTTTCTCTGGTGGGCTATAGGATGATGGAGCTGGAATGATGATGTAGCAGACAGCGGACTTCAGTTATCTGGCACTGCAGATTTACCCTCTCCTTTCTTAAGGCCCGTACATGCGTTACAACAATTGGCCAACAACGGTTGTCCAACAGCCTGTTGGCCGATAATCTGACTGTTTAATTAACAATCAATTAACAACGCACGATCCAACAGCCAATTTCCAATTGTTGACCAACAGAAGTTGGCTGACAAGACTAGAAAACTTTGGTTGGCCAACAAGGCGTTGGTCAATTGTTGGCTCGTGTGTACGGAAGTTGGCCAACAAAAAGTTGGAAGTGCCAACACGCATGCTCGGAATCCAGGAAGTGTTCGGTTGTGTAAACCTGTGTTCCTAATTCACAAATCACATTCACCTGAACTTCCTCATTATACACTCATAACATATCACTACGTTAAGATTTGTTGGCCGATTACTTGACTACCGTTAGTGCGCTAGACACAACCGCCAACAGACAATTTGGACAAAAGTTGGATGTTCGGTTGGCCAACAATCTGCACATTTGTACAAGGCTTTAGACTGCCTCTGTGCTCCCCTAGTGCTGGGCTTGGATTACATGCATCATATTCCAAAGCCAAACAGGGAGCATTGTGGTAACTGTAGTCTCCTGAACAGACCTCCCTGACCTGCAGAACTACCCAAGAACTGCACCTCCCAGCAGGCCATCTGCTCTAGGGGGAGGATTCTGGGAGAGGTTATAAAGGGGTCAGCAGACTAGGCCCAAGCTCTCTCGCTTACCAGATCTCATCAAGTAAACATTACCTTCACTGCCATGTGAGAGGACTGCGGCCTACCATTTGGCAACAAGGCGCTCCCAGCACCGACCCAGGTGGGTCCGTCGCTGCTAGCTACACGAGGGGCACCACCGCAGCATTGCTGAAACCAGCAGGACCAGACGATTTACTGTTCCAGCAGCCAGTCCGTCATCTTAGTCCGTTCTTCTCGAGAAATAATCGACTTGGATCGCTCTTCAGGAAATTCCTACACTGTCTCCAGATTAGCGAGTGAGGAGGGGTCTGCATTGTACCAGAAAGGGACAGTATGAGACTGTATTAAGCCCAGGCAAAGATGAGAATCATGGGCCCCATCACCTTTAAACAACAAGATCCAAGAGCCATTTACATTGGATCAGTTGGGTCATTCTACCCCTACGCTGGTACTTTTCCTGCCGCCCCCTCCACATCTGCATTCAACCAATTTATAAAAGAGGTTTCCATAGTTTTGTTTGGCAAATTAAAGTCTCCCCACTATTCCTCTCTTATCCCCACCATTCCTCCCCTGTCCCCCCATCTCCTTTCCCTTCTTATTCCATCACCACCCTATCAGGGAAATCTTGTTAGCCAGCTGGCTCTGAGAAATGTGCATATGTATACTTATTCATGACTAAAGTTGAGCGAACCCGAACTGTAAAGTTCGGGTCTGTACCGAACTTTGGGGTGTCTGTGACCCGGACCCGAACCCGGACATTTGAAAAATAAGTTTGGGTTCAGGTATTTGATCCCGCCTGTTGAATAGCTGCAGGGCAGCCAATCAACAAGCTTTTAATAGGTTTGCCCTTAGAAGCCATCACAGCCATGCCTACTAATGGCATGGCTGTGATCGGCCAGTGCATCGTGTGACCCAGCCTCTGTATAAGCTGGAGTCACGTAGTGCTGCATGTCACATGCTCTCTGGGTAGTGTAGGGAGAGGATGCTGCCGGCGCTGTGAGGGACAGATTGCAGATATAATAACATCTCATCCTGCATTACACAACGATCTGATTGTGGACTAGGAGGGGATTACTACTACTACTGCTTTGAGGGACAGATTGCAGATCTCATCCTGCATTACATAATGATCTGATTGTGGACTAGGTAGAGTCTACTGCTTTGAGGGACTGATTATTGTTCTAAAATCATCTCCTAGTTCTAAAGGGAGAGGTTCCTGCTGTTGCTGTAAGGGACAGATTATTGACCGGCCTCACGCAGCCATTGGTATACTTGTTTTTTTGAATATGCCTCAATATTTTGGGGGCTACTCCAATTAGAAAAAAAAAACAAACAAACAACAAAAAGTGTTGGCTACCTCCTCCTCCTCCTCCTCCACCACCGCCACTTCCACCTACACTGCCATGGTCACGGCCTAGTCAACCTCTAGGCTCCTACTGCACATCCACCCCCCTCCCATTTTTATTTTTTTTATTTGATTTTAAGTTATTTTCCCTAACCCCCTTTTTTTGTAGGTCACTTGTCCTACTCTTACCCCCATTTAACTTCCTTTTGCAGTCCTCTAGCACTTGCCAGGACTTTTTTACAGCCATCTTTGTGCCGAAAAGTTCAGGTCCCCGTTGACTTCAATGGGGTTCGGGTCCGGGGTCAAGTTCGGGTCAAGTTGGGTACCGAACCCGAACCTTTTCGGGAAGTTCGGCCGTTCCCGCCGAACCCGAGCATCCAGGTTTCCGCTCAACTCTATTCACGACCATTAGCCAGGCACATGTGGCGGCATGCAGTTATGTACATGTATCACAGAATGTGTGTGTTCAGCATGTCCAGAATCGCCATTGGTGCCATACGGCCTATTTCATGGGCTCTATATTCTAACACAGTGTCAGTGCTGACTGGTCTTCAGCTGTATCCCGTACCCTGATTGTGTCCTGCATATGATTCCTGCTACCAACCATACTTGCCCTGTCCTTATCCTGGATTCTGCCTGTACCTTTGCTTACAAGTTCCTGACCTTGGCTCCATCTATGACCTTGATTTGGCTCATTACTCTGTACCTCATTGCCGGCTCGCTGCTGACATTGGCTTCCTATGTGACTACGCTTGTAGGCAGGTGCAGTCTATTTTCACTGCAGGTGGTGCTCCTCCACAGAAGGACTACAGCTGTAGAGGAAATCAACAGGAACACAGTTTCTCTATGTTTCCGGGGTCACTAGGGAAGCACCCAATTGGATGCGGCTGCCCTATGTAAGTATGGCAGCCATAATGGGTCAGGCAGAGCATATTTAAGGCCCTGGCTCACAGATTTGTTGTATTTTATGCAAATCTGCAGTGTAGGGAAAGGTATCCTGCGTTTTAGAGACAGTACTAGCAGTAATGTAGCGCTGCCCTCCTGAGGGTCGGAAGAAATATCAATACCCTTCTCGTTACCCTGACCCTGTGAGTCCTCTGCCACCTCTGACACTCTGGGTTCACTCATTGTGTTAGTTTCTCTTTAAGCAATGACACAGTAATGGAATACACCAAATTCAGTTGAATCAGTAATGTTTAATCAAAGAATATATCAAAGAAAGAACCTTAACCCAACAGGGTGAGAATAGAGACACAAAGCAGTTTTTTTATAACAAAATAAATGATACACTTTAGCAAATATCACTTAATGTAGGTTACCTTTGTTCAAACTCAGCCAGAACATATATAAAGTTGTGCTCATAAGTTTACATACCCAGGCAGAATTTATGATTTCTTGGCCATTTTTCAGAGAATATGAATGAGAACACAAAACATTTTCTTTCACTCATGCTTAGTGTTTGGCTGAAGCCATTTATTATCAATCAACTGTGTTTACTCTTTTTATATCATAATGACAACAGAAACTACCCAAATTACCCTGATCAAAAGTTTACACACCCTGGTGATTTTGGCCTGATAACATGCACACAAGTTGACACAAAGGGGTTTGAATGGCCATTAAAGGTAACCATCCTCACCTGTGACCTGTTTGCTTGTAATTAGTGTGTGTGTATAAAAGGTCAATGAGTTTCTGGACTCCTGACAGACCCTTGCATCTTTCATCCAGTGCTGCACTGACATTTCTGGATTCTGAGTCTTGGGGAAAGCAAAAGAATTGTCAAATGATCTGTGGGAAAAGGTAGTTGAACTGTATAAAGCAGGAAAGGGATATAAAAAGATATCCAAGGAATTGAGAATGCCAATCAGCAGGGTTCAAACTCTAATCAAGAAGTGGAAAATGAGGAGTTCTGTTGAAACCAAACCATGGTCAGGTAGACCAACTAAAATTTCAGCCACAACTGCCAGGAAAATTGTTCGGGATGCAAAGAAAAACCCAAAATTACTCCAGGACTCTCTGAAAACATTTGGTGTGGCTGTTTCAAGATGCACAATAAGGAGGCACTTGAAGAAAGATGGACTGCATGGTCGAGTCGCCAGAAGAAAGCCATTACTACGCAAATGCCACAAAGTATCCCGCTTACAATACGCCAAACAGCACAGAGACAAGACTCAAACCTTCTGCCACAAAGTCATTTGGAGCGATGAGACCAAAATTGAGCTTTTTGGCCACAACCATAAACGCTATATTTGGAGAGGGGTCAACAAAGGCACAGGAAATTTGGTCAAAATTGATGGCAAGATGAATGCAGAATGTTATCTAAAAATACTGGAGGAACAGTTGCATCCATCAGCCAGGAAAAGCTGTGCATGGGACGTACTTGGACATTCCAACATGACAATGATCCAAAACACGGACAATACAAACAAGGCCAAGTCGACCTGTCATTGGCTACAGCAGAATAAAGTGGAGGTTCTGGAGTGGTCATCTCAGTCTCCTGACCTCAATATCATTGAGCCAC
Source organism: Glandirana rugosa (assembly GCA_018402905.1). Classification (NCBI taxonomy): domain Eukaryota; kingdom Metazoa; phylum Chordata; class Amphibia; order Anura; family Ranidae; genus Glandirana; species Glandirana rugosa. The sequence continues at coordinate 176,286 of BLSH010391523.1, read as the reverse complement.
TCTGGGGAGATCTCAAACATGCAAATCATGCAAGACAGCCCAAGAATTTCCAGGAACTGGAGGCTTTTCTGCCAAGAGGAATGGGCAGCTTTACCATCTGAGAAGATAAAGAGCCTCATTCACAAATACCACAAAAGACTTCAAGCTGTCATTGATATTAAAGGGGGCAACACACGGTATTAAGAACTGGGGTATGTAAACTTTTGATCAGGGACATTTGGGTCGTTTCTGTTGTCATTATGATATAAAAAGAGTAAACACAGTTGATTGATAATAAATGGCTTTAACCAAACACCAACCATGAGTGAAAGAAATATTTTTGTGTTCTCATTCATATTCTCTGAAAAATGGCCAAGAAATCATAAATTCTGCCAGGGTATGTAAACTTATGAACACAGCTATATATACTGCACATGTGAGTGGGGCACAGGAGAGTAGGGGAATGACTAGACATGTACAATTCCTTTCATTTTGATTCGTTCTGAATTAGTTTTTTAAAGAATTGTTCAAAAATGTGTTAATTCAGACGAATCTGAATTTCGAATTTCCAAATTTTCTTTATTTCAAATTCAAAAATTCGGTAATCTGATAATCGGAAAATCCGAAATTCGAAAATTCAGTAAATGGAAAAGCCAAAAATCTGAAATTCGAAAATCCGAAAATTAGAAAAACCTGATAATTTAAAAATCTGAAATAATGACTAACTAATAATAGCTATTCAAACTTATAGATCCACTGTATACACAAGCTCGCCCACACTGGGATCAATCCACCGCGCCACTCAACACTCGGCTTAAAACTTTATCTTGCTGATGTGTTTAAAAAAACTATCAGATGCTGTTGTATGACACAATACTAAATTAATAAAATATACACACGCAGCTGCTATTAATATATATCCAAATTGCACATGAACGTTCTGTTAAATACATTTACACAAACGTATAGCAGCGCTAGGTGTACTTCCACATTAGTCTCTCAAATGCATGCAGAGCTCAATGGGTATATCAGTCCTTCAATTACTGACTGCGCTTGACTGGAGTAAAATGATATAAGATTAATCCACTGGTTAGACCGCACAGACCCAGCTCTCAGTAAATCTTCATGTGATTAAAAACAGACTTGACTCATCATCTCTCATTAGGACTTATGCTTACCAGAGGGTGTTGCCTCGCATTCTCATGCTTGGCAAAACAGCGTTGTCTTTTTATCTTTCACTGATCCTCCATACACCTTGCAACCTCGATCTTCCGACTTGTTGTTCTTAGATAATTTGTTGCTTCTTTTTTTTCTCCGGTTTCAAACATCGCTTGTCACGCAAACAGATAGCTCATGCATAAGCCTTCAGACAGTGTATCTGAGCTGCTGATGACACCGTCCGTTATCCGACCTCGCGGCTCCCGCTTTCCAGATCTCACCGACCCGCAGTAAGTTACTGGATGTTCACAGATATTTCAAATAGTTGCCAAACGCCGTGTCAGACGCGTTTCGTCCGAAGACTTCTCACTCTTCGAATGTTTGGATTTTTTACTTCCGAATTCGCGAATCTCCGAATTTTGAATTCCGAATTTTCAAATTTGCGATTTCCGAAATATTTGAATTCCCGCATTTCCAAAAAAAAGACCAGTAAAAAATTAAAAAAACCTTTACGCCCTTAAGTTTATAAAGCCTTTAGCGTTTAAACTTTTAAGCCTTAAGTTTTAAGCCTCTAAGCGCTTAAGCCTTCATTTTTTAGGTTTGTAAGCTTCTCACTCTTCAGAAGCCTGCTTTGCGCAGACTGTGCCGCAAACCGTTGATAAACTTTATAGACACTTGTAGGTCATTGAATGACGCCCAG
>BLSH010391523.1:130017-147660 GCA_018402905.1 Glandirana rugosa | reverse complement strand
GGATGATGATTTGTGGGCGGTGATGAAATGGGATGATGATTTGTGGTTGGTGATGAAATGGGATGATGATTTGTGGTTGGTGCTGAAATGGGATGATGATTTGTGGTTGGTGATAAAATGGGATGATGATCTGTGGTTGGTGATGAAATGGGATGATGATCTGTGGTTGGTGATGAAATGGGATGATGATCTGTGGTTGGTGATGAAATGGGATGATGATTTGTGGTTGGTGGTGAAATGGGATGATGATTTGTGGTTGGTGATGAAATGGGATGATGATCTGTGCTTGGTGATGAAATGGGATGATGATTTGTGGTTGGTGATGAAATGGGATGATGATCTGTGGTTGGTGATGAAATGGGATGATGATTTGTGGTTGGTGATGGGAAGAGGATGATTTGTGGTTGGTGATGAAATGAGATGATGATTTGTGGTTGGTGATGAAATGGGATGATGATCTGTGGTTGGTGATGAAATGGGATGATGATCTGTGGTTGGTGATGAAATGGGATGATGATTTGTGGTTGGTGATGGGAAGAGGATGATTTGTGGTTGGTGATGAAATGGGATGATGATTTGTGGGCGGTGATGAAATGGGATGATGATTTGTGGTTGGTGATGAAATGGGATGATGATTTGTGGTTGGTGATGAAATGGGATGATGATTTGTGGTTGGTGATGAAATGGGATGATGATTTGTGGTCGGTGATGAAATGGGATGATGATTTGTGGTTGATGATGAAATGGGATGATGATTTGTGGTCGGTGATGAAATGGGATGATGATTTGTGGTTGGTGATGAAATGAAATGATGATTTGTGGTTGGTGGTGGGAAGGTAGGACGATTTCTGGTTGGTGATGGGAAGGGAGGATGATTTCTGTTTGGAGATGGGAAGAGAGGATAATGAGGTAATGTTTGTGGATAGTGGGAATCTGACTTCAAATAAGTTCAATGTCAAATGATGGTTTCCTTGCCGTCTTTCCAAAGTGGAGCAGAGTTCTTGTATGTTCATCCAGCTTTAGTTATCCTGCTTTCATTAAACTGCAACGGTGAAACTGCGCACCACTCGTGACAGAGCCACTCAAGAAAGAGCCGGGAAGTCTGCGTCTCCCCATAGACTGCTTTCAATTTATAGGGACCTTGAAGGCATGCATCACTATGGAACTAGACAAACTTTACAAATAATTGAATTAACGCCCCCCCCCCCCCTGCTGATATCACTCAACAAATTAAGACAAGCTCTAGACTCTACACTACTTCATCGATGTTTGCCAGGAAATTAATACCACAAATTACCCCACCCATATTTATAAACTTAGAAATCAAGGCGGTAATCTCATCACCCATCCGCAATAGGCACTTAGTATATTTTCTAATTTCTACCAAGATCTTCTATCCAAACCCCATCCCTCACCCCAACAATACTGCCAAAAATTGCCTAGATAACATTAGACTTCATTCCATTTCACCCACACAAATTGAATCACTTAGGGCCCCATGCACTGAAACAGAAATCTCTGATATGATAAAATCCCTTAAAACCTCCACTGCCCCTGGTCCAGATGGCTTCTCTACATCTTATTACAAAAAAGTTGTAAATACTCTATCCCCTGGCTCACCAAATTATGTAACCTTATACTACAAGGCAATCACTTCCCTAATGACATGTTAACGAATCTCTCACTTATTCCCAAACCCCAAAAAGACCACACAATCCCACAGAACTTTTGACCCATTTCTGTTCTTAACAACGATATTAAGATCTTTGCTAGATTTCTAGCTAATAGACTTTCCTCTGTAACCACTTTGTTGATCCATCCGGATCAATCGGGCTTCATACCTGGCCGTCAAATTATTGATAACACTAGATTAATCTCAAATATAATTCAAGACGCCAATATTTACCTGCACCCAACATGCCTAATAAGCCTAGACATCCACAAGGCCTTCGACAACGTTAGCTGGATATACTTAGATTATCTTCTCCCCAAATTTGGAATACCTAATAATTTTATTCATGGCTTCCAGGCCTTATACCAATTTCCCCAAACTAGAATTAAAATCCCAGGGTGTAACTCCATTTTTTTCCCTTAAACTTGGCACCAGATGGGGATGTCCTCTCTCCCCACTTTTCACCCTCGCAATCAAACCACTTGTACCGGCACTTAGAGACCACCCCAGCATTAAAGGTTATGCTAAGACGTCCAATGAGTTTAAACTCAGCCTTTATGCTGATGACGTGATGTTATTTATCCCTGACCCTCTTGTTTCCATCCCTAATCTTATCTCGACACTGGATCTTTTTCACAACATTTCAGGACTAGGAGTTAACCTTGATAAATGCTCAGCTATGGCCATATTAATATTCAATCTGATATGCTTACTACATTAAAATCAAAATTCCCTTTCAAATGGTGTACATCTTCATTTAAATATGTAGGTATCCATATTACCCCATCGTATCATACATTATTTCAAGCCAATTATCCATCACTTTTCAACAATGTCCTATCCCTTCTTAAAAACTGGACTGATTATCATATATCCTTTTTGGGCAGGATTTGCGCCATTAAGATTGCTACCCTGCCCAAATTATTTCATTACTTTAGAGTATTTCCGATACTTATTCCCAGAGGCAAAATTAACATTATCCAAAGAGCAATCAATACATTTATATGGTCAGGCGGTAGACCTAGATGCAGTAACTTAATGCTATACAGACCACAGATACAAGGAGGCCTTGGATCCCCCAACCTGTGGCTTTATTATTTATCAGTCCATTTCCTACAACTTGCACAATGGTCCATTATAACTAAAAAAAATTCCCTGGATTATATTTGAATGCATCACAATCCTCCCATACAGTTTACAAGGAATCCAATGGTCTATAGTTTTACAATGCCTCATGGGACTTGTAGTTCTGCAACAGCTGGAGGGCCGTAGTTTGGTCACCCCTGGTCTAAACTAACTAACTCCAAAAAATGTACTACTTATAATAAAATTGTTGCTCATTCCTTTCAGCTGTGGTTGAGATATGGCGATTCCCTTACTCTATCTTCGACATCTACTACCCTAGCTTCCTTTATAGGAAACCCTCTTTTCCCTCTGGCATTTCATAACCCAGGCAACTTTATTCTATGTAAACTATAAAATTACTAATCTAAGATTACTGAGCAATAACATATTCATCTCCTTTGAACCTCTCTGTGACAGATATAAGTTCCCTTCCACAGATTTCTCAAACTACACTGATATTAAAGAATAGTAAGTTGAGTAAACGTTTATATCCAGCCTTAAAGAAGTTTCCTTCTTTGAACAAATGCGTATTTCCTCCTCCAGAGAAAGAGGACAGATTTCTAACTTATATATCCACTTCAATAATATTCCCCAACCTGATAAATCAAAAACCATGTTACAATGGGAACAAGAACTCAATTTCCCTATCTGTATTAAAGACTGGAATTCAGTGTTAAATAACGGAAAAGCTGCTTCTCTTCCTCTATCCGTGAGTCTCCTTATAAATTGATGATTAGGTGGTATATGACCCCCTCTAAGATTAATACTTTCAGCTCTCCTGACTGCTTTAGGGGATGCCCTGTACAAGGTACACATCTGCATATTTTTTGGTATTGTAGCCACCTTTACCAGATCTGGAAATCCATCACAGAGTTAGTTAATAAATTAACGAATGAGACTATCACCCTTACACCTCACACTTGCCTTGTATACATGAAAATCCCCAACCTCCCCACACTGCATAATAGACTGTTGCACACCCTCTGCAGTGCAGTCATCTGGATGATTGCCTGCAATTGGCATACAAACGTGATTTCTTGGCAACAAGTTTTATCTAGAATGTCTACAATTAAACTCACCGAATACATTTACCATTCGTTTAATGGCACTATGCATAAACATAAACAAAAATTGTCACTTTGGGACTCACTGCTCCCCTGATTTGATCCTTTGGTAATTCTGGTCCTTGTTATACTCTATACCAGGGGTCTCTAAACTTTCTATACAAAGGGCCAGTTTACTGTCCTTCAGACTTTAGGGGGGCTGGACTGTGGCCAGTTGGAATAGAAAATTTTACAGACATCAGTGGGAGTAAACAGTTCCCCATCTTTCATATTAGGGGGAGGAATAGTGTCCCATTGTTGGTGCCAGTGGCATGAATTATGGCCCATTTTTGGTGTCAGAAGGCAGAATAGTGCCCCATATCAGTGGGATGAATAGTGCCCCAAGGGCCAGATAAAGGCAGGCAAAGGGCCGCATCTGGCCCACAGGCCGCAGTTTGGAGACCACTGCTCTACCTATGCCCTATGCTTCATTGGTTCCCTCTTGAGATAGTATTGCTGTCTATAAGAAATCCCATTGTAACCACTTTTTACATCCAGTTGTTGCTTCTTTGATCTCTCAATACCATTATACAAATAATTGTAACTCAACAAACGTAATATATCCTGATGTAACTACTGCATACTCAATTTCTTATGTTCTATGTCTGTACATTTATATTCCATCCTGTATGTACTTTTCATTTTTAACCTTCCGATAAAACAGTTTGTAAACAAAAAAAGGGAAGGCATGCATTTCTCAATTGAGCATCATAGAGTCTGATTTGAGACACATGAATATGGGAGAGGATATGGACAATATCAGACCAGACACAGGCTTGGGTCATAAATGTTCACTGAGTTTCTTGATCACTCAAGCCAAATGGAGCTGAGAGTCAATCAACAGTTATAGTGCTAATGCAGCGATTTTGTTATAGAGCTAGCATTAAATATTAGTTACATACATGTAAATATATAAATGTTTAGAGACATGGTAGCAGAGGATATTACCAAAAGTTAAAACCACAATGTCAGATGGTCAAGCAGAGTAGGATGTACATATGGATGATAGTGGGAGACATTTACCAAAAGTTAAAACAGCAATGTCATATGGACCATAGGATGAACCATAAAGGCTAGAAGCAATCTATTATCCCACATTAAGTTACATTGAGTACAGTTGTCTGTATCCTGAGTTTTTAACCAATAGCATCACTCAGATTTAGTCAGTTTATGAATGAGCCCCTCCCCTGAGGAGCCCTTTACCTGAGATTTTGAGAAATATTAGTACAGACTGCAGAGCGGCACACATCAACAGCAATACCATGAGGAGCACAGGGACTAGGCAATTACTGCAGGATGATCCAGAGGCCACATTCCTATCTCTGGATGATGCAGGGGCCATTTGTGCAAAATAAGATTCTTTGGGAACCTCCTGGTGACTGCTGGATAATTCAGCGGACACGTGCTCAGAAGAAGGTCCTGGAAATACACAGAGAAGATAGAATTGTGATGGTTGTGATGCATTCTGATGAGTACATATGATATTTTATGGATCCCTCCAACCCCTCCACTTACAGTATTGTAAACATCAGTTGGGGACAGGTAACAGCTACAGATAATATGGGGCTCTGCCTCGTGTAGGTGGATTTCAGAGACGTGCGGTATTTGTAATTTCCAGGAATACTCAACACCACCAAGATCCCCATACTTTACTGTGAAAAAGTATTTGCCCCCTCCCGATTTTTTTTTTTTTTTATATTTGTCACACTTAAATGTTTCAGATCATCTGACTAATTTTAATACTACACAAAGATAACCCAAGTAAATATAAAATTCAGTTTTTAAATGAGGACTTAATTTATTAAGGGAAAAAAAAGTCCAAACCGGCCTGGCCGTATGTGAATAAGTAACCCCCCCCCCCCCAAATCAGGAATGAATTGTGAGCAACCACATTTTTTGGAAAGCTGTGTTAAATTTCACTTGCCACACCCAGACCTGATTACGGCCAGACCTGTTGAATCAATAAATCACTTAAATAGAAGCTGTCTGTCTGAAGCACGTTAAAAGAATTCAACAAGTTACACATCAGGCCACAATCTATGATTCTATCTGGTGTAGGCTGGGGGGTTTTGGGATCATTCACTAAATTGTATAGAGAGCTGTAGTATTTTTTAAATGTGTCAGCTATTTCTTTAGGATGGTGAACTTTTGCATTTGTGGTGGAGTCATGCATATGGGATATTTTTGTTTTATTTGCACTAGTATCGCTAAATGCTTTCCGGCTTTGTTGCCGAATAGATAATAGGAAGCCTTTAGGTGTTTGAGAGCTTTTTCATAGTCTGTAAATAGTAGCTGTTTAAGTTCTAGTCTATTTTGATTTAATTTACTTAGAGTAGCCTGAGACTGGAGTTGTTTATGCTGAGATTCTAGGAATTTAATTTTGTTCAAAAGAGTGTATTTTTTTGGGTTTTCTTCTTTTTTTCCCTGGATGCTATTTGTAGCAGAATGCCTCTTACGTACGCTTTGTGAGTGCACCAGGTGGTAGCGTATTTATCATTTCCTAGATCGTTAAAATGGAAAAATTTCTGCAATAGCTTGGCGACCCCATCTCTGTGTGTTTTTGTTAAAAAATAGTGGTGTTGTTTCGCCATAATCTGGTGGGCTTTGTGGTGTTCAGTTCTGAAAGTGTGAGTGTAATAGGGGCATGGTCTGACCATGTTAGATTCTCTATAGTCGCTTCACGGGTTGAGTAGAGGGTGTGGATATCTGTTAGGAATAAGTCTATTCTGCTGTATGATTGGTGGGGGTTTGAAAAGAAAGTATAGTCCCTCTCGTTTGCGTGGAGGCATCTCCAAGAGTCGTAGAGCGACTCCCTGTTTAGGAGGTCCTTCAGCGAGGGTTTGTGGGACTTGATTTGGTGGGAGCACTCTGATTTAGTATCAGGCACAGAGTTGAAGTCACCCAGCATAACCAATGATCCTTTCTGAACCGATCTCACCTTTTTAATAAGTCTGCCCAGAAAGGACAGTTGGTTTTTGTTAGGAGCATATACAGACACTATGGTAAATAAAGCATTGTTAAGAGTACTTATTAAAATAATATATCGACCGCTAGGGTCTCTAATCACATCCTGTAAAGAAAAGGCAACATAGTTTTTGATTACAATGAGTACCCCGTTATGTTTGGTTTCGGCATTTGCGAAGAAAACGTGGGGAAAGAGTACATGAGAGCACTTAAGGGCTTTCTGCGCAGCGAAATGAGTCTCTTGTGCACTAATGATGACCCCATGTAGTCTTTGTGCTTCTGACCAAAAGAGTTTGCGTTTAAAATGGCTATTTAGGCCCTTAACGTTCATGGAGATAAATTTAATCGTCATGGTGTTATCGTTATGGAGCTGAATGTCCAAGGCAGTCCATAATGAGCTGGAGTAATTGATGTATTGTTTGGTGCTTCTGTTAAGGAGTTGCGCAAGGTTAATAGATAACCTGAGCGGTTGGTTATCAGCAAGGCGGTGTAGTCACAGGAGAAATATGGTCAGCAGAAGTTGTCGTTCTGGGTAGCGACGAATGGTATGGACTTAACATCGAAATAAAACAAAAATTGAGTGAACCATAAAAAATTAGCCCGGCATTGAACCGGGGGTATTGAGGCAGGGTCCCCTGCCCGTTGATCTGAGAGGTACTATGGTCTCTTAGACAGGTGCCAATGCACCAGGTCTTTGATCTGATCATGTGGACTAGGTCAGCCTGAGCCACGGTAATTTGCTGAGGTTAGGAGAGACTTATCTGTTATGCATGTTTCCCTTTGGACCAGTTTGAGCGTAACGGTTGGGGATTTCTGCGTTCCTCCACTGGTGGATCCACTGGGATAATGCCCCATTCTTTCAGGTGGCGTAGGCCAGCTTCCAGGGAGAAGATGTTATATGTTTTGTCACGGTAGGTGACTATCAACTTTGAGGGTGTCCCCCATTGGTATCTGATTTCGTGATTCCTCAGGGCTTTGGTGATAGAGATGAGTTTCTTCCTATGTAAAATGCTGTCCTGTGAGAGGTCAGTAAATAGCGACACTCCTGCAAATGGACTGTCTAGATTGGGTGTTTTGCGCATGGCTCGCATAGCTTCCTCCTTTATATGAAAATAATGGATTCTTGCCAGTACATCTCGTGGAGTTGCATGTGGGAGAAATTACGGTTTGGGTAATCTGTGTGCCCTGTCTATTGTGAGCTCCATGTCGCTGGCAGTCGGTACTAGTTTGTGTAATAGTTGGCGGATGAAGCGCTGTAAATCTGTGTTTGACACTGATTCTGGGATTCCGCGGAATTTAATATTGTTCCGTCTACTGCGGTCCTCTGAGTCGGCTAATTTGGCCGCCATTCTCTGGATGTCTGTTGTTCCTGTAGTGCATCAATCATGCTGTTGTGGGCTATAAAGGAGTCATCCATTTTGTTTTCTACATGTGCCACCCTTTGTTGCAGATCTGAAATGTCTGCTTTAACTGTTCCCAGTGTCTTTTTCATGTCTAGGTACATAGAGTCTCTGAGAGAGATTAGCATCTCTTTCATGTCTGCAATGGAGACTGGTTGTGAGGAGGAGGGGAACTGCTCCAGTGTTTGTTGTAGGTGCTCCGTTTCTGTGTTCTCCTCCGTCAGATTCTGCTGACTCTATCTCCCCTTGTCTGGCTTTTTTTTTTCTATAGGGCTGCATGTGGTGGGACTGTCTGGTGGAGTGTGTGAGGGAGCTCCATATGTGGGATTACTCACCACAGTGTCGAGGATGAGGAAGAGCTGGAATTCGGAGAGGCCTTGTCTGGAGCCGCCGCGTGTGTGGACGGAACGCCGCCATCTTGGTATTCCTGCTCGCTTCTGACTGAGAAGAAATCAGTCAGTTTCTCTTCATGGAGCAATGAGGAGGATATAGTAAGGAACTCGGCATGGAGAAATTATAAGGATATAGTAAGACTCTTCATGGAGCAATGAGGAGGATTAGTAATGAACCCAGCATGGAGCAATGAGAAGGATTAGTAATGAACCCAGCATGGAGCATAGAGGAGGATATAGTAATGAACCCAGTATGGAGCAATGAGAAGGATATAGTAATGAACTCTTCATGGAGCAATGAGAAGGATATAGTAATGAACTCTTCATGAAGCAATGAGAAGGATATAGTAATGAACTCTTCATGGAGCAATGAGAAGGATATAGTAATGAACTCTTCATGGAGCAATGAGAAGGATATAGTAATGAACTCTTCATGGAGCAATGAGAAGGATACAGTAAAGAACTCTTCATGGAGCAATGAGAAGGATATAGTAATGAACCCAGCATGGAGCAATGAGAAGGATATAGTAAGGAACTCGGCATGGAGAAATTATAAGGATATAGTAAGAAACTCTTCATGGAGCAATGAGAAGGATATAGTAATGAACTCTTCATGGAGCAATGAGAAGGATATAGTAAGGAACTCTTCATGGAGCAATGAGAAGGATATAGTAAGGAACTCTTCATGGAGCAATGAGAAGGATATAGTAAGGAACTCTTCATGGAGCAATGAGAAGGATTAGTAATGAACTCTTAAGACAATTGAGACATTTAAGATATTTTCAGCTGCATGAATGATAAAAAGCATAAAGTTTGTCTGCCTCTTCCCAACATCCTATTGAATCCATGTTTTGTTACATTACCGGATATTGATAGGAACTGTATAAACGTCACATTTACTAAGAAGGGAACAAACGTTGGGCTCTTCATTGACGTTGTATGTGGATCAAACACCCTCAGCTATTTCAGCTGTTATGGGAATACTAGATACAGCGGCTCCGACCTCATGGACAGAACATAGTGATATAAATTATGGGGATTGCAGATGGTCTAATTCATAGTGAGATATAATCTACCCAAATATTAAGTATACATAACATTTCTAATAACCTCCCCATCTGTAGAATTCTGGTGCAGTACCAGGATAAGAGTCCAGTAATTTCCACCAGCTGCCCAAATCTCCCCATAGGTGATCTGTGATTGGTCACTCTGGGTTCGGACACATCATTGTCCCCCACAATAGAATACAGCTGTGGACGTTCTGTACCAAAGGTGTTCTCCCACATCCCTCCCCCGGGTTACCTGCTTTCTGAGAGCTCCTGCAAGCAGACTCGGCGTCCTCCTCCATGGTGTCTCTGCAGCCGGAGAGACTCTGTTCTGTGGTCTCTCCAGCCAAAGTGGAAGAGGTAGTGAGATCTGAGAGCTCCTCCGTGTCTGTAGACTGTGGTCAGCCGTGTACAGGAAAGGTAAAAACAAGAGTGTGATGTCTATTAGAGACCATGGGGCTGATTTCCGAAAGACAGGCCTGGAGTTAATTAAACACAGGTCTTACACGAATGGGTGGAATGGGAACCTGGCAGTGTGAAATAATTGATTAAAAATAAATAAATAAATAAGGTAGCAGCTTCTGGATTGGTCAGAAGAAGTGGGCTGATGGGGAGGAGCATGGGAGGAAAGCCTGCAGGGAGGTGTAGGGACGATCCAATCAAAAATCTGAAGTCTTTATATGAATGTCCCATCTCCCGCCTTATTTATTGGCTCTGCATGGTCTGGGCATAGCAGTAGGCGGCAGTTTGGGGTTCTCTAAGCTGGTTAAAATTTGGTGTTTTTTGGGAGAATGATGGGGACCTGTCTTCGGTATAATGTCTTCTACTTTGTATGGTCAACTCATAGGGACCAGGTATGTGTCTGACGTCAAATGAGATCTCAGTTTTTGAGGCAGTGTTTTGTGGCTGGGGAGATAATTTAGATAACTGGTGCCACAGACACAAGGTTTTTTATATGGTTATATGGTGCCTCCAAGGACCTGCAACCTGAAGTAGTTTGTCATATTATGTTTTGTTGTTTAGAATTTTGTATGTCGTTGAAGAAGCTCCCTCCGAGACAGGTGCTAGGTTAGGTAAATTTAGTTATTAGTTCCACTGTAGGGATGGGCCGAACACCCCCCTGTTCAGTTCACAGCAGAACTCCCGAACAGGGGAAATGTTCTAACCCAAACAGTGAACCCCATTGAAGTCTATGGGAGCCAAACAGAAAAAATCAAAAGTGGCCATTTTGAAGGTTTATATGCAAGTAATTGGCCATAAAAGAAGTATGGGGTTCCGGGTACTGCCCTGGGGGACATGTATCAAAATATATACATATATATATATATATATATATATATACATACAGTCAGGTCCATAAATATTGGGACATCAACACAATTCTAATCTTTTTGGCTCTATACACCACCACAATGGATTTGAAATGAAAGGAACAAGATGTGCTTTAACTGCAGACTTTCAGCTTTAATTTGAGGGTATTTATATCCAAATCAGGTGAACAGTGTAGGAATTACAACAGTTTGTATATGTGCCTCCCACTTTTTAAGGGACCAAAAGTAATGGGACAGATTAACAGTCATAAATCAAACTTTCACTTTTAATACTTGGTTGCAAATCCTTTGCAGTCAATTACAGCCTGAAGTCTGGAATGCATAGACATCTCCAGACGCTGAGTTTCATCCCTGGTGATGCTCTGCCCGGCCTCTACTGCAACTGTCTTCAGTTCCTGCTTGTTCTTGGGGTATTTTCCCTTCAGTTTTGTCTTCAGCAAGTGAAATGCATGCTCAATCGGATTCAGGTCAGGCGATTGACTTGGCCATTGTATAACATTCCACTTCTTTCCCTTAAACTCTTTGGTTGCTTTCGCAGTATGCTTCGGGTCATTGTCCATCTGCCCTGTGAAGCGCTGTTAGAAAAAAACTGCGCTGAGGGTTACTTGCATTTGGTTGTGGTTTCCTCTATTTCCTGGATGAGCAGCTCTATTTAAACTTCCTGCTTCCTGTAGCAAGTGCTGTCCATTCTACAGCGTTGGAGTGTATCTGGAGAGCCACCTATCCTTTGAATCTGTATCCTGACCTGTTCCTGAGACCCGGCTTGTTTGACCTTTGATTGACTTCCGCCTGCACCGACCCCCAGCTTGCCCACGACCATTCTTCTGCCTGATCCCTTTGTACCTCGCTGCCTGCTCGTTAACGACCCTGCCTGCACCTGACGACCCTTTTGCCTGATCCTTCTGTACCGCTTGCCAGCCAGTTGCCGACCTCAGCCTGCCTCACTACTCTATACCTGCACGAGCCTCTGATGGACCTATCTTGCCACCAGTGTTCCAGTCCAGCCCTCATGCCCCTCTGTGCTCTATCAGGGGTTCCTGAACCAGGGTCGTAGAGTGGTTGCTTCCTGCACAAGACAGACTCCACCATCAGGTGCGTGACAAGCGCCGTCCAATGAGTTCTGAAGCATTTGGCTGAATATGAGCCGATAATATTGCCCGAAACACTTCAGAATTCATCCTGCTGCTTTTGTCAGCAGTCACATCATCAATAAATACAAGAGAAGCAGTTCCATTGGCAGCCATACATGCCCACGCCATGACACTACCACCACCATGCTTCACTGATGAGGTGGTATGCCTTGGATCATGAGCAGTTCCTTTCCTTCCCCATACTCTTCTCTTCCCATCACTCTGGTACAAGTTGATCTTGGTCTCATCTGTCCATAGGATGTTCTTCCAGAACTGTGAAGGCTTTTTTAGATGTTTGGCAAACTCTAATCTGGCCTTCCTGTTTTTGAGGCTCACCAATGGTTTACATCTTGTGGTGAACCCTCTGTATTCACTCTGGTGAAGTCTTCTCTTGATTGTTGACTTTGACACACATACACCTACCTCCTGGAGAGTGTTCTTGATCTGGCCAACTGTTGTGAAGGGTGTTTTCTTCACCAGGGAAAGAATTCTTCGGTCATCCACCACAGTTGTTTTCCGTGGTCTTCCGGGTCTTTTGGTGTTGCTGAGCTCACCGGTGCATTCTTTCTTTAAGTATGTTCCAAACCGTTGATTTGGTCACACCTAATGTTTTTGCTATCTCTCTGATGGGATAGTGACAGCTCTTTGGATGTCATATTGAGAGTTGACAGCAACAGATTCCAAATGCAAATAGCACACTTGAAATGCACTCTGGACCTTTTATCTGCTCCTTGTGAATGGGATAATGAGAGAATAGCACACACCTGGCCATGGAACAGCTGAGCAGCCAATTGTCCCATTACTCTTGGTCCCTTAAAAAGTGTGAGGCACATATACAAACTGTTGCAATTCCTACACCGTTCATCTGATTTGGATGTAAATACCCTCAAATTAAAGCTGAAAGTCTGCAGTTAAATTACATCTTGTTTGTTTCATGTCAAATCCATTGTGGTGGTGTATAGAGCCAAAAACATTACAATTGTGTCGATGTCCCAATATTTATGGACCTGACTATATATATAAAATATAATTTTAAAACAAAGTTTTTTCAGGAACAATTTTCATTTTAATTATGCTTAAAGTTCAATAATAAAAATGAAAAAATCCTTTAACCACTTCCGCCCGGCCGGGAAGTGGTTCAGTTATCCTGACCGGACGTCATATGACATCTGGCCTGATAACCCGTGATCGCATACCAGTGGAGATCAGTGGTGTGGTATGTCAGTCTGACACACCGCATTACCGATCTCAGTAAAGAGCTTCCATCGGAAGCTCTTTACCACGTGATCAGCGGTGACCAATCATGGCTGGTCACAACGTAAATAGGAAGAGCCGTGTATTGGCTTTTCCTCTACTCACATCTGCAGACGGGAGTAGAGTAGAGCCGATCGACTGTTCTCCTGACGGGTCTGCACTGATTGATTATCATTGCAGCCCCCCTAGGATCGCCACCAAGGACCACCCAGGATGCCATCAGGACCATCAGGGAATACCCACCCAGGGATCACCAGGTAAGGGGCACAGTGCCCAACATGGAAGGCACTCAGTGCCCATCTTGTATGCCACCCAGGACCACCAGGGAATGCCTCCTTAAAAGTGCCATCTATCAGTGCCGCCTATCAGTGCCCATCAATGGACTCCATGAGTGCCCATCAGTGCCACTTATCTGTGCTGCATATATGTGCCTCATCCTCATTGCCCATCTTAGATGCCACCCAGGACCACCAGTTAATGCCTCCTTAAAAGTGGCATCTATCATTGCTGCCTATCAGTGCCCACCAGTGCCACCTATCAGTGCCCCCTATCAGTTACCATCAGTGCTGCCTATGAGTGCCCATCAGTGCTGCTTATTGGTGCCGCCTAACAGTGCTGCATATTAGTGCCACCTCATCAGTGCCGCCTCATCAGTGCCAATCAGTACTGCCTCATCAGTGCTCATCAGTGATGGAGAAAATGTACTGATGTACAAAGTTTTGTGACAGAAACCAACTTTATTCTTTTTCAAAATTGGCGCTCTTTTTTTATTTGTAGTGCAAAAAATGAAACCGCAGAGGTGATCAAATACTACAAAAGAAAGCTCTATTTGTGGGAACAAAGTGATAAAAATGTTTGGGTACAACGTTGCACGACCGCGCAACAGTACTGAAAGCTGAAAATTGGTCTGGGCAGGAAGGGGGGTTAGTGCCCGGTACTGAAGTGGTTTAAATATAGTGCCTGTGGGGTCCCCTTAATGTGCCTGTAAAGTGGCACAAGTGTAGCACGCATAAAACATGCTACAGCAAAAATGACATTTCTAAAGAACAAAAAGTCAAATCCCATTTAAAATGACTCGCGGTTACAATTGCCAGCACCCGGCTACTGAAAAAATAAAGAGGAAAAAACTGCATGGGGTCCCCCCCCCGAAGGGTCTGGTATGGATTTTAAGGGGAACCCCATGCCAAAATTTTGAAGAAAATGGCGTGGGATCCCCCCCCCCCCCCCAAGATCCATACCAGACCCAGCAGGCAAGGAAAGGAGAGGGGACGAGCAAGCCCCCTCCTGAACCTTACCAGGCCACATGCCCTCAACATCAAGACCACCCTACTCCACTGTGATCAGTTGAGCTGCTTGTGATTCATTTGGGCTGCTCTGTCTGCCAGGACCTGGTTCATCTGCTGGTGGCATTGGTTGAAAATTTGTAGTTCCAGTGACCACCAGTGGGTGTCTCCCAGCAGCCAGCAGGTTCCAGTAATCAGCTCCACCTGGACCCAGCTGTTGGGAGGGTAAATTACCCCCATTCATGACCAGGCCATTTTTCGCGATATGGCACTGCGTTACCTTAACTGACAATTGCGCGGTCATGCGACTCTGTACCCAAATAAAATTTATATCCTTTTTTCCTCACAATTATAGCTTTCTTTTGGGGGTATTTGATCACCACTGCACTTATTTATTTATTTTTTTGCTCTATAATGATCAGCTACTTATAGTAGGACTGCGATACTGCGGTGGACAATCTGACACTTTGTGGGAACCAGTGACACTAATACAGTGATCAGTGCTAAAAATATGCACTGTCACTGTACTAATGACACTGGCTGGGAAGGGGTTAAATATCTAGGGGCGATCAAATGGTTAAATGTGCGCCTAACCAGTGTTTTTGTGTTTACTATGTGGTTATTTTACTAAGAGATGTGCTTTGCAGGGAAACAAAATCCATCACATTCCCACTGACAGTACAGAGCTCTGCCTTGTTTAACCACTTCAGCCCCGGAAGGATTTCCCAGGTTAGGACTTTTTGCGATTCCACGCTGCATCGCTTTAACTGACAATTGCGCGGTCGTGCGACGTTGTACCCAAACCAAATTTGCGTCCTTTTTTTTCCCCACAAATAGAGCTTTCTTTTGGTGGTATTTGATCCCCTCTGCATCTTTTTTGACAAAGAGCGACAATTTTGCAAAAAAAGCGATATTTCTTACTTTTTGCTAAAATATAAATCAAAAAAAAAATATAAAAAAACATTTTTTCATCGGTTTTGGCCGATTTATATTCCTCGGATTTTTGTTAAAAAAAAAATCGCAATCGGCGTTTATTGATTGGTTTGCGCAAAAGTTGCTGCGTTTACGGATGATGAGAATTAATTTCTGGGGTTTTAATATTTTTTTTTATTTTTTACTAGTAATGGAGGCGATCTGTGATTTTTAGCGGTACTGCGATATTGCGGCGGACACGTTGGACATTTTTGGCACTTTTTGGGACCAATGACATTTATACAGCGATCAGAAATTTAAATATCCACTGATTACTGTGTAAATGTCATTGGCACGGAAGGGGTTAACCTGCACGGGGTAGTGAAGGGGGTAACTGTGTTCCCTAGGCGTGTTCTAACTGTGAGGGGGCGGGGCTACCATGGGCATAAGAGATCTAACTGATCCCAGTGACAGAGATCAGTAGATCTCCTATGCCCCCCATTGACAGAGCGGGGAAACGCCGTGTTTACATCGGCGGTTCCCCGCTGTTTGGCTCTGGCAGCTCATCCTGACTCGCCGGCAGACATTGAGTCCGCCCGAGCCGCGGGCACACTCCTCCGGAGTGTGTCGGGCATGGGAGGCACGCTCTCGTCCTTTAGCTGCGCCTGCGCAAATCACTGCCTGTTTACAACGATTTGCGGGATGCATGCACACCGCCGCAGTAAATATACAACGCGCTTTGTGGAAGCTGTTAAATAAGGCAGAGCTCCGTCCTGTCTCTCCCCTCGATGGTCAGTGGGTGGAGGTGGACACGCATTGGCAGGCACCCGCTGATCGGCTTCTGATGTGACTAATCACAGCGGAAGCAGTGCGCCCCCTACCCGGAAGTGCCGGATCAGGTAATAGGCATGGGATTGGGCACAAGAGAGACCCTTTGCCACCATATAGTATTGCTATGCGGTTGGTAAGTGGTGAGCACTGCGTCCTCCACCCTGCTACCTTCATCTGTTCCTTTTATCCACTCCCCATTCCCACCTTCTTGCTGGCATTCCTGGCATTCCCTGTGACTTGTGCTTCCCATCTTATAGATATTGTGTATATAGTTGGTGGGTTAGGTTTCTGTTAGGCATACGGGGTCGGTGGTTCACTTGCATTTTTATGGTTGCTGTTTGCTGGTATGTGGATGTCTTTTGCTTGCAATGAATACAATTACTTCATTATACAGTATAGAGTTTGGTCTCAGTTTCCTCATTTACCTAAACCTCTCAGCCGCAGACTCCTGACATGGCACGGACGCCCACTAGTGACTAAATCAGTTGTTGGATTGCATTCAGGTATCACATACTTTAGTTGGGCAGGGCGGATTTTCCTTTAGGGTTCAGGTTTGTTCCATATTAGCTTTGCATGCTGTATCTCAGGATCCATGATCAGAGGTGCAACTAGAAAAAAAAAAAACATGAAGGGCTTCCCTGAACCAAGCCTGTGGTCCTTCCTTTTTAGCCCGGGGCCCTTTATTATGGTCCCACAGTGAGACCCTTTGCCATGTTCTGCAGTGGGCCCCCTTACCACGCTCACATTAGAATCCCCCTTACATCAGAGTTCCCAGAGCCCCCTTTACATCAGAGTTCCCCTTAACAGTACATCATAGTCCTCAGTGTTTGCCTTACATTGCAAGCAGGAACTCTGCGGACCCTGCTGTAAAGGGGACATCTGCAGACCCTGCTGTAAAGGGAAACTCTGTGGACCCTGCTTTATCCACTTAACAAAAAAAATACATATTTGGGGGGAACACCCTACCAAACGCATGGTGCTGCTTGTAAGACCAATAGACAAAAAAACGCATATTACAGCGCACACATGATACATACTCCTACCAGGCTGTTTAAAAGCATCTAAACGTATATAGCAAAACGAATTCGTGAAGTACCGGTAAATCACCCTGGTTTGGGGACATAAAAACGTACAAAACGATATATGCAAATCTACGAAAATTTGTCGGACCATCCTCATACATAGTACACACGCGACATT
>BLSH010391523.1:111771-125126 GCA_018402905.1 Glandirana rugosa | reverse complement strand
AAAGTTACCCCTTGCACTGAAAGAGTGAACTCTGCTCACTCTTATTTAAGGGGGAATGCTGGGAACTTTAAAGTAAAGGGGGTTCTTGTGACCAGAGAACCTCTTACATCAGAGTTCCCCTTTACGCCAGAGTCTGTAGAGTAAATACACTAAGGTAAAGGGGTTCACTGATGTAAGGGGGAAATGAGGAAACTGAGGTAAGGGGGACCTTGATATCAGTGTCCTCCCTTGCCTCAGGGTTTCCACTCGCCCCTTACATCAGTGACCCCCCCCCCCATATATTGGATTGTGTTGCTTGAAGCTATCACACACTGACCTCCTGTAATTGCCTGCATACCTCCTCTCCCCCTCCTTGCAGTCCCTTTCAGATTTGCTGGAAAGGCACCAAGCACCATGTTGTGCGCACCTGACCAGCGGACCACCCCTACCCCCACCCCCCCCCCCCCCCAAAGCCAAGACCAGCCGAGACCAAGCCCGAGCCAAGCTCCGCTGATTACTAATTGGTTTACTCTCTTTTTTCTTATTGGCCCCACTGTTGGGGCACAAGTGTGACCTTTGTGACCCTTGTAGTTCTGTTACTGGCCATGATAATTTCACTCCTCCATATAGTATGTCTCAGGTTGACTCTTTGGTTTGGTTGCTGGAAGATGGCACAGGTTCCTCCTTTGAGCTGTACTCGGCTTCTTCACAACAGGTGCTATTACTTTGCATTGCTGATGTGTTTTGTCTGGTCAGACAAGGAATATGTCAACTAAATTTTGTTCAGCCTCTGCTCCAAGCCTGGTCAGGGATACTATCCTCTGAGTCAGTTTATTCACACCAAGTAAGAACTGCCTCTAAATATCAAGAATCTCTTCCTTTGTTACCCTTAGCAACCACAGCTGCTACTGAGTGTTCTTTACCTCCCTACAAATCAGTACCCTATTATCATTAACCACATTTCCTCTGCATTTAACGCGTCTGTTTCTGTTACTCTTCCCTCTATTTTCTCCAGTACTGTTGCTACCTTTACACGAGCAGCACAAGTTAATCAGCACCCTGTATTTACTTGCAGGACTCCAGTATGTAAAGCCACTTCCTTGCTGCCTGCTGATGGGGTTCAGTCTGCTTTGATGCCCCCTGCTGATGAGGTCTGCTCTGCTTTCTGCCGATGGGGTCTAGCCCTCTTCCTGTCAACGAGGTCAAATCCACTTGCATGCTGCCTGCCAATGGTGTCCAGTCTGCTTCCATGCCTCCTGCTGATAAGGTCCAGTCCGCTTCCTGATGATGGGGTCCAGTCTGCTTCCTGTAAAGGAAGTCCAGTCTGCTTCCATGTTTCCAGCCAATGGGGTCCAATCCACTTCCATGCTGCCTGCTGATGAGGTCCGGTCCGCTTCCTGCCGATAGGGTCCAGTCAAATTCCTGTCAATGGGGTCCAGTCCGCTTCCATGCCTCCTGCTGATGAGGTCCAGTCTGCTTCCTGCTGATGGAGTCCAGTCCGCTTCCTGTAAATGGGGTCCAGTCCGCTTCCATGCTGCCTGCCGATGGACGATGGGGTCAAGTCTGTCTCTGATGATCCGCTGCTTGCTGCCAAGCCTGCTTCAGGTGACCTGCTTTAAAGGGGAACTCTGTGGTCCCTGCTTTAAAGGGGAACTCTGTGGTCCCAGCTTTAAAGGGGAACTCTACAGATCCTAATTTAAAGAGGAACTTTGCGAACCCTGATGTAAAGAGGAAATATGCGGATCCTGTTTTAAAGGGGAACTCTGCGGACCTTAATGTACAGTGGAAATCTGTGGACCTTGATGTAAAGGGAAACTCTATGGACCCTGATGTAAAGAGAACTCTGTGGACCCTGACGTAAAGGGGACTCTGGTGTAAAAGGTTCTCTGATCACCAGAGCCCCCTTACATCAGAGTTTGCAGATTTCCTCCTTACCTTAGAGTCTGTAAAGTTTCACCTTGACTGTAAGAGTGAACTCTGATCAATCTGATTTAAGGGGGTATGCTGGGAACTCTGATGTAAGGGGGGTTCTGGTGGTAGAGTCTGGCTTTATGCAGGGGGCAAACTATCTTACTACCCTGATTCGGGAACCCCTGGTAGTGGAGACAGGTGGCTCGAGAGTACAGGGTGCCATGAGGGCTCGTGTGAGTCTTGATATGGTAGATGGAGCTTCCAGGGACTCGTGCAGTGTAGAAGAGTAGTTAGTGCAGGTCGGGTCAGCAATGTTCAGGTGGTGCAGTACAGAGGGTGCAGGCAAGAATGGTTAGGTTCAAGCGGTGGTCGGCAACTGGCGGGTCAGAGGTACACAAGGAGCAAGCAGGTGGGTAGTCATGGGCAAGGTCAATACAGTCAGCAGGCAAGGATCATCAGGAACAACCAGGTCACAGGTACAGGAACGCTCAGGAACAGAACACTGAGGACACAGGAGACGCTGTAGAATGGACAGCTCCGGCTGCATGGTGCTGTCCAGTTTAAATAGGCCGTTTGGCGCCATGAGCGGCACTGGGGCTCCTGTGCGCATCTGCCACATGCACGCGCCCTCCCACGCGTGCCTGCGCAAAGGAAGGGGCATTCCCCTGGGAACATCTTGTGGAGACTCCTGACACCAGAGAACCCCTTACATCAGAGTTCCACTTTACACCAGAGACTGCAGAGTAAATGCACTAAGGTAAAGGGGTTCACTGATGTAAGGCAGGAGTGAGGACATTGATGTAAGGGGAGACCTTGATATCAGTGTCCCCCCCCCTTGCCTTAGGGTCTCCACCTGCCCCTTACATCAGTGACCCCCCCATAGATTGGCTTTGTGTTGCTTGAAGCTATCACACACTGACCTCCTGTAGTTGCCTGCATATCTCCTCTCCCCCTTCTTGCAGTCCCTTTCAGATTTCCTGGAAAGGCACCAAGCGCCATGTTGTGCGCACCTGACCAGCGGACCACCCCTACCACCCCCAAAGCCGAGCCCAGAGGAGACCGAGCCTGAGCCAAGCTCTGCTGATTACTAATTGGTTTACACTTTTGTTGTTACTGGCCCCACTGACCCTGGTAGTTCCGCCACTGGCCATGATAGTTTCATTTCTCCTTTTAGTATGTCTCAGGTTGACTCTTTGGTTTGGTTGCTGGAAGATGGCACAGGTTCCTTATTTGAGCTGTACTCGGCTTGTTCTCAACAGGCGCTATTATTTTGCATTGCTGATGTGTTTTGTCTGGTCAGACAAGGAATATGTCAACTAAACTTTGTTCAGCCTCTTCTCCAAGCTTGGTCAGGGATACTATCCTCTGAGTCAGTTTATTCACACCAAATCAGATCTGTCTCTAAATATCAAGCATCTCTTCCTTTGTAACCCTTAGCAACCACAGCTGCTACTGGGTGTTTTTTACCTCCTGCAAATCAGTACCCTGCTATCATTGACCACATTTCCTCTGCGTTTAACCCATCTGCTTCATTTTCTCCAGTACTGTTGCTACCTTTCCACGAGCAAAACAATTTGGTCAGCACCCTGTAATTATTTGCTGGACTCCAGTATCTAGACCAAAAAAGAAACATGTTTTTTCCATGCTGCCTGCCGATGGGGTCCAGTCCGCTTTCATGCCTCCTGCTAAGGTCCAGTCTACTTCCTGTCAATGGGGTCCAGTCCGTTTCCATGCAGTCTGCCAATGATGTCCGGTCTGCTTCCATGCCTCCTGCTGATAAGGTCTAGTACGCTTCCTGGCGATGGGGTCCAGTCGGCTTCCTGTAAAGGGGGCCCTGCTCTGCTTCCATGCTTGTGCCCGATGGGGTCCAGTCCACTTCCATGCTGCCTGCCGATGGGGTACATTCTGCTTCCATGCCTCTTGCTGAGGAGGTCAGGTCCGCTTCCTGCTGATGGGGTCTAGTCCTATTCCTGTCAATGGGGTCCAGTCCGCTTCCATGCTTCCTGCTGATGAGGTCCAGTCTGTTTCCTGCCAATGGGGTCTAGTCTGATTTCCGTCAATGGGGTCCAGTCCGCTTCCATGCCTCCTGCTGATGAGGTCCATTCTGCTTCCTGCTGATGGAGTCCAGTCCACTTCCTGTAAATGGGGTCCAGTTTGCTTCCATTCTTCCGGCTGATGGGGTCCAGTCCGCTTCCATGATGCCTGCCGATGGAGTCCTGTCAGCTTTCATGCTACATGACGATGGGGTCTAGTCTGCCTCTGATGATCCACTGCTTGTTGGCAAGCCTGCTTCAGGTGACCTGCTGTCCACTGCCAAGCCTAGCTGTGGTGATCCCCTGTCTTCTGCTATGTCTGCATGTGACCTGCTGCCCACTACCAGGACGAATTATGCCAATTTCTGGGCCTCTGCCTAGCTGGTCTATGCTGATTCCCTATCTGCTTCCCAGCCTGACTATGCAAGCGTTGCCACCTCATCCCTTTCAACCCAAACACATATTAATTACACAGGTTCTGTGGGTGACTTAGGGGGTAATTAAACTCACTTGATGCCTTATCAGCATTAAATTACCCTCAGAACCTGTGTAGTTCATATGTGTTCAGGTTTAAGGGGTTGAGGTGGCAACTCTAGACTATGCTGGTTCCCTACCATCTGCCCAACTTGGCTCTGTTAAATGGGTTAAGCTGATGGGTCTAAGGCTTCTGGGTTTCCATTGTCATGTGGCTTGCATGGGTTATATGTTTGGTTTAAAATCCCTACTGTTGCCTGTCCTGAGTTCTTTTTTCAGCCATTTGCTCCTGTTGTGCCAAGGCTGGGAGGTCCAGATTCCCACTTTGAACATGAAAGCTGCATCCACTATTCTAGCCCCATTAGTAGAGGTCCTCGGGTGAAGGGCAGAGTTACAACTGAACCTGGTTTTGACACAGGTGTACACTCTGAGATCCGAAGTGCATTTGATGACTTTGGCTGAATAACCTATGCCTTGGATAGACTTGAGTGACTTCAGGTTGCCTTCAGAATCCCAGTGTTGGGATGTATGCTGCATTTAAGAATTGTAAGCTTCTAGTGTTGTGCCTCCTCAGGGATCTGACCAGCAGGGAACTCAACCAGCTTTCAGACCCAGGGAATACCCAGTCAGCTTCAAAACCCCAGTGGTGGGGCACAGTGGAGAGTCCAGGGGCAGATCCTTAAGGCGGGGAACTGTTATTACTTGGTTCACCTGCTGGTGGCACTGAGGTTGCCTGGGTGAAAGGCTGCAGTTCCAGTGATCACCAGCAGATGTCTACCAGCAGCCAGCAGGCTCCAGTAATCAGCTCCACCTGGTCCCAGCTGCTGGGAGGGTATTTATATTCCTCTTTTGCTAGCTCACCTCGAGTTAGTGGTTTGATTGCATGCTGTGCTAAGTCAGATGCTGCTGCCATTTTTCCTGCACCTTGCTGCTGTAGCCATGCCCCCGTAGGGGTTGCTGGAAGTAGTGGTTCACCTGTTACACTGCCCTCAATCACACTGATCCTCACATCCGGAGTCAAGAAGAACAGGCCGGTACTTTGTTTTTTTTGTTTTTATTTAGGGGATTCAACTTGGATGGGTTTTCGGTACTTATGGGATGCCCAGGAGATCAGACAGGACCAAACTATATACATTCAGTATATACTCCTTTTCTTTCCCTCCAGTTGCTTCCAGTTAACTCCTCTTTCTCCAGCACATTACTTGTTTCCAGCCTAGCTAGCACATGGTGAGGCCTGCTCTCAATGTAGACTGGCCTCAGTGAACCACCCATTACAGGCAGGGGCCGCAGGCCACTTTAGTGTAGCAAACAGTAGAAGTGTGCTAGCTAGCCTTGGCAAACTACTGCTCCCAGTTCACCCTCTTTGCCAAAAGAGTTGAACCCCCTTGTTGGGACTTTAGATGGGTACACCAAACCACATGTAAAAATTGAGTATACTTTATTAGTACCAACAAAACGAATGAGAGTTCATCCGCTAATACCACAATGTACATATATTACAATTGATGAGAAAAATCATAAAAAAATGTATATAACAACGATGTGTTTCTCCCCCTATTTCCATTGAGTCCTTTATGGATTTAGATTTTACTATTTTGTTTTTTTTTTTTTAATTATTTCATTCTGGCCGTTCCCATATAACAATGCAAGAATATGGGTAAGAGCATGGTCTTTCCATAGATCACTCTCCAATCTTTGAATTTTTATATTCATTTTTGCTATACACCATCTAGTATCTAGTTTGCCCTCTCTGGTCCTTACTATCTGCACTTACACTTATGCCCCGGTCCCTGTGTTGGATGAGGTGTGAGGGTTGTGTAACGTCAGACATCCAGGCTGTCCCTGTGTCCAGGGCCGGCTCTACCACTAAGTGGAGTAGGCGGCTGCCTAGAGTGCACTGCTGCCTAGGGCGTCTGGCCACTATTGATCTGTCACTGGCTGCTCTGCATTGATTCATGTAAAAATTGACATTGTCTGACTGAGATAATGAGATTGTATTATTGTATTATCGCATGCCATTTGCAAATGTGTATAGAAATAGTGACTGATCTGCAAAATACCCCCGCCCCCCATACCCCGTGAGGCTGTATTTGATGGGCACAGGTGAGGCTGTATTGATTGGCACTGGAGAAGCTGTATTTGATGGGCACAGGTGAGCCTGCATTGATTGGCGCTGGTGAGCCTGTATTTGATGGGCACAAGTGAGGCTGTATTGATTGGTACTGGTGAAGCTGTATTTGATGGGCACAGATGAGGCTGTATTGATTGGCGCTGGTGAAGCTGTATTTGATGGGCACTGGTGAGGCTGCATTTGATTGGTGCTGATCAGGCTGGGCAAAGGAAAGGGGTGGAGTCAGGGGTGGAGCCAGGGGGGGCGCAAAATGATGTTTTGCCTAGGGTGAAAGAAATCCTTTCACCAACCCTGTCTGTGTCAGGTGGGGTGGGAGGGGTATGAGCTGGGCACTGGCTTCACAAAGATGGAAGCCGTTGGGGACAAGCCTGTCTGCATATATTAGCACAAATATCAGATTACACAATTGCAAAATAACAGTTAACTAAACAAACCTTTTGGAACATAAAATAAATATGAAAGCGTTTGAGTACGAGCATAAGTGTGTGTGGATGGTGGTATTTGTCAGTGTGCTATTTGGGGAGAATTTGGCTGTGTATGTGAATTGGGCGATGTATGAATTGAAGTATAGGATCTTCATATGTATGGTCAGAAAACTGTTTAGAGCAGAGGGACTAATGGAAATAGGGATGGATGAGGGATAGAGAGGGAAGGTGAAAATGAAGGTAAAAATGAAACTGAATACCAAAAATGCAAAAAATAAATAAAGGACAAGAGAGATGAATGGATGAGAAAATAGGACTGATCTCCCAAGAAATCCCTATCCCACCTACCAACAGAGGCTCATCTACAAATAGGCCCTCTCCGCCGAGCCCTCAAACCCTTGTCTGGCAGAAGCAACAATCCAAAAGGTCAAGAGACTCTCAACCTCCCCGATGTTGACTCCCAGGCTGTGGACAAGTTGTCCTGTTTAACTCTCTTTGGAACTGAACTTTAGGGTGATATTCCCTTCTTCACAAGTTACCCAAGTTACCTTTTTTTCTTTTTGTATTTCTTTTTTTTTTCTTCCGAGTTGTTTCCCAGGTGCTCCGAGGGGCTCCTCTGGGGAATGGGAAAGGATCTGGACCCGATGTTATACAGTGTTTACAAGTTGTATACATTCTATATGTTGCAGTAACTGGAGCTCGGGGTCTCCTTACTATTCATATGCCTCCAGCTTGCTAATCGCCTCAATTTAATCTAAGTTCTCCCTCACAATATTATCTAGAAATCCCTCTTATGATAGGATAGTTACCTGAAGTTAGAGCAGATCCCTACGGTAAGCAAATAATTCCAGATGGGCCCTCACAGTACCCCAACTATTATGAGGTTGCTCATCAGGGTGCCGGGAATAAGCTTGGGCACTGCTGCCCGAGCTCCATCTACACCTAACTTTTCACAAGTTGGGGTGACCGTAGCGGTTGCAGTGTTCCTCCATCTGCCATTGAGAGGACCATGTTTACCTCTCAGAGTCAGATTGATGTCCCCCAACTTTGGGGACGTCGCCCTTCTCTATTTCAATAGTTTTTATTGAGTATAAACAACAAAGAAGACATAAGGAGTTACAGCCTTAGATTATTTTTCACAGAATCTGAACTAGAATACTTCATGCTTGGCACTGTATAAACATATATCTGCGACACGCTTAGTAAAAAAGCTCTTCTAGTAGAGGTTATAGGCATATTTCCGGTTCAATGGAGCCGACGAGGTCCCCACGCCTCCGGATAATTCATGTGAGATCTAGGCCTGGGTAGCGTCCTCGCCCCCCAGGTTACAAAAATACTTCTGTTGCCAAGGACTTTCATTAAAGATCAGGAATTTATAGTTAAGACAGCATATCAACAGTTTATACAGGTATCTAAGGCACTACGGGTATTGTGAATATCAATGTGCTTATATTTAAAGCTTGCTGGATTAGACGTTCGAGTAGAATCCCCTTGGGATGGGTCCCGGGGGCAGGTCAGGGGCAAAGGAATCAGATCCCAGAGGGAACAGACTAGACCAAGGCCACCCCTAATGGGAACAAACTGTGACCTCGGCCCTCTGCCCCCCCCCAACCCCCGGACCTCCGCCCAAGGTCTAGGTAGATTTGAGGATTATTGTAGCCCTGGCCTAACCGTCCTGTGTGGGACGTCACCCTTTTCAGGGCATGGGAGAGGTTGTGGCTGGGCCCTTCTTGTCCCGGATGGGTTTTAGAATTTTCATTCATTTTTGTTTATTAATGATCATCTCTCTTGATCCCCTCCTTTCTTTCTTTTTTCTGTCTATCCCTCCCCCCCTCCTCACAACTCCCCTTCTATTTAAGGTCTTCCAGGAGCTCATCCCTCAGCAATGCACAGGACCAGGACCTTAACCAAAATACGAAGAATCCACTCTGCCAGGGGACTCTCCTTCATGAGGTGAGATACAGTATATGCCTCTTCTGAGTTGCCTAACCCTCTGATTCATGTCTAAATCCACTTTAAACAATCTGAAACTACAGATTGTTTCTCATAACACACAGGAAAGTCCCCAGTAAAACAACGAAAACTATTCCAACACTATCACTCCTTTAAAGCGGAGTTCCACCCAGAATTTTTTTTTTTTTTACATCATTTAACTCCTTTGCCTATATAGACTTACCTTTGAAGGAAAAAAAAAAGTTATACTCACCCTAAGTCGCTTGTTGCTAGGTGGTCCCTGTATTCTGCCCCTTTTAGGTCCTAGGCTCTTCTCCTCACTTCCTGCTTCCCCTGGCCTCCTGGGAGATGTGACTCATATTTTCCCAGGAGTCAGTGGGCTTCCCTGTACTGTAAAATTGTGTTATTTCCAGACAGGAAATGACGCGATTTTAGGCGGACCGAGATCAAGCAGTGCATGATGGTTACCCACCATGCACTTCTTTCAGGAAGAGATGCCAGGAGACCCAGGATGGGCTTCAGATGCCCTCACCTAAAATGGATAAGTCCAGCAGTGAGAGAAACAAAATTGTGAGTAAAAAATACATGGAATTACTAGGCGGTTTGAAAGTAAGGAAACAAAAGGTTTCATCTATTTTGTATTAAAAGAGTGGATGCCAAAAAAAAATATAAAAAATTTCTGGGTGGAACTCCGCTTGAACCACTTCAACTCCGGAAGGATTTCCCATGTTAGGACCAGAGCACTTTTTGCAATTCGGCGCTGCGATGCTTTAACTGACAATTGCGCGGTCGTGCGACGTTGTACCCAAACAAAATTTGCGTCCTTTTTTCCCCACAAATAGAGCTTTCTTTTGGTGGTATTTGATCCCCTCTGCATCATTTCTGATCACCGCTATAAACAAAAGAAGAGCGACCATTTTACAAAATAACCCAAATTTCTTACTTTTTGCTAAAATTCAAATCCAAAAAAAAAATATAAAAAAAAATTTTTTTTCACCGGTTTTGGCCGATTTATATTCTTCCTCATATTTGTGATAAAACAAAATAAAAATCGGCGTTCACTGATTGGTTTGCGCAAAAGTGGCCGCATTTATAGATGGTGAGAATTCATTTCTGGGGTCTTTATTTATTTTTTACTAGTAATGGCGGCGATCCGCGTTTTTTTATTTATTTTTTTTAAGCGGTACTGCAATATTGCGGTGAACATGTCGGACATTTTTTACACTTTTTTGGGACCAATGACATTTATTCAGCGATCAGAAACTTAAATGTCCACTGATTATTGTATAAATGGCATTGGCAGTGAAGGGGTTAACCTGCAGGGGGAGATCTAGGGGTTAACTGTGTTCCCTGGGCGTGTTCTAACTGTGGGGGGGTTGGGCTACCATGGGCATGAGAGATCTAACTGATCCCAGTGACAGGGATCAGTAGATCTCCCATGCCTGCACTGTCAGAATGGGGAACCGCAGTGTTTACATCGGTGGTACCCCGTTCTTTGCCTGTGGCCGCTCATTGTGGCTCGCCGGCGGACATCAGGTCCGCCCGAGCCACGGGCACACTCCTCAGGAGTGCGGCGGGCGTGCGCGTGCCCCCTAGTGGCCACACGCAGACCGCTCTGTCAGTGGGGACATGGGAGATCTACTGATTCCTGTTACTGGGATCAGTTAGATCTTTTATGCCCATGGCAGCCCAGCCCCTCCACAGTTAGAATACACATAGGGAACACAGTTACCCCCTTCACTACACCCTGCAGGTTAACCCCTTCAATGCCAGTGACATTTATACAGAAATCAGTGGGCATTTAAATTTCTGATCGCTGTATAAATGTCCCAAAAAAGTGTCAAAATGGTCCGACATGTCCGCCGCAATATCGCAGTACCACTAAATATCGCAGATCGCCGCCATTACTAGTAAAAAATAAAAACTCCAGAAATGAATTCTCATCATCCGTTAAAACGGCCACTTTTGCGCAAACCAATCAATAAACGCAGATTGCGATTTTTTTTTTTTACCAAAAATATGAGGAAGAATATAAATCGGCCAAAACCGAAGAAAAAAAATGTTTTTTAATATATTTTATTTTGGATTTTAGCAAAAAGTAAGAGTTTTTTTTTGCAAAATTGTCGCTCTTTTTTGTTTATAGCGGTGATCAGAAGTGACGCAGAGGGGATCAAATACCACCAAAAGAAAGCTCTGTTTGTGGGGAAAAAAGAACGCAAATTTAGTTTGGGTACAACGTCGCACGACCGCGCAATTGTCAGTTAAAGCGACGCAGTGCCGAATCGCAAAAAGTGCTCTGGTCCTAAAGGGGGAAATCCTTCCGGGGCTGAAGTGGTTAACAAAGGCCTTCTGAGTAATCCCGTGCATTGCACCTTACTAGATAACGCCCTGAGAGAGTACTTTGTTGATAACAATAATGATTCCGTTTCGCCAACTACACTGTGGGCAGCCCACAAGGCTGTGTTAAGATGGAAACTAATCCAGATTTCCTTCCAGCTGAAACGTGAACGCAAAGTGGAAATCCAGAAACTGACTGGGGAATTCCTCTCACTAAGCAAACGTTGCAAACATAACCCTACCCCTGACACACTGGCACAGCTAGATGATGCCCGAGTACAACCTAAAGCGGAGTTCCACCCAAAAGTGGAACTTCCGCTTTAAGGGAAGGTGACCCCCTGACATGCCACAATTGGCATGCCATTTTTTTTTGGGGGAGGGGGGGGACCAAGGACTCTGTATTCACAGGGTACCAGGTCCATTTCCTCTGTTGGAGCCGCGGCTCCGGAAAGGAAGTTCACCTCCCCCCCCCCTCTTGGCGATCTTCTGGGACACAGATCCCAGAAGATGCGCCAGCCATTCACAAGGTCCAGCGTGACTCGCGCATGTGCAGTGCGTGCCCGGCTGTGAAGCTAAAGCCGGGTGCCCACACTTGTGATGCCGGCGCCGCCAGGGGGAGGGAGAGAAGAGCGAGCCCTCGGACGGCCGCATGGCTGGAGTGAGGGACAGGTGAGTGTCTGATCGTTAAAAGTCAGCGGCTACACTTTTTAATCTGGCCTTAACCACAGCAGCAGAATAACATCTTAGATGGACAGGCGCTAACTTCTATTAACAAAAAAGATAGAATTGGTTCTAAATTAGCAGCTAAACTTAGCCCCATGTCCACCATGGAAAAATACCAACTATAGATGGAGTTTGTTATTCTTAATTCCCCCTTCATCGTCCGTTCATTCCCTTCCCCCAACCTATCCTACCCGCGCTAAACAACTGTTGTTCTTGCTTATTGTTTGGACTCTCTCTCGATTGTACATATGGTATACTATATCCAGTTCCCGACCGTGCGCTGTGTTTTCACGGCGGCAGTCGGGATGCTGAGCGTGAATCTCCGTAAAAAGACGGCGATCTGCAATCAGCGGCGCTCGCCCGCCGCACTCCTGAGGAGGGTGCCCGCGGCTCGGGAGGACCCGATGTCCGCCAGCGAGCCGCGATGAGCGGCCACAGGGAAAGAACGGGGAACCGCCGATGTAAACACCGCGGTTCCCCGTTCTGTTAGTAGGGGCATGAGAGATCTACTGATCCCTGTCACTGGGATCAGTCAGATCTCTCATGCCCATTGTAGCCCAACCCCCCCACAGTAAGTAAACACCCAGGGAACACAGTTAACCCCTAGCCCCCCCGGTTAACCCCTTCACTGCCAATGACATTTATACAGTAATCAGTGGACATTTAAATTTCTGATCGCTGAATAAATGTCATTGGTCCCAAAAAAGTGTCCTCAAAGCTCCCAAAACGCCACTACCCGACCCCCCCCTGTTTGACTCCATGTGTATGGATAAAAAAACAATAAGACATGTGATTTCCCTTATTCACAACATGCTTTGGGAATCCACACCCCCTAACAACAGTAAAAACTGCGAATCATGGGCCCGGTCCCTCCAAACCAACCTCTCAGAATCGGATTGGACCAACATATTTCACCATATACACAAAGGCTCCCTGAATGTCTCCATTCAAGAAAACAACTATAAACTAGTCTCACAATGGTACCGCACCCCATCACTTTTAGCAAAATTTAATAGGAACATCTCAGACAAATGCTGGAGATGCTCGTGTCAAAACGTCGCAAATGGTACCGGTATCGGTCTCTAAACACCATCCAGTACAGACTCACACTAACCACCACATTCTCCATAACAAGGCCACATATAAGATCACCTTCACACCTCTACCTCGCATAGAACAGTACTTGAACAAAGGTCTTACACCTCTACAACCCTGTCAGGGTGGTTTACACAACCTCACAAGGACAACAGACCCTCGTAGAGGTCGTAAACAGACTCTACAAGGATAATTTAAAACGATTTTCACTACCCCACGCCATGGTAACACTCTGATCAAATATCAACAAAAGAACTTACCTCTGTAAGTCCCTCGGAAACACATATACCACTT
>BLSH010391523.1:100883-111761 GCA_018402905.1 Glandirana rugosa | reverse complement strand
AACCACACATAATCACATGTAAACCACAGCTACCACATCAACGTTCCACACCCCCCTCCTGCGCTGGACGCAGAAGACCCAAACCCTAAAGCCCTCTATATACATAGCAAACCAACCCTGACATCACTAAATTTCGATGTACTGAATCCACTCTAATGAAAGTATAACATACTGTTGGGTATTGTTGACAAGGATCTGTATTTTGATTATACTACTATCTCACAAAATGTATTTCTTGTCATTATAATCCTTGCACTGTAAACGTGTTTTATTCTGAATAAAACTTCTTTTGGAAAAAAAAAAAAAAAAAAAAAAAAGTGTAAAAAATGTTCCGACATGTCCGCAGCAATATCGCAGTACCGCTAAAAATCGCAGATCGCCGCCATTACTAGTAAAAAAAAAAAAACCCAGAAATTAATTCTCACCATCCGTAAACGTGGCCACTTTTGCACAAAGCAATCAATAAACGGCGATTGCGATTTTTTTTTTATCACAAATATGAGGAATTATATAAATCGGCCAAAAACGGTGAAAAAAATGTTTTTTTATATATTTTTTTTTTTGGATTTGAATTTTAGCAAAAAGTAAGCAATTTGGGGTTTTTTTGCAAAATGGTCGCTCTTCTTTTGTTTATAGCGGCGATCAGAAATGACGCAGAGGCGATCAAATACCACCAAAAGAAAGCTCTATTTGTGGGAAAAAAAGGACGCAAATTTTGTTTGGGTACAACGTCGCACGACCGCGCAATTGTCAGTTAAAGCGACGTAGTGCCGAATTGCAAAAAGTGCTCTGGTCTTAAAGCTGGAAAACCTTCCGGTTGGTAAGTGGTTAATGCACGATGTCCAACATTTTCATGTAACATGCTTTGAAAAATTTCAATAAACTTTTATTGGGAAAAAAAAAACTTAGCCCCAAACCACGCACGCTATCATTCCCCAAAATTTGCACGACGTCAGGTAACCTGACCCAAAATCCCACTAGAATGTCTTTGCCCCTCTCCACAGGAATTGGAGACTTTCCTCTGGGATTTACCCCCCCCCCCCCCCACCTTAACACATAAGCATATGGAACTGTTAAAGAAACCTATTACACCGGAGAAGAGATTTTAGAGGTCATTAAATCGCTTAAAACGAACACATCCCCAGGTCCTGATGGTTTTTCTGTTTCTATAAGAAGTTTGGTTCTTCCCTGGTCTCCTATATCGACGGTTCTTCAACTGTCTTCGGGATGGAGCTACACTGGATAACAATTTAAACACAGCCTTTGTTTCCTTCATTCCCAAACCAGGGAAAGATGTGAGTGATGTCAGTAACTATCGTCCAACTTCCCTTATAAACAATGATCTCAAAATTATGATGAAAATTCTCTTAATGCGATTATCCAGCTTTATTGCTAAATATATTCACAAAGATCAGGTTGGCTTCATCCCATGGAGACAGGGTCCAGACCAAATTAGAAGAGCAATAGATATCATTTCCTTACTTCATTCCCAATGGGACGGGGGGGACGGGGATTTCGCAAGAAGGCTTTTTATTATCAATTGACCCTTCAGAAGGCCTTTGATTCCATCTCCTGGACTTATCTGTTTGAAATACTGGAGAGGTGCAGTTTTAGCCCTAAATTTTTAGGAATTATCAACTCATTATACCTGAATCCCAGTGCACAAACTTGCTTATTGGGTCACTACTCAGACCAGGGTTTCTCAACCAGGGTTCCTCCAGAGGTTGCTAGGGGTTCCTTGAGCAATGGTCAATTTCTACCTCTCAGATAAATTCCCAATGATACCATTGATCTTTTTAGTTATCTGTAAGGGGGTAATTCTTCCCATTGACCATCACACTAATGTATCAGGAGTTGTAGATTTTTAATTTTTAGCCGGGGTTCCCCGAGACCGGAGAATTATTTCAAGGGTTCCTCTGTGTTGAAAAAGTCAAGAAAGGCTGCTGTAGACACTTTTGCTATCAAAAAAGGGACTTGACAGGGGTGCCCCTTATCCCCATTCATTTTTGCGATTGCTATTTAAACATTATCTATTGCCATTAGATCGCACCCCGATATAAAAGGTGTTTACTGCGGATCTCCGGAACAAATGTGCACTGTTTGCAGATGACCTGCTGCTTTTTATTACCTCCCCACTGATATCTAACCCCAATGTATTTCAACTTCTTAGATACTTTGGGGTTTATTTACTAAAGCTGGAGAGTACAAAAACCGGTGCAGCTGTGCATGGTAGCCAATCAGCTTCTAACCTCAGCTCGTTCAATCAAAGCTTTGACAATAAAACCTGGAAGCTGATTGGTTTCTGTGTGGAGCTGCACCAAATGTTGAACTTTCAAGCTTTAGTAAATCAACCCCATTGGCTCTATCTCAGGTCTCAATGTAAATACAATTAAATCTGCTGCTTTAAACATTTCAATCCCCCTTAATAAATTCAAACGCCATTTCTCATTTACTTGGGTCTCCGATTCTATCCCATATTTAGGAATCAAGCTATCAAACAGGATTGACAATTTGTTTGCAGCCAAGTACCCTCCTATGTTTAGGAAGCTTGAAGAGGAACTTAAAATTTGGTCAAAGTGTGGTCTATCCTGGCTGGGTAGGGTAAATGCTATCAAGATGACATTGCTCCTATGTAAACTATACCTTTTTCGCTCCCTCCCCATATCTATAAAGAAAATGATACTCTCCAAAGTTCAATCTAAAATAATAAGCTTCATCTGGGGGAAAAAGGGCTATCGTTGTGCTAAAGAGGTTCTCTTCCGTCTTAAAAATCAAGGTGGCCTAGGCCTTCCCAATTTATGGTGGTACTATCAGGAAGTACAATTGACTCAAATCTCCATAGTATACTCCAGAGTCCCTAAACCTGATTGGGTTTATATAGAAAGACAAGCATTTCCTCTTCACACAATCGATTACCTTCTATGGTGCACCCCTAAATTAAGACCCACTGTATTGGTACCTACCCTTTCTCACTCCTTGGCACTTTGTGATATGCTCCACAAACAGGGCTCGTTGGTATCCAACATGAGACCCCTCTCTCACTTATTTCATAAACCAGCGTTCCCCCCCGGGCATGAATATTTTAGCCTTCCGATGGTGGCTGAATAATATTAATAGGCCACTTGTTTACCTCATAGGGTTCTATTTCGTTAGGATATTGTATTAGTAAACTCGAAATGCCAAATGATGAAAAATTCAGACTCTCCCAAATTACACATTCCCTACATTCTGTTTGGCTGAATAAACCTGACCCCCCTAAACCTACCGTTTATGAAACATGGTGTTCCAATAACATGGATCAGAGGGGAGGCATTTCTATTATACAGTATCTGACAAAAGTAAGTACACCCCTCCCATTTATTCTATCTTTTCATGTGACAACACTGAAGAGCTGACACTTTGCTACAATGTAAAGTAGTGAGTGTACAGCTTGTATAACAGTGTAAATTTGCTGTCCCCTCAAAATAACTCAACACACAGCCATTCATGTCTAAACCGCTGGCAAAAAAAGTGAGTACACCCCTAAGTGAAAATGTCCAATTTGGCCCAAATTAGCCATTTTCCCTCCCCAGTGTCATGTGACTCATTAGTGTTACAAGGTCTCAGGTGTGAATGGGGAGCAGGTGTGTTAAATTTGGTGTTATCGCTCTCACTCTCTCATACTGGTCACTGAAAGTTTAACATGGCAAAGAACTCTCTAAGGGTCTGAAAAAAAGAATTGCTGCTCTACATAAAGATGGCCTAGGTTATAAGAAGATTGCCAAGACCCTGAAACTGAGCTGCAGCATGGGGGCCAAGACCATACAGCGGTTCCACTCAGAACAGCTCCTCGTCATGGTCGATCAAAGAGGTTGAGTGCAGTGCTCAGCGTCATATCCTGAGGTTGCCTTTGGGAAATAGACGTATGAATGCTGCCAGCATTGCTGCAGAGATTGAAGTGGTGGGGGGTCAGCCTGTCAGTGCTCAGACCATATGCCGCACACTGCATCAAATTGGTCTGCATGGCTGTCATCCCAGAAGGAAGCCTCTTCCAAAGATGATGCACAAGAAAGCCTGCAAACAGTTTGCTGAAGACAAGCAGACTAAGGACATGGATTATTGGAACCATGTCCTGTGGTCTAATGAGACCAAGATAAACGTTTTTGGTTCAGATGATGTCAAGTGTGAGTGGCGGCAACCATTTGAGTACAAAGACAAGTGTGTCTTGCCTACAGTCAAGCATGGTGGTGGGAGTGTCATGGTCTGGGGCTGCATGAGTGCTGCCGGCACTGGGGAGCTACAGTTCATTGAGGGAACCATGAATGCCAACATGTACTGTGACATACTGAAGCAGAGCATGATCCCCTCCCTTCAGAGACTGGGCCGTAGGGCAGTATTCCAACATGATAACGACCCCAAACACCTCCAAGATGACCACTGCCTTGCTAAAGAAGCTGAGGGTAAAGGTGATGGACTGCCCAAGCATCTCCAGACCTAAACCCTATGGAGAATCTGAGGGGCATCCTCAAACTGACGGTGGAGGAGTGCAAGGTCTCTAACATCCACCAGCTCTGTGATGTTGCCATGGAGGTGTGGAAGAGGACTCCAGTGACAACCTGTGAAGCGCTGGTGAACTCCATGCCCAGGGGGGTTAAATCAGTGCTGGAAAATAATGTTGACCACACAAAATATTGACAATTTGGGCCCAATTTGGATATTTTCACTTAGGGGTGTACTCACTTTTGTTGCCAGTGGTTTAGACATTAACCACTTGACCACTGGGCACTTAAACCCCCTTCCTAACCAGACCAATTTTCAGCTTTCAATGCTCTCACATTTTGAATGACAATTACTCAGTCATACTACACTGTACCCAAATTTCACACAAATAGAGCTTTCTTTTGGTGGCATTTAATCACCATTGGGGTGTTTCTTTTTTGAGCAATAAATGGAAAAATACCGAAAATTTTGTAAAAAAATGCATTTTTCTTTATTTCTGTTATAACATTTTGCAAATTAGTAATTTTTCTTCATAAATTTTGGCCAAAATTTATACTGCTATATGTCTTTGGTAAAAATAACCCAAATTAGTGGATATTATTTGGTCTTTGTGAAAGTTATAAAGTCTACAAGCTATGGTGCCAATCACTGAATATTGATCACACCTGATGCACTGAAGGCCGATCTCATTTCTTGAGACCCTAACAAGCCAGGAAAGTACAAATACCCCCCAAATGACCCCTTTTTTGGAAAGTAGACATTCCAAGGTATTTAGTAAGAGGCATGGCGAGTTTTTTGAAGTTGTCATTTTTTCCCACAATTCTTTGCAAAATGAAGATTTTTTTTCCTTTTTTTTCCCACAAAATTGTCATATTAACAGGTTATTTCTCACACCCAGAATATGCATACCACCAATTACACCCCAAAACACATTCTGCTACTCCTCCTGAGTATGGTGATACCACATGTGTGAGACTTTTACACAGCCTGGCCACATACAGAGGCCTAACATGCAGGGAGCGCCATCAGGCGTTCTAAGGACATAAATTACACCTCTAATTTCCTGACTACCTCTTGCACTTTTGAAGATCCTGGAGCACCAGGGCAATGGAAACGCCCAAAAAATGACCCCATTTTGGAAAGTAAACACCCCAACGTATATTCTAGGAGGCATAATGAGTCTTTTGAATGGTTCGTTTTTTCCACAAGTTTTTGGAAAATGTTGAAAGAAAATGAAAATGCATTTTTTTTTTACACAAGGTTGTCCATTTATACAATATTTCTAACACACAGCATGTACCCAGAAAAAATGTCACCCTAAAATATATTCTACTTGTCCAGAGTATGGCGATACCACATGAGTGACACTTTTACACAGCCTGGCCACATACAGAGGCCCAATATGCAGGGAGCACCATCAGGCGTTCTAGGGGCATACATTTCAAATCGAATTTGACTACCTATTACATTATTGTGAGGCACTGTGGTGGCACTGATGGGCACTGTAGTGGCACTGATGGGTGCTGTAGTGGCATGGATGTGTCATGGATGAGAACGTATGTGGTATGGATGAGCATGAATGAGGCATAAATGGGGGTGAATAAGCCATAGATGGGGATGACTGAGCACGGATGGATGGGTGAGCACGGATGGATGGCGGAGCATAGATGCATGGGTGAACACGGATGAGGCTGGATGGGTGAGCATGGCTGGATTGGTGAGCATGGATGAGGCTGCATGGGTGAGCATGACTGGATTGGTGAGCATGGATGGATGGTTGAGCATAGATGGATGGCGGAGCACGGATGCATGGGTGAGCATGCATACATGGGGGAGCACAGATGGATGGCAGAGCACGGATGCATGGCTGAGCATGGATGCATGGGTGAGCACGAATGCATGGGTGAGCACGAATGCATGGGTGAGCATGGATGGATGGGTAAGCATGGATGGATGGGTGAGCATGGATGCAAGGGTGAGCATGGATGGATGGGTGAGCACGGATGGATGGGTGGGCATGGATGCAAGGGTGAGCACGGATGGATGGCGGAGCACGGATGCATGGGTGAACACGGATGCATGGGTGAACACGGATGCATGGGTGAACATGGATGAGGCTGGATGGGTGAGCACGGATGAGGCTGCATGGGTGAGCACGATTGAATTGGTGAGCACGGATGCATGGGTGATGGATGAGTGAGCACGGATGGGTGAGCATGGATGCATGGGTGACAGATGAGTGAGCACGGATGGGTGAGCATGGGTGACGGATGAGTGAGCACAGATGCATGGGTGATGGATGGGTGAGCATGGATGGGTGGGCATGGGTGACGGATGGGTGAGCACGGATGCATGGGTGACGGATGAGTGAGCACGGATGGGTGAGCACAGATGCATGGGTGACAGATGGGTGAGCATGGATGGGTGAGCACGGACACATGGGTGATGGATGGGTGAGCAGTTGAGCACGGATGCATGGGTGACGGATGAGTGAGCACGGACACATGAGTGACGGATGGGTGAGCACAGATGCATGGGTGACGGATGGGTGGGCACGGATGGGTGAGCACGGATGCATGGATGACGGATGGGTGAGCACAGATGCATGGGTGACAGATGGGTGAGCATGGGTGACGGATGGGTGGACACGGATGGGTGAGCACGGATGCATGGGTGACGGATGGGTGGACACAGATGGGTGAGTATGGATGTATGGGTGATGGATGGGTGGGCATGGATGTATGGGTGACGGATGGGTGGGCATGGCTGAGGGTGCATGGGTGATGAGGGGTCCCTGCCTGGCACATAGCGATGCTGTGGGCACTTCAGATCCTGCCCACAGCACCGCTGCATCTCCTCTTTCCCCCCTCTCCCCCCTCTCCTGTCACACTGCACCGATCGGTGCGGAGAGGGGAGAGACAAGCCGGTACTTACGCCGGCTTGTTTACATGTGATGCTCTGTCATTTGACGGAGCGATCACATGGTAAACGGCCGCTCCAAGCGGCCATTTACCGTGATCCGTGATGCGCCGGGTCTCATAGACCCTGCGGTCACGGATGCTCCCAGGTGCGCGCCCCCAGGGGGCGCGCAGGAGCGCGATTCTGGGAGGACGTTATAACACGTCCTCCCAGAACAATGAGTGCCACTTGCGGCCGTGTAACTACGTTACACGGTCGGCAAGTGGTTAATGGCTGTGTGTTGAGTTATTTTGAGGAGACAGTAAATTTACACTGTTATACAAGCTGTACACTCACTACTTTACATTGTAGCAAAGTGTCAGCTCTTCAGTGTTGTCACATGAAAAGATAGAATAAAATATTTACATAAATGTGAGGGGTGTACTTACTTTTGTGAGATACTGTATATTCTTCCCTAGCGGACAATTTGGACAAACCTTCTTACGTGAGATCCTGGGAATCTGAGTTAGAACTACACTTTGACCCGGAAAAGTGGTTTAACTCATTCTGACGCATCATGAATATCTCTTTAATCAAAGCAAATGTTAAAATCCTTACCAGGTGGTATTATTTTCCCACTAGACTGGCCAAGATCTACCTAGAAGCCTCCCCCTTATGCTATAGAGGGTGTAATCTGATGGGCTCCATGCACCTCACTTGGTGGACCTGTAAGGTTTGTGGGGATGAGGCCGTTCTCCCCATCAACATGGGGACAAGGTGCTTTGGGGGGGGGGACCTAAAAGCATCCTCCCCATGTTGAGGGCATGTGGCCTGGTTTGTTGGGGGGGGGGGGCACTCGCTCGTCCCCAGCCCCTCCTGCCATGTCAGGGCTGCGTGCGCCGATAAGGGTCTGGTTTGGATTTTGGGGGGACCCCTAAGCCATTTTTTTTTTATTTTGGCCCGGGGTTCCCCTTAAAAGCCATACCAGAACTGAAGGGCCTGGTATGGACTAGGGGTGGGGGGTGGGGGGGACAACACAATGCTTTTTCAGTGATTTTATCTATATTGCCGGGAACCGGCAATACATTACAGCCGCAAGTGGTTTTAAATGACGATTTTTCCTGTACAAATGTCATTTTGATCTAGCATTGTTCTAAACATCACAGAGATGCACCTTTTTACAGGCAGACTAAAGGGACCCCCCAGGCACGATATTTAAAGGAATATTTAATTTTTATTGTTTCACTTTAACCACTTCAGCCCCGGAAGGATTTCCAGCTTTAGGACCGGAGCCCTTTTTGCGATTCGGCGATGTGTCGCTTTAACTGAAAATTGCGCGGTCGTGCGACGTTGTACCCAAACAAAATTTGTGTCCTTTTTTTCCCACAAATAGAGCTTTCTTTTGGTGGTATTTGATCACCGCTGCGTCATTTCTGATCGCCGCTATAAAAAAAAGAAGAGCGACAATTTTGCAAACCCAAATTTCTTACTTTTTGCTAAAATACAAATCCAAAAAAAATATAAAAAAAAAAATGTTTTCACCGTTTTTGGCCGATTTATATTCTTCCTCATATTTGCGATAAAAAATCGCAATCAGCGTTTATTGATTGGTTTGCGCAAAAGTGGTCGCGTTTACGGATGATGAGAATTCATTTTTGGGGTTTTTTTATTTTTTTTTTTTTTTTTACTAGTAATGGCGGCGATCTGCGATTTTTAGCGGTACTGCGATATTGGGGCGGACATGTCGGACCATTTTGACACTTTTTTGGGACCATTGGCATTTATACAGCGATCAGTGCTATAAAAATGCACTGATTACTGTGTAAATGCCATTGGCAGTGAAGGGGTTAACCTGCAGGGGGCGCTCTAAGGGTTAACTATGTTCCCTGGGCGTTCTAACTGTATGGGGGCTGCCCTAACAGGGGAAGGGAAGTGGTCATAGCCTTCGTATGCAGGAAGGCTGTGATCACAGCCCTTCCCCCCTCACAGAACGGAGGTCCGTGTTTACATACACGGACCTCCGCTCCTTCGCTCCGGGGGGGGGCATCGCGGGTAGACGGCGGCAATCGAAGCTGCCGCACCCGCTCCCTGGCCCTCCCCGAACACAGTGAGCGCGTTATCGCAGCCGCCGTCGTATGACAGTGATTTGCGATAACGAGCCACTTTGTCGCCGTCAACCTGCGGTTGGCGGTCGGCAAGTGGTTAAGCATTATTAAAATCTCTGCTTCTTAATAAACGACTGATTTAAAACTTTTTTTTGCTTTGATACATGTCCCCTAGGGCAGGACCCGGGTCCCCATACACTTTTTAGAGCAATAACATTGCATATAAACCTTTAAAATGAGCACTTTTGATTTTTCATTTTCGAGTCCCATTGCTTTTAATGGCGTTCACACAAATGTTTTCACAAGTATTGATGCGAACCGAACCGGGGGGTGTTCGGCCCCAGGATGACTCGCCCTTGGCACAGCACATGAGGGAGCACCACCCGGGAAAACATCATGAGTTAAAAGTAAAGGGATTCCTGGCACTACAATTACCCAAAAGGAGAGGTGACTTCGATAAAGTGCTATTACGCCTCGAAAAACAGTGGATTTTTAGATTAAAGAGCCTTGTTCCGAGAGGCCTCAACACTGAG
This sequence comes from Glandirana rugosa, assembly GCA_018402905.1. Lineage (NCBI taxonomy): Eukaryota > Metazoa > Chordata > Amphibia > Anura > Ranidae > Glandirana > Glandirana rugosa. The sequence goes on along the minus strand of BLSH010391523.1, from coordinate 101,746 downwards.
TTCAATCTGCAGGTATTCTTGGAGCCATAAGTACTTGATGGCCCCGTATGGGATGTGGTACCTGTGTGATGTAGGACCATGTACAGATTGATCCAATGGCAACCTAAGCCACCTGACTACACTATACAGTTGAGAAATGGCTCCTTACTTGCCCAAGCGGCATTAAGAATAAGGCAAATCGTGGTATGGTATCAGTGTGCCTACACACCACCCCCACTTTATTGGGTGTTGTGGATTCATACACTGAACCATATTGGTTTGATAACGAGGATGCTGTTGGTTATGTTAGTTATAGACTAAGCTGAGTTCCCTCTCCACATCAATCCTGCCTAAAAATGTAGAAATGGCATCTCCACACTAATATTTCCAATATTACTGAGATATCTCAAATGTTGTCTGAGAGATGTCAAATATTGGAAATCTATCGTCCTCTCTATTTTCGTAGACATGCATTGCTGGATGAGTGTATGTTTGCCCTGCTTTTATATGAATGTTAAACTATATGTACATTTAATGTATTGGGTGCTGAAACAAGGGTTAACACGGCTTAAAGTCGTGGGTTATGTAATTTACATGTATATCAAATTGTAAGTATATTTTCGTCCCGTTTGTATGTGAGTAGGTCGTTACGTACAGATGCTTTTATCTCTCCTGCTATCTAAAGGTTATAAACTGTAGAGAGTCTGTTGTAAACTCTATAGAGTCATTATAACCTTTATAATCACACCTCTACGGTAAAGATGTAAAAATCCGTCCTAACTACACCTCTCCCTTGAGTCGAATCAGATATTGATTGTATTGGTTGTCGTAGGAGCAATAGTTTGGTTATACCAAGTCACATACTTAGGTGTTGTGGGTTATTT
>BLSH010391523.1:77770-89653 GCA_018402905.1 Glandirana rugosa | reverse complement strand
TGTTAGGGTCAGGTGGGGGTTATAGCTAAGTGTTAGGGTTAGGTGGGGTTACAGCTCAGTGTTAGGGTCAGGTGTGGGTTATAGCCAAGGGTTAGGGTCAGGTGGGGGTTATAGCTAAGTGTTAGGATCAGGTGGGGTTATAGCTAAGTGTTAGGGTCAGGTGTGGGTTATAGCCAAGGGTTAGGGTCAGGTGGGGGTTATAGCTAAGTGTTAGGATCAGGTGGGGTTATAGCTAAGTGTTAGGGTCAGGTGTGGGTTATAGCCAAGGGTTAGGGTCAGGTGGGGGTTATAGCTAAGTGTTAGGATCAGCTGGGGTTATAGCTAAGTGTTAGGGTCAGGTGTGGGTTATAGCCAAGTGTTAGGGTCAGGTGGGGGTTATAGCCAAGTGTTAGGGTAAGACGGGGCTATAGCTAAGTGTTAGGGTCAGGTGTGGGTTATAGCCAAGTGTTAGGGTCAGGTGTGGGTTATAGCCAAGTGTTAGGGTCAGGTGTGGGTTATAGCCAAGTGTTAGGGTCAGGTATGGGTTATAGCCAAGTGTTAGGGTCAGGTGGGGTTATAGCCAAGTGTTAGGGTCAGGTGGAAGGTCTTGGTTAAGTGTTAGGGTCAGATTGGGGTTATTACTAAGTCTTAGTATTAAGGTCAGGTGGGAGGTAACAGATAAGCATGAGGGTCACGTGAGGGTTAAGTGTTATGGTCAGATTGGAGGGATGTTATGGCTAAATGAGTGTTATGGTCAGGTGTGTTAGGGTTAGGTGGGAGTTATGATCCTGGGATCAAATCCCAGAGGAGCCCATGGTAATGATTAGAGTCTCATGGGAGTCAGGAGGGTAATGGTTAAGTGTCAGGTAGGTTTATAGTTAAGTGTCAGGTGAGTGATTATTCTATGATGTTGGGGTCAGATGGAATGTTGTAGTTAGGAGGTAGGATTAGGTGGGGGTTAAGGTCGGGTGGAGGTTATGGTTAAGTGTTAGGGTCAGTTAAGAGACTATAGTTAAGTGTTTGGGTTAGCTGGGGGGTATAGTTAAGTGTTAGGTTTAGCTGGGGGTTATAGTTAAGTGTTAGAGTTAGCTGGGGGTTATAGTTAAGTGTTATGGTTAGCTGGGGGTTATAGTTAAGTGTTAGGGTTAGCTGGGGGTTATAGTTAAGTGTTAGGGTTAGCTGGGGGTTATAGTTATGTGTTAGGGTTAGCTGGGGGTTATAGTTAAGTGTTAGGGTTAGCTGGGGGTTATAGTTAAGTGTTAGGGTTAGCTGGGGTTTATAGTTCAGCGTAAGGTTTAGATGGTAGGCTATAATTAGAGGTTATGGTCCGGTGCGGATTATAATTCAGTGTTAAGGACAGGTGAAGGGATTGTTTAGCCACCACTACTTTGCAACTATTTGTGTTGGTTACTTCCCTCTTAAATCTCCATCCAATGTGGGCACTACCACTGTCAGCATTTTTTTTTTAATTTCCACTGTTGGGATCCAGTTTTGGAGTGTTACTACTTACGTAGATCCATAACCTCCGGGCCATCTCCATTCTTCTGGCCAACTCCAGGTCAATTCCTTTCCAACCCAAAATCCTCCTTGTTCTCCAGCCAGGAAGGGCTAAGCAGAATGTCAGTGTTAATTTCTAACATCAGAGAGGTCAAGTGAGATGCAGATATCCCCAACATGACACCATATCATCGATCGCTATCGCCTACACTTACCTGGAGAGCCGTGTCATTCCACGGCACAATGATCAGGTTGGAATCTTTCTCTTCACAATATTTTGCACTGTTTCGCCACGTGTTTTGCTCAGTGGATATCCAAAGGCATGTCTTCTTGAAGAGGACCCATCCTTCAGGGCAGAACTCTGACACAGAAATGAAGGAAGCGTCAGTTAGTGAGGTTCCAAACTGGAAGTAGGAGAGTTGTCCTTGGTCTAGGAGTCTTTAAATAGTAGTGGCTTCATATAAAGAGGTGTGGATAGAATGAGGGGCTTTTGCTTGCTACTGGGTTTGTACAATGCCTTGCAATGGTGATGGGGCTGCCCTTGTCTAGCCAGGGGTTGAGAATGCAAGAAGCTTCAGATGAGGTGCCACCTGGGCATGTCGTCTGAGAGGCGCCAGAAAAATACGATGTGTTTAGGGCCCCCGTGTGGAACGGGCACAAGGTCATGTCACTTATGCTTCTCTTGCACACATTTCCTTGGCAGGAATTCTGTTTAATCTGGACAAATTGTTACATCAGATAGAAGGCCAGCCATGTGTACTGCACTTGGCACTTTCTATTTATTTTTTCTCACTGCACGAGCATGTGTGATTTTTTTTTTTTTTTTTTTAGATTTTTTTACTCCACAGAAATGAAGGTTGCTGGAGGCCTGACCGGCTTTGATTGGTTCCTAAGGATTGGAGTCCACTTGACTTTGGCTATGACACATGGCTTTGACACTAGAGTGCCTTGCCACTGTCAGAAGCCTTGTCCCCCCCCCCAAGGTGTTCAAAGAATTAAGGAACTCCCTTTTTGGAGGAGAACTGGACCCTTGGGTAATGGGGAAAACTCAGGTAGCCATACAAATGCCCCCCCACACTTTTCACATATTTATTTGTAAAAACGTTTGAAAACCATTTATCATTTTCCTTCCATTTCACAATTATGAGCCACTTTGTGTCGTTCTTTTACATAAAATCCCAATAAAATACATTTACCGTATTTGCCGGCGTATAAGACGACCCCCCAACATTTCCACTCAAAATATAGAGTTTGTTATATACTCGCCGTATAAGACTACCCTCTCTTCCGCACACCTTCCACACACCAAATAAAACGTAAAAGAACATCAGATTTGATTTCAACATGTTGAAAAAAAAATTGCAATCGGCGTTTATTGATTGGTTTGCGCAAAAGTGGCCGCGTTTACGGATGATGAGAATTCATTTTTGGGGTTTTTATTTTTTTTTATTTTTTACTAGTAATGGCGGCGATCTGCGATTTTTAGCGGTACTGCGATATTGGGGCGGACATGTCGGACCATTTTGACACTTTTTTGGGACCATTGGCATTTATACAGCGATCAGTGCTATAAAAATGCACTGATTACTGTGTAAATGCCATTGGCAGTGAAGGGGTTAACCTGCAGGGGGCGCTCTAAGGGTTAACTGTGTTCCCTAGGCGTTCTAACTGTGTGTGGGCTGCCCTAGCAGGGGAAGGGAAGTGATCACAGCTTACATATAGAGGAAGGCTGTGATCACAGCCCTTCCCCCTCTCACAGAATGGAGGTCCGTGTTTACTTACATGGACCTCTGTTCTTTCACTCGGGAGGGGGCATCGCGGGTAGCCGGCGGCGATCGAGGCCGCCGCACCCGCTCCCTGGCCCTCCCCGAACACAGTGAGAGGGCGGAGTGCAGCTGCATATCACTCCGCCGGCGCGGGAGCCGGCACTAAAGATGGAGCAGCGGCTAATGCGGCTCTATACCTTCGCAACGGTGGTATAGAGCGGAGCGCACCCGGCGTATAAGACGACCCCCCCACTTGGAGGCATGCTTTTCAGGGGGAAAAAGTCGTCTTATACGCTGGCAAATACGGTATGTTTTTGGTTGTAACATGACAAAATGTGGGAAATTTCAAGGGGTATGAATACTTTTTCAAGGCCCTGTAAATACCTAGAAATCTAAACAGAAAAGATTAATGGCAAAAAATGGCCCAGTGGTCTATCAAGGCTGTCCCTTCTTCTATTTTTTTTTTTCTGCTTTTATTTTTCACTTGTTTGTCAAAATGTAGAGCTAAGGTGATCCCAAGCATGTTGAAATTCACTTAAAGTGAAAAATCCCAACAATACCTCTCTCTCGCTGGTCCACCCCTAATCTTGTGTGCTTCGACATCTCCTCCGTTGTCAGTCTATAGGTTGCAGCATTTTGTTCTTCCTGCTGGCAGCTCAGTAGAAGGTTTTTCAGGTCCCTAATTTCTTGCAGTGCCTTTTCCAGTTCTAGATGGGTCTCCTTCAGCTCAGTCTTGGTAGTTGACATCTCTCTTCTCAATGGTTCCAGGAACTCTTCTTCACCCCTGGGAGTATCAGTCACATTGCTCTCCAATATGTGGTAGGTGGCCTCTGGTTGCTTGGGATTGCTGGACAGCGGGATATCTGCATGATGTAGCACAGACAGGTAATTAAGGAAATACACTATACTGCCAAAAGCTTGTCAACACTTGACCAACACCGTTATGATGGACACAAAAGTATGTAAAGATAGCTCCAACGTGTTGAGCTCAGGTGTTGCCAGTGATGGTGTAACGTACCTGATAGTGGAGCCTGAAGCGTTGAGGAAGGCCTCTCTTACAGTCCTGGCTCTGGAGTCCCTGGTAAGGTGACAGGGAATTCCGAGGCACAGAGTGGCACGAGTGCCTGGTAAATCTTCCAATGGCAGGTGCTGGTGTGCAACTGGAATGCACGGAAGACAGGACCGGACACGCTGGAGGAAGGACTAAAGGCCAGAGAACAGTGCAGGTAGGTAGGTGCAGGATAGGCACAAGACAAAGCCAGATGGTCCAGATCAGCAACAAGTGAGCAGATCAGGTTCAAGTTGCAGGCAGGAGGGAAGTTAGGGGTCAGACCAAGGTCTTTAACAGCAGGAAAGAAGAGCAGAAGGAGAAGACAGAGGCGTAATCCAGGGACAAACCAGGGGTCGCTATAGGTAATATTCAGGCAAAGACAGAGGCAGGTTAGGTGGGCAACAGAAGATCAATAGGAACTGGTAACAGGAATACAGCAATGTAGCAGACACTGACACACTGCACTAATGCAGTTTATATAGCCCTTCTAGTACAAATGCACCAATGTGCAATCACGCGTGTGTGCAACTGCAATCTGGTCATGACCAGGGTTTCTCACGTCAGTGCATCTGCGTACAGGAATGTTCCTTTCCTGACAGACTGGTACTGTTACTACTACAGGATACAAAGAGATTGTGGACAAGTGTGTTCTTCCAACCTTATGGTAGCAGTTTAGGTAAGACCCTTTTCTGTTCCAACATGACTGTGCCCCCATGAATTCCTTTCTGATGATTTAGCTCACACAATATTGATGATTTCCTCTGGGAACAATGAACCACCTACTGCACTTACAACTGACACATAGCTGAAATCACAACTTCTACTTGTATCTTTAGCCTTTTGCTCCTCACTACAGTAACTGACCCACCGTTTTGGAAAGTATATTTTGGTTGGTTGAATATACAATGTATGCCACTGGCATGCATATTGCTATAATGCGATGGAGGTCAGGTGTCTCCAGTGAAGGGAACTGTTAATACTACATCATACAAAGACATTGTAGATGATTGTGCTCTTCCAGCCTTGTGGTAACAGCTTATTGGAGACTCTTTTCTGTTCCAGCATGACTGTGCCCCTGTGTACAAAACCAGCTCCATAAAGCATGGTGTGACCAGTTTAGTGTGGAGGAAATCAAGTGTCCTGCACAGAGCCCTGACCTCGACCCTACTGGGATTGCATTTGGGATAAATTGGAATGAGCCAGGTCTTCTCATCCAACATTGCCATAAAGACGTGGTTTGACCAGTTTGCTGTGGAGGACCTCGAGTGTCCTACACAGAGCCCTGACTTCAACCCTACTTAACACCTTTGGACCTCAACCCTACTGGTGTACCCTACTGGTGTGGAGGAACTCAAGTGTCCTGCACTGAGCCCTTACCTTAGCCATACTAAACATCTGTGGACCTTAACCTTACTGGTGTGGGTGAACTTGAGTGTCCTGCACAGAGCCCTGACCTCAACCCTGCTGAACACCTTTGGACCTCAGCCTTACTGGTGTGGAGGAACTTAAGTGTCCTGCACGGAGCCGACCTCAGCCCTACTGAACATCTTTGGACCTCAACCCTACTGGTGTGGAGGAACTTGAGTGTCCTGCACAGAGCCCTGACCTCAACCCTACTGAGCACCAACATAAAGTCCACAAACATTATACAAATACATAACTTTGTTTGATGAGAAAATCATTAGTGCTTCCAGAATGAACATTTATACAAGAGCATTGGGGAATGGGCACTGCACATTTTTGATCCACCCTTGAGACCCTCTCTGACTTTCAGACCTACTCAAAGAGCAAGAAGAAAATATAGCTGACATACAATATGTACTTTAATAATTACAGACTACTAATCCAAGTAGCTTCTTCATCTCTCGCAAGTGCCAGGAACACACCCCAGCATGTATATCCACATGAGTCACTCAGCCCCCATCATACAATTTATTATTATTATTATTATACAGGATTTATATAGCACCGACAGTTTGCACAGCGCTTTACAATATTAGGGCAGACAGTACAATACAATGCAGTTCAATACAGGAGGAATCAGAGGGCCCTGCTCAGTAGAGCTTACAATCTAGGAGGGAGGGTTAAATGATACGAGAGGGAAATAACTGTGGGGGGATGGGTTGATTGAGAATAAAAAAGTGCAGTTGTTAGGTGGCGGCAGGATAAGCTTCCCTGAAGAGTAAAGTTTTCAGGGATCGCCTAAAGGTGGATAGATTTGGGGACAGTCTGACAGATTGGGGTAGGGAGTTCCAGAGGATGGGAGCGGCTCGGGAGAAGTCTTGGAGGCGAGTATGAGAGGAGGTGATGAGGGAGCTCGAGAGCAGGAGGTCTTGAGAGGAGCGAAGAGGACGGTTAGGTTGGTATTTTGAGACTAGGTTGGTGGTGTAGCTGGGAGCAGAGTTGTGGATGGCTTTGTAGCTCATGGTTAGTATTTTGAACTTAATTCGTTGGGCGAGTGGCAGCCAATGGAGGGATTGGCAGAGAGGAGTGGCAGACGCTGAACGGTTTGTAAGGTGGATAAGTCTGGCAGCGGCATTCATGATGGACTGGAGGGGGGAGGAGTCTATTTAAAGGTAGGCCAGTGAGGAGGGAGTTGCAGTAGTTGAGGCGAGAGATGACCAGGGAGTGAATCAGGAGCTTTGTGGTTTCATTGGTTAGGAAGGGACGTATTGTGTACAATCACAATGAAACGTGTCAAGGTAGGTATCAATTGTCCAAGAACATGACAGGAGGTGTGAAGGTTTTCCAAAACACCCTGATCTAATTTACTGTATATACAACAGGGTGGTTTTGCAGACTTACACACCTGCCATCACGTTCTTTGAAATTAACATCCAATAAACACATTGCAGGACATTAAGGGGGTTGGATTAAAGCTCAACTCCAGTCAGCAATAAAAAAAAAAATAGCAGTGTGTACCCCCTGTCACTGATACTTGCTCAGCCCTGGGGAGCCTTAAAGTAGTCAGGCCTTTCTCAAGCTTTTTAACAACAGCCTTTGAAATGGCTTTTCAGTCTATAGAAACCACTTCTGGCTATAAATACTTGTATATGCTCCAGTTATGATGGGCATAAATATTGACGTATGTTCCCAGCATGGTGGGTATAAATATATTTGGGTATGTATCCAGCATGGTGGGTATAAATATATTTGGGTATGTATCCAGCATGGTGGGTATAAATATATTTGGGTATGTATCCAGCATGGTTGGTATAAATATATTTGGGTATGTATCCAGCATGGTGAGTATAAATATATTTGGGTATGTATCCAGCATGGTGGGTATAAATATATTTGGGTATGTATCCAGCATGGTTGGTATAAATACTGGGAAATGTTGCTGGTATGGTGGGTATAATTTCCTTACACTCATCTGAAGTAGGAAAGACACTTGGATGAGCAATGACATGTCTTCAACAATAAAGGACAAGTCCAGTGGAATGCTTTATACTAGATACACTACTTCTACTAGATACAGTAGACCATGACCAGGATAAATGAGAACCATCACTGACTTCCTGGGCTCCTTCCCCAGGAATATGGCATACAATTGGAAGGAGGAGAATTAGAAGGGGCAGATGAGAAAGGCAAGCCTTGGTGTTACCCATTGGCGGGCTTTGTTGTGTCACAACAGATCTTCAGGGTATGAAGAAGATGTAAAGGTGGTCCTGGGGTTACAAACAAGATAGGGACTGTAGGTTTGTTCTTAAGTTGAATTTGAAGTGGGAACCGGTACATTTTTTTAAGTGTAGCTTCAGCCAAAAAAACAATTTTTAAGCTTTTTGGATAGCATAGGGAATGGTTAACACCGCTGTAATGTTTGTTTTGCTGTCTGTGTTTCTGTTCAGAAGATTTCACCTCGCTTCCTGTCCCAATGATAATTGGATTTTGAAAATTTTGGGTTGTAGTGGAAATAATCCTTGGTGATAAAGCATCAGTGGGGACACCTTTTCCCATGATAACTCTTACAGGAGTGAATTTCCCTTCCTAGGGGGAGCTTTCTTCTCACTTCCTGTTGTCTCCCTCCGTTTGCAAGTAGGACTCGTTTGTAAGTCGGATGTTTGTAACTAGGGGACCACCTGTAGTACAGCAAAGTATATTGAATGCTTCGCTGGAAGCCCCTACTACAGAATATGGGCTTCTGTTGTGATGAACGTTTCTCCCAAGGCTGGGAAGTGTTATGATGTTTATGGTTCAGCAAAGCATTGAAAAGCAAGGTATGAATGGACGTTCGTTATTTGGGAGGAAACATGGGAACGGTGGTGCCTGATACAAGAGGGTTAGAAATCATTGTAAAGCTTTGAACTTACTGTATCTGAACAAGGAAAAGATGGCAGAGCCATCCCTACAGGTAGGAAAACTCCAATCCCCTCGTATTTCATGAGGTTACAGTGGGATGTCTGCAATCTAGCATGAGGAACTGCTGATGACCTCTAGAGGACCTGCTAACAAATAAGGATGTGGAAATGGACAATTTTCTGGGTCTGAAGTCACTTGTAATGTGGCAGAGCCTGGGTCATATCAACACCAGCTAGTTATGTGAGAGCGGAGTTCACCCTTCTACCCTTCTTCAGGTGCCCACCCAATACTCAGTACTCATACACACTGACTCCTGGGAGCACCAACCCTATACACCCAACATGCCCCCATACAGGAAATGTGTCACATTACTCACATCTCACAATGAGGACAATGATAACTGCAAACAGAAGAAGACACGCCAGCAGACAGATCGTAATACAGTGAAGAAGCCACTTCCGGACACCTAGAACACAGACATAACAAGATTAGCTGAAAGGCAATGGAATAAGGATGCAGAAAACTGAATTAGCTAGTAAAGCCACATATCTCAGACAATTAAGTGTAAATTCTTACCCCAACACCCAAAAACAAAAACACAAAAACATGCCACAAAGCTAAATCTCTACTACTTTCTCCAAAGCCAATCCTGAGGGTGGAGAAGGACAACATCTGTGGACTCCACCTCACAGATCCTGCTATGTGAGTGTAGGTCTGAGATAGCACAATGTCCTTTATAGAGGGGTTTGTTCTTTCTTGATGTTGAAATCTTTTAAAAGATGCATACTGATCCCCCTTCCACCATAATGCACACTCACCTCTCTTCCTCAATGGGTGTGCACCCATCTCCTGTCCATCACTGATGAACACACATTTCTCTTCCACCATGGGTTTACTCTTGTGTTCCTTCCACCATGGATTTTACAGTCATCCTCCTTCTATCATAATGCACACTCATCCTCTTTCCACCATGGGGGTACACCCAACCCCTCTTTTACCATAAGGTACACTCATCTTTATCCCACCATAATGTACACCAGCCCCCCGTTTAACATAATGTACTCTCATCTACCTCATACCTTGCGTGTATTCCTCTCTCTTCCACCATAGATGTACATTCACTAACCTGCATTATGGGTGTACACTGATCTCCCTTCTACTATACTATATAAGGCCCCTTTCACGCATGCAGACAGTTTGTTTCATCAATTCTGTCACGTTTTTTCAAAGAATAAACAGATGAAGTTTACATCGGTTTGTCATCTGTTTTTTCATTCGTTTTTTACATCTGCCAGCTGTCAGTTGAGTCCCAGAGCCATTTTTTCATGTAAAAATGGACCGTTTCTTCATTACATCCGTTTTTAGTCCAATATGATTTTTTAATAAAATAAAAATAGGGCTTTTATCGATTTTAACGAATGGATGTTGGCGGAAGCGGATGTAAATGGATGTAAATAGATGATCATCCATTTACATCCATTGTAATAGAGATGCATTGATGTCCGTTTTTCATCTGGCTCCACCGTGGGTCTACACTCAACTTCCACCCATCATGTATGTACACTCATCTCCTTTCCACCATGAGAGCATACTAGCTCATTATGAAATACTAACCTCAGAACGAAGCTCCCACAGGGCTACCTGGTGCCCTCAGAGGGAGTGGACATCTTCCCAGAGAGGATTCTTCTGGGTTCACGGCTCCAGAGCTGTGAGTGGCCGGAGCCGCAGGACATCACTCCCGTGCATGCGCGTGGGAGCCTATCTTTCCGGCAGACTTTCCAGCAAGGTCTGGCGCTATGTGCTGGACCTTTACCGGGACATTACTGCGCATGTCCCGTGACGTCAGTGGCTGAATGCAAGTGGAATATCTCCTAAACCAGACAGATTTAGGAGATATTCATTTTACCTACAGGTAAACCTTATTATAGGTTTACCTGTAGGTAAAAATGTGTTTTGAGGGTAGACAACCGCTTTAAGTACGAATGGCTGTGCGACTCACCACCATAAGGCTACATCGCAGGCATTCATAGAATTAAATTGTCACACCTCGTACACCTATCCCCCTCTACTATAATACACTCATCCACATCTACCTTGGGTGTTCACTCACACTGTTCCTAGGTGTACACTCATCTTATTTGCACAATGGCTGTACACTCACCTCCCTTCCACCATGGGTATTCACTCAACTCCCTACCATCATCGATGTTCACTCACTACTCTTCCACGATGTGTGTTCACTCACCGCCCTTCCACTGTGAGTGTTCACTCACTACACTTCCACCATGTGTGTTCACTCACTACACTTCCACCATGGCACCATGGTGGTTCACTCACTACCCTTTAACCATGTGTGTTCACTTACCACCCTTTGACCATGTGTGTTCACTTACTACACTTCCACCTTGGGTGTTCACTCACCACCCGTCCAGCATAGGTGTTCACTCACTACTACATTTCCACCATGGGTGTACACTCATCTCCTTTCCACCATGGGTGTTTACTCATCTCCCTTCCACCATGGGTGCTCACTTACTGCCCTTCAAACCTTGAGTGTACACTCTTCTCCCTTCCATCATTGGTGTTCACTCACCACCCTTCCACCATGGGTGTACATTCACCCCCCTTCCACTATGGGTGTACACTCACCACCCTTCCACCATGGGTGTTCACTCACTACACTTCAACCATGGGTGGTCACTTACTACACTTCCACCACAGGTGTACACTCATCTCCCTTCAACTATGAGTGTACACTCACCACCCTTCCACCATGGGTGTTCACTCACCACCCTTCCACTATAGGTGTTCACTCACTACACTTCCACCATTGGTGCTCACTCACCACTAGTGTTGAGCGAACCCGGACTGTAACGTTCGGGTCCGTACCGAACTTTAGGGTGTCCGTGGCACGGACCCGGACCCGGACATTTCAAAAATCGTTCGGGAGTGTCGGTACGGTAATCATCCGTACCGACACTACCGAAGATTCCCGTTTGGTCACTTTGTGAACAACTAACCGACGGGACGTCGAAGAGTTGTGCACCTCATTTTATCGTCTTGGGGCCTGGCTTGGGCTTGCTAAAAACTTTACAGGCCCAGGCCCAGGCACGGTGCCTGTGGGATTTCAAGCCATGCCTGGGCTTGCAATGTCAGGCCCAAGCGAGTTGTGATCACCACTCACTCGTGGTTACCACCTTCACATCACTCACTTGTGGATATCACCTTCCCACCACTCACTTGTGGGTACCACCTTCCCACCACTCACATGTGAGTATCAACTTCCCT
>BLSH010391523.1:62240-72483 GCA_018402905.1 Glandirana rugosa | reverse complement strand
TCACTACACTTCCACCATGGGTGTTCACTCACCACCCTTCCACCATGGGTGTTCACTCACCACCCTTCCACCATGGGTGCTCATTCACCACCCTTCCACCATGGGTGCTCATTCACCACCCTTCCACCATGGGTGTTCACTCACTACACTTCCACCATGGGTGTTCACTCACTACACTTCCACCATGGGTGTACACTCATCTCCCTTCTACTATCGGTGCTCACTCACCACCCTTCCACCATGGATGTTCACTCACCACCCTTCCACCATGGGTGTTCACTCACTACACTTCCACCATGTGTGTTCCCTCACCACCCTTCCACCATGGGTGTTCACTCACCACCCTTCCACCATGGGTGTTCACTCACCACCCTTTCTAGGTGTACACTCACCTACTTGTGCACACTTAGCTTCCTCCCACCATGTGTGTCCAAGTATGGCCACAGTAACAGCTGACAGGAGGAACCCCAATGCCCAGCAGAGGACACACTCTTTGACACACATAGAATTGATGGATAACTTTGGCACCTGAAGCTCTGCAAGAGGATGAAGAATACATTCACCATGGCAGACATTTAATTATACCACTTATCATTTTACAGGGGACTGCTGGGGTAAAAAGCAATTTAGAGCAAATGAATATATTGCAAATTGTAGCACAGACTCCTGGCTGTGCTGTCTGTCAGGTGATCCGGGATCACAAGACTGGCTCATAAGAAATGGAGATTCCTTGTTAGTGAAAACAGTCCCTTATTTGAGGTGTATTTAGATCTTATCTTGGATCTTGGAGTTTGGGGGATATTTTACAAAAGCCAAGACTTGGAGAGAAATGAATGATGAATTTGGGTCTTTGTTGTAGAAGAGGAACTTCTCTCTCAGTTCCTGTAGATCTGTTCCAGGCCTGACACAGACTTCATTGTAGATGTGTCTTTGGTCAGGAAAGAGGAAGCTGGGAGCGGACCTCTCACACTGTTATTACAATGGATATTCAATGTCAGTAAACCTATTGGCACACTTTCTGTGGTTGTGTTAAGCCTCACTGAGAGTTGTAATTCATGAGAATTTCCTGCATCTGGTAAAATTTCCCGTCCATCGCATTTCAATATACAGGAGAGAAAACACTGAATATCTGACTACCAACAGATGCGGGGCACATAGGAAATGGGACTATTCTGGTGGCCCGGTGGAGGGCGAATAAATTTCTATTAAAGTGGAATGAAACCCCCATTGTAATATTCATTCTTCTCTTTAGCTCTATATAACTAGTGACTGTTATAAAGTTATGTAGCGGACCCCCTTAAGGGCCGCAGATGAACTGGGATTCCCCACCCTTCACAGTCAGACACACCAATTCTTCACCAACACTTCAGAGTCCGAGAACAGTCCATAGCTTTGTTTTTATGGTTTATTGAGGGTAATAACTTGGATGGGGGTGGGAGGTTATGGGATGCCCACTTGACTTCAACAACTTCTGGAACAGCTTCCTATCCACAGTCCCTATATACAGTCTCTATGTCAGTGAAATAGGTACACTTCCATGCATGGTGGTACAAGAATTGTGAATCGGCGTGGCATCGTGAACGCATGATCGCACATGTGCAGCGGCATGCACAGACGCTGGTGCCAATGGGACTATTTGAACTCTCTGCTAACAACAATGCATTGCTGGTTTATCTTCAGCTTCCCCACCATGTTCCTGGACCTTGTGTATCTGTTCTCTTGGATTTCCTGTGTACCAACCCAGCCTGTCTTGACCTACTCTTCTTGATTCCACGTTTCAACCCCCTGGCTTGTCTCCTGACCTTGCTGTTGCCTGCTCCCTTGTGTCTGACCTTGGATTGACTTATGGGCTCTGCCTTGCTCTGTCTCCTGTGTATGACCCAGTTTGTTCCAGTTTATCCTATCTGCCTTGGACTGTTTCCTGTGTTTGACTCCCCGGGCTGGCTCCTGGCTCTCCTCTCCAGTCTGTTCCACTGCTTCCAGCTCCTGTCAAACACACCTGCCTTACAGTGCACCACTTCTGCTTCAGCCACCCCGGCACCCAGTCTCCAGCAACCTCACAAACCGTGCTTGTGTGGGCACCTCACTCTCTGTTCCACCGCCAGGGGTGTGCTGCACTGAGCCACAAGGGGAGCCCTCCCAGCATCTCGGCCTAAAACCGGTATGTGACTCTCTATATACAGTTTCTTCTCCTTCAGCCACATGTGCACACTTGGTTTCTGCTGGCTCACTCCTTTAAGGGAGCTGACAAGGCCTGATTGTCATCTCAGCAACAGCCCATCACAGGCAGGAACTCGCAGTCCTTCACAGCAGCACACTGGAGTGACACAGCTTACACTTTCTCCTTCACTTCCTTTCCATGGTCACTAAGCCCAGCACCACATCTTCGGGCAATGCCAACCCACCTGGCTGCATCTGCCTCTTTACACCAGTCCACCCGAGCGACTCCTCACCAGCCCACCCGTCTGACTCTGCAAGAGATCTCCCAGGGAAGGGATGAAGACTTGGCACAACGGGGTCTTCAGGGAGAACTGGATACATGTGGCAGTCTCTGCTCTACTCACACTGTCCTCACACTTTCTCCCGTGCCTCCAGGAAGGGCTTCCTCCATGTGGTGTGGCAGGATTCTTCCAGTACCCAAGGCAATAATAAATATTCCAAACAGCTTCTCCTAACCTCCACCAACTAGCACTAGAAGTTTCTACAACCTTCTAGAAACAGGGGGAGGCACCAGAGGAGCTGTCAGGAATGAGTCATCCAGCCCTGATTAATTGAACCCTCACCCAGATTCACAGCCCAGGCTTAGTCCTGAGCAAAACGAAATTTCCATATACTAACAAACCTACAGTACCAACTAGCACACACTAAAGGGTGCTACAGTTATTTTGCAGCTCATAATTTTTGGGTCCATCTTCTCTGAACCTCTGGAGAATGGTTCTTGTCAATGATCAGTTAGGTTACCTCATACTTGACCATATGGCCCATGATCCCTTGCACCCTGTCCATAAAGTGCATGTGTGCCCCGTTCTCATAGATTTTCTGCTGGACCCTCCTTCCACAGCTTCCTCTTGTAAAGGACCTGTGGATGGTCAGCGTGTACGAGGGGCTTAGTGATTGACTAGAATCGACATCAAGTCCCTACCCCCATTGCTGCCATCCCCTGCTAAAGCAGAACCCTCCGCCATTTTTTTGCTCCACTCCATGTCAGAGGCCTCTACATGACATTCCCAGCCATTAACCTTTTACATCCTCAAAGGAAGGGATGTCCACATGTAAAATAGATTTCTGCACTTTACTGATGGAATTTAGGGAATGGCATAACAATCACATCATATTGACATACATTCTTGACATTACACAGTCAATGATAATTATTGGATGGTCCACAGTAGTCACATGTGATAGCATATGCAGCACCTTTAGCAGCCATCTCTTTTTAACAGTCTCTGTTCCACCCTGGGGTCATTAGTACTCACAGGACTGGGCTCTCTGTAGTCAGCTCTTCCATAGGTACACCTCTCCCGGGACCCTCCAGGGAAGCAGCCTCACTCAGGGAACTCTTGGACTGGCCTAAAAAGCCTCTTGCTAAATGCTGCTCTCTACACGCTGTGGGACCTATGAGTGTTCCCGTTGGGCTGCCTTTCCACCATGTTTATTGTGTCTCTGCATTATCTCAATACAATTTCTTTCACAGCATTGGGACTGTGTATGTTATTGCCACTGCACCACACCTACAATCTGCCCTAGCCCCACCTCCAGAAGGGTCAGAAAGTGTATAACCAGCTCTTCCTGGGTGCAGATCTACTCCTACCCAGCCTCCTGCCCTTTCCAGAGCCTACAGTACATGTGCTGGTTACATCTATGCTGATGTGGGGTGTTTAGCTCCCATGCCCCAAGCGAATGTGTGCCCCTCCCTATCTGACTTATATATGAGCAATGGTGGCCCGTCCATGCGTCCGGCCCCTAATCTACATGCAGGGCGCCGGACGCATGGATTCCAATGGGGTTTTTTTTTTTGCTAGAAGCACGTGATTAGAGCCAGAGGCTCTAATTGGCTTAAAAAAAGGGTGGGCTCGGGGCACAGAGCACTGCGCCCTGAGCCCACCTAGTAGTGCGACAATAGTGAATGAATATTCACTATTGTCTTCCTGATTCTCCTCCCAGACAATCAGGAATACCCGAGAGGAGAAGCAATCCTATTGGCCGCCGAGGGGGAGAAGAAGACAGTGGGGAAGCCACCGTTAAGCTGAGGAGGAGACGCAGGGCAAATCTGACAAGGAGGAAGTGCTGCCCACAACCTAGATGGGGTAAGTGTGGGGCTGGTGGGCTGACGATTGAGCGATGGAGGGAGTGCGACCAACCGACCTACCGACTGGAGCACCAGCCGCCACTGTATATGAGTGATGGTTCACATCACTGACATCGCTGCAGGAGGGCTCTAACTAAAAAGGGCTTAGCACCCGATGACACTATCTGCTGTAACTAGTCTGGTACATAGCCACCTAGTGGCAAAATAGCTTACTGTACATATCTACAAGTGCACGAGGTGTCAATCTTTTAAAAAGAAGCCCTAGTCAGGAGCTCATATGTCAGGCTGGTTATGGTGGTGACCCTTCAATTCAATGTAGCCTCCCGACTGATGGAAATACATTGTGTATAACTATGAGTGGAACATTTTACCTACAGGTAAGCCTATAATAAAGCCTATAATAAGGCTTACCTGTAGGTAAAATGAATATCTCCTAAACCATGGTTTAGGAGATATTCACCCTTCTTGCAGCCTCTGACATCACGGCGCATGCTCAGTGAGGTCCTGGCGAAGCCGGGCGCATTTCGCTGGACCTTGCTGGAAAGACAGGCTCCAGCGTGCATGCGCGGGAGTGACGTCTCGCAGCTCCGGCCACTCACAGTGCCGGAGCCGCGTATCTCCCCCCGAGGGAACATGTCGGCTTCCTCTGCGGGGACCGAGCGGACCTGTCAGAGCTTCGTTCTGAGGTAAGCCTTTCATAATAAGCTAGTATGTGTTGCATACTAGCTCATTATGCCTTTCCCTTACAGTTTTTTTTTTATTTTATTTATTTTTTTACCGGTATACAACCGCTTTAAAGTATAAGTCTCATTTTTTGTTTTTTTTGAAGTGTTCTGTTCCCAGGGGACAAAGTGCAGGTAGTACTTTGTTTCATCTTCCTACCTGCTGTAGAAGTGTAGCTACATGGTTGGTCAGGACGCCCTCCCCACCCCCTATGCCACCCGAGAATGCAGCCAGCAAGGACTCATAGCTTATACTAAAATGTACAGCGCGTGCTCCTTCTATCTTCCACATGTACAGTGATAAAATATACATTATCTTAATAAAAAAATGTAATAAAAAGTGTCTGTGCTTAGTTTAGGTGACACGTGCAAAAAATATATATATGTGCATAAAATGCTTAAAGTCTTATAAAAGGTGCGTGAGTGATTAATCGTGAATCCACTCCAAACCAAGGGGTCCGGGGTCATTCTGCATTTACCAGATGAGTTGGACCCTTACTCCTTGTTTCAAGGGAAGGTCTTTCCAGACTGTAGGTCCACTTGTGGGGGACCTAGCCCTTTAAGTGCTTCCATGAATTCCTCCAACTCCTGTGCTGCTCCACGGGGATAGCTCATGGACTCAGGGACCTAGCCCTTTAGGTGCCTCTGTGCGTTCCTCCAACTCCTGTACTGCTCCACAGAGATGGCTCACGGACTGCTATGGGAAGGGCCGCTCCGCTTAATTAAATGAAATGAAGCTGCTCATGGCGTAAAATCCTTATTCAATTATTGGGCATCAATATAAAAACATAACAAAGCTTACAGCTCCACAGCCTCTAATCATCAATAGGAGGTGCAGCGCCTTAAAATTGTTATGCTGCAATCTCTTCTCTGGGCCGGCTCTAGCTTGACGCGTTTCGTCGTCACTGTGCAACGTTTTCAAAAGCAGCAACTTTTTTGTCTTATTAAAGTGTTCTGTTCCAAGGGGACAAAGTACATGTAGTACTTTGTTTCATCTTCCTACCTGCTGTGCTGTGGAAGACCAGCTACATGGTTGGTCAGGACACCCTCCCCACCCCCTATGCCACCCGAGAATGCAGCCAGCAAGGAAACAGCTGCATTCATAGCTTGTCTCCAGCTCCAAACACTTTTCTAAGACAAGCACCAGCAAGAGGAATGCAGAGGGACACAAGCTAACAGCCGCCACTCCCCTTTTCCCATGTTCCTCTTGCCAGCACTTGGTATGGCTTTCAATGCAGCCATCTCCTTGCTAGCTGTGTTGTTAGGGAAGGGGGTAGCGTCCTGTCCAAACATGTATTTAGACTCCCACAGCATGTAGGAAGATGGGATGAACTACTACAAGTACAGAACACTGTAATAAAACTGACATCACCTAACAAGGGTTAGCAACTGGGCTGAATGCACAGAGTGAGCTGTAAAGTGATAACAGACAGGAGAGGTTTTTATTGTAAGGGGATTGCTGGTCTTTCAATGAGGTAGCTGGACTAGATGGCATGAGCCATGGTGCAGTACCTACCAAGTTATACGCATAACAACGTAGGGCAGGATCACAAAGGAGCCTAGTGTAGTTCTTCAAATTTGCCAATAGATGTCCCCATAGCTAAGGTGGGGTACCCTGTAGTGAAGAGTATTCAGTGTAGTTGTTTAAGTAGACACTAGAGGTCCCCAGAGTGCTGAGTGGGGCGTACCATAGATAGTGAGGAAGTGCCAGCCCTGCTAGCGTTCCCATCTTTTATTGAAGCCAAATCTGAACACTTTATTGGTGAGCTGCCTTTTTTAAAGGGGGTACGCTGTGGACTCTGGTGTAAAGGGGAACTCTAAATTAAGGGGGTTTCTACTCACCAAGGCCCCCACTTACATCAGAGTTCCCAGCATTCCCCTGTAAATAAGGGTTCCCAAAGCCCCTCTTACATCAAAGTCCACAAAGCGCCCTTTACATCTAAGCCCCCCCCCTACCTTAGTGTACTCACTGGTTTGGAGGCAGGTGAGAGAAGGGAGGGAGAGGGGAGACTTCAGTCACAGACATTGGATGGTGAGCTCACTCACCCGAGGATGGAGGCTCCGGCATTAACACCTTTCATCCACCATGTATCTGCCGGCTGCTGGGCTTCAAATTTCCCACAAAGACATCCCTTTACTGAGGCATAGCATGCCCGGGATTGGAGTGTGGGTGGCCAGACAAAGAGGTGTAGGGGCGAGGGGAGGAGAAGGAGCAGATTGAGCCCTCTTTCCTCTTATGTCTGTGAGGGGGGAAGGGAACTGTGTTGGCTCCGGGCAGAGTGGAAGAGAGTGTCACAGGCACTTGGCTTAGACAAGTGCAGCCAGCCCTCTGGACGGTTGGTAACCGTGGTGATAAGGGTGTGCCCAGGCACACCTGGCCTTCGTGCGCGACGGCTGTGGTTCTCAGTTACTTGGGGATTGGATTCAGATGGTCTGAAACCTGGACACATGATTCAAAACCCAGGCTGTCCGGTTGAATACCAGATGGGTGGAAACCCTTATCTTGGGTAACCTGTAACAGTAGTCTGCCAAAGGTCCCCCTGAGAAGTTGGCCATGGAAAGCAGTGCAAAGGCCAAGACATTGCAAATGTTATCGTTAAGGCTCTAGGTTTTAGGAGCTTCCTCTTAGGTGGGAAGCAAGGAAGGAAAGTTACAGGACTAATGGGGCCACTCATATCTCTTGGGATTTGGGACTTTGTCAAAACCACTAAAGGTATAGGTTGCTCCTCAACTTGGATCTCTGCTCTACTGTTCTATGTTTGCAACTCAAGAAATGTCCCATCACCGTTGTGATGACTGGAAGGGAGCAGATATGTAAATCAACTGCATTTCAGTAAAGAGATGCTTCCATTGTACAGGTTCCTCCTCCACCTCAAGATGGGAACGTCTTCTGGAAATGAACAGGTGTTGGATGAGGTTGCTATTGGGGTCCAAAGCCTGAAGAAGCTATGGAGCACCCTACTGGGTGGTGTTGGCTAGATTTTAGGAGCTTCCTCTTAGGTGGGAAGCAAGGAAGGAAAGGAAAGTTACAGGACTAATGGGGCCACTCATATCTCTTTGGATTTGGGACTTTGTCAAAACCACTAAAGTTATAGATTGCTCCTCAACTTGGATCTCTGCTCTACTGTTTGCAACTCAAGAAATGTTCCATCACCATTGTGATGACTGGAAGGGAGCAGTTATGTAAATCAACTGCATTTCAGTAAAGAGATGCTTCCATTGTACGGGTTCCTTCTTCTCCTAAAATCAAGATGGGAACGTCTTCTGGAAATGAACAGGTGTTGGATGAGGTTGCTATTGGGGTCCAAAGCCTGAGGAAGCTATGGAGCACCCTACTGGGTGGTGTTGGCTAGGCCAAGCCAGGGGCCTCTTAGGAGTGCTTCTGTGTTGGCGTTCAGGGGAGAGTTCCATGCCCATAGTGCCTCATTAAGCCTAAGGAGACCAACCTATGCTGGGAAGGAATGGGTTAAAGAGTATGGGCACATGTCTGACACATGGAGGACATGCAGCCCAGCGTGCGGCTATTTCGCTACTCAGAATGTCACCATTGCACCACACTAATAGAAAATGGAATCCAATTTTCAACACTGATGATACAAAAAATGTAAGAAGTTAAAGAGAAACTAAACCTGAAATGTAGAGATGTATGGTGGAAGGGACTCTGTATGTCTCCTCTGCCATGAAGACTTTCAACCCTTCCATTCACATGGGCATGCAAAACACCCCACAGCCCATCTTGGACAGCATCAAATATAACAGCCTCATTGGGGGTACATAGACCACCTCATTTACCTGGCTGCCTATTGTCATTGCGGGAGGTGGAAGGTTCCCTCCGGAGCGGCTCCAAACCATTGGTGTTCTCATACATGATGTCCTGGCTCTCCATCTGCTCCTCCGGGGTGGTGCCTGTTATTGGTATTTATATTATTATTTTTTTAGATGCTAAACCTTTGCACAGCTTTGTACATAAGCAACACATGACACAACACTGAAATAAAATGTAGCAATTCCAAGCGGTAAAGTGCTGCTAGCTTCAGCTCATACTTTTCCGCTGTTATAGCGGCGCTATGGTGCTGCTATGCAGATGGGAGCGGGGCACTTTTAACCCCCCGCAAGGAGTTAAAAAGGGGTTTAAAGCATTGCGCTTCCGAGGCGGTGTGCAGCCACTCCTGAAGCGCTGCCCATTGGTTTCAATGGTAGGGGCGGTGGAGGAGCGGGGTATGCACCGCCCCAAAGATGCTGCTTGCAGGGCTTTTCCTGACCTCCTGCAAGCGCACCGCCCCAGTGGGAAAGCACTCAGGCTTTCACATGGGGGTGCTTTGGGATGAGTTTCTCAGGCGCTGTACAGGCGCTATTTTTAGAGCAAAAGCGTCTCAGTGTGAAAGTGGCCTTAGCGTTTTTTTAATTAGCCAATAGTGAAAAATATCATGTTTTTCATCATTTGTTACTGTTTTTTTCATCCTCTTTTATTTATTATTTATGTATTATTATTATTATTTATTAATTATTATTTTTACTTTTTTTTTGTAAGGGGTTAAGGGTTAGGGATTTATTTTTCTTTCTTTCTTTTTCAATAGAGAATAATTGATTTTTTTTCTCTTCCAGAGTTTTGGAGCTTCAAGCAACAGAAAAATAAATCAAAAAAATAAATTAAATAAATAAAAAAATCCTAACCCCAACCCTTAACCTCTAATGTTAATGCCCAACCCTAATCCTAGTCCCTAATCCTAACCCTAATATTAAACCCTAATCCTAACCCCTAACTCTAATATTAACCCCCCAACCCCGATCCTAAACCTTAACCCCTAACACTAATCCTAGCCCTAATAATAATCCCTAACCCTAATATTAACCTCCAACCCTAATGTTAACCCCTAACCCTAATGTTAACCCCTAACCCTAATAATAACCCCTAACCCTAATATTAACCCCTAACCCTAATAATAATCCTTAACCCTAATAATAACCCCTAACCCTAATATTAACCAATAACCCTAATAATAATCCTTAACCCTAATAATAACCCCTAACCCTAATATTAACCAATAACCCTAATAATAATCCCTTACCCTAATAATAACCCCTAACCCTAATATTAACCCCTAACCCTAATAATAACCCCTAACCCTAATATTAACCCCTAACCCTAATAATAATTCCCCAATAATAATCCCAATTCCTAATAATAATCCCAATCCCCAATTATAATCCC
>BLSH010391523.1:30059-43360 GCA_018402905.1 Glandirana rugosa | reverse complement strand
GAGAAAAATGTACAGTACAAGAGGGAGTTTTTTTTTTGGGGGGGGGGGGTGTTCTACTGGAATGGGAGGCTGTGCTGGGAGGGAGGATTTGTTGTTGGAAGAGGGTTTATTGTGAGTGGGTTATTGGGGGAAGGAGGGTTTGTACTGGTTGGGGAAGATGATTTGTATTAGGAGGGGAATTTAGGGGGACAGGGATAAGTGCTGGGATGGGGAAAAAGGGGGGCTAGGACTGGGGATTTTGGGGACGGTGGAGGAGGACTTGTGCAGAGGAAGGGGGAAGAGGAATTGTTTTGGGGGGGATTGTTCTGGGAGGGGGAGAAATTATTTTTGCTGGTGGGGTGGAGGGTGAGCGTAAAGATTAGTGCTAGATTATTTTTTTTTTGCAGGAGAGGGGAGTTGGGATTTTTGATGAAAGGTTTAAGTGGGGGAGAGTATTGCTTATGGTGGAATGTTGCTCTCTTCTTACCCCTGCACTGTGCATTACACACCCCTGACTCATGTACCTTTTTTGGTTTGTACTCACGACTCCTACTATGCATTCCACACTCCTGTCCCCTGCATTTTGCACAGTGAATATTCCTGACCCCCTGTATTCCATGCATAACACTCACAATTAGGCCACACCCACTGTTACCCATGCCGTGCGTGCATAATTACTATTCTTCCTGAGGCAGCCATAAGTGTGGCAGGTCTTGTCTTTTACAATCTTATAGCATATGCTCAAAAAAAATGCCGTGCACCGCTAAAGTGTTCGGGTTTGGCTTGAAGAAAAGGTGGCAACCCTAGGAGTACCTTTCCCTGCACTACCCACATGCATAAAAGTGTGTCAAACCCAGGGCCCAGGGCCTCAAAATAGGCTCTGGCTGGCCTAAGATGACTGCCAGAGTCACATGGGGCAAGAGCATCCAACCAGATTGCTCCTCCAGTGACCCAGGAAACCATAGAGGACTCCCTACCTCTCCAGCTGCAGAGTCACTGCAGTTTAGCGCCACCTGCAGTGGGGAAAATAAACTGCACGTGCCTACAAGCAGTCTAGCAAACAACAATTACCATCTCCCAAAGTAAAGGTGAATACTGGACAGTTTATTCCCTCACAGCTGAAGACAATGGGGGGGAGAGGTCAAGACACCTCCTTCCTTCATTCTCCATAAACCACTCAGTGAGGGAGGCAATCCTTCTTCAAACCAGATCCCTATGAAGAAAGCATTCAATCAGATCCAGGATGTTTCTAGGTACCAGCACTGCAGCTTCTGGAACCTTACAGAGCAGCAACTCTGTCCTTTAGCTGCCACAGGGGCAACAGCCCCCAAGAGGCTGGGACCTCTCCTTCCTGGTGGAAGACAATCTCTCCAGGGCTTCAGGCTTTATCACTGCCCAGCAACCATCTGGGCACACCTCCCCAGAGATTGGTTAGGTCCTGATCAATATTCAGGCTTGTTATTTGAATTCTCCATCCCTAAGCTCCAGAAGCTTCTTCTAGAGACAGGGGGAAGCAATCAAACTGACCAAAGAAAACAATCTCTGTTCCCTTGATTACGGAAGGAGTCTAAAAACGAATGTAGCGGTACAACCCACAGGGGCTACTGAATGTTGTGGTCCACCGGTCACCCTTCCCAGACCAGCATTCACTTTGGTTTTTTGGGTTTTTTTCATTGAGGGGATTGAACTTGGATGAATATGAGATGCCCACGAAGATTTTGTAGAGCTTGCTTGGGACAACTATATGCTCTCCTGTATATACACTCCAGTCTTCACTCCAGCACAACCCTTGCTTCAGACTTCTCCTTCTCAACTCCTCCAGCACTTCGCTTGCTGCAGACTATCACTCCTCCAGCACTTCTCTTGCTGCAGTTCTCTGGATCAGCTAGCACCACATAGTTAGACCTGACACTAACTCAGCCAGGCCTCTGTGAATTGCCCTTTTCAGGCAGGGACCGTGGAACCCTATTGTGCAGAGGTAGTTCTTGTGCTAGCTGTCCTCAAACTTGGCTATTGATCCCAGGCCTCCCTCTTCAGGCCCTGCCAGCCCTCTTGGCTGCAGCTGCCCAACTCCACTGCCACTGTTACCACAGTCCTCTCCTCTGGTTCTGCACCCATCTCAGACTGTACTCCCTTAGTCCTCTCAGGCCTGCCCTGGAGACTTACCTGACAGTACTCTCTCCCGCTGTCGTCCTTTGCTCCTCTTGTCCAGGACACCCCCACATTTTCTTGGAGGGCCCTGTTTGCACCAGAGCCCAGAGCCCAGGCCCAAGGTCACACCCCCCCCCCCCCTAGACTGAGGAGCTCCCTCAAAGGCCCCCAACGGCCTCAGTACTCCATCTCCATCTCTTCCACCTGACAACTCCCCCCCAGCTGACCCAGGATATTTAAGGAGAGCCTGCCCCCCTGCAAATCCAGGTTGGGGATTGGTTAGGGCTCCAAAGAATACCCCAGGCAGCTCCACCTTTTCTCTCCTCCTCTCTTTCCAGAACTTTCCAGTGAGCTTTCGAAAGTAGAGGGAGGTCTCAGGGAGACTGCCTGTAGGTCACCAACTCTACACTGAGCAACTCCCAGCCCAGAATGAAAACAAACAGGCCTAACCGCCAGCTAGGCCTGCCTAAATTTTCCTACTCTACAGAAAAATCTAACCTCTAGCAGCTCTGTAACTAGAGGGTGCTACACTAAATTGACCTATTAGCCTAACTAGGAGGGTACTACATCAACCCAACCAAATTCAGGCAAACAATTGAACCAGTGTTGGTAACATTATCCAGGTAGTCTTTAGTACCATCACTTTAGGAACCTGTCGCTACAGCAGTGACATTCTTAACAAATTACCCCGGGTTCTCACTTTAGGAAACTGGCAACAATTTAGACCAAATCTGATCTGGTGTAGAGGGGAACTCCAGTACTCACAGTGAGCCATGCCTGTGTTGGGAAGCCTCCTGTTGTGGGCTGTGATATGCCTGTGCTTCATGTTACAGTTCACTGCACAGTACCATATCCAGGCCAAAAGTTAAATGATAACATAGGGGATGAACACAGGTAAGGCTGAGCTGCAGGAGTGTCAAGAGATCCGGTAGGTCAATGTAGGTGTTAGGTAGGTCAGTGTATGTGTCAGGTAGATCAGTGTAGGGGTCAGGTAGGTCAGTGTAGGGGTCAGGTAGGCCAGTGTATGTGTCAGGTAGGTCAGTGTAGGGGTCAGGTAGGTCAGTGTAGGTGTCAGGTAGGTTAGTGTATGTGTCAGGTAGGTCAGTGTAGGTGTCAGGTAGGTCAGTGTAGGTGTCAGGTAGGTCAGTGTATGTGTCAGGTAGGTCAGTGTAGGGGCAAGTAGGTCAGTGTATGTGTCAGGTAGGTCAGTGTAGGTGTCAGGTAGGTCAGTGTATGTGTCAGGTAGGTCAGTGTATGTGTCAGGTAGGTCAATGTTGGGGTCAGGTAGGTCAGTGTAGATGTCATGTAGGTCAGTGTATGTGTTAGGTAGGTCAGTGTATGTGTCAGGTAGGTCAGTGTAGGGGTCAGGCTGGCCAGTGTAGGTGTCAGGTAGGTCAGTGTATGTGTCATGTAGGTCAGTGTTTGTGTCAGGTAGGTCAGTGTATGTGTCAGATAGGTCAGTGTATGTGTCAGGTAGGTCAGTGTAGGTGTCAGGTAGGTCAGTGTATGTGTCAGGTAGGTCAGTGTAGGGGTCAGGTTGGCCAGTGTAGGTGTCAGGTAGGTCAGTGAAGGGGTCAGGTAGGTCAGTGTAGGGGTCAGGTAGGTCAGTGTAGGTGTCAGGTAGGTTAGTGTATGTGTCAGGTAGGTCAGTGTAGGTGTCAGGTAGGCCAATGTATGTGTCAGGTAGGTCAGTGTAGGGGTCGGGTAGGTCAGTGTAGGTGTCAGGTAGGTTACTGTATGGGTCAGGTAGGTCAGTGTAGGTGTCAGGTAGGTCAGTGTAGGTGTCAGGTAGGTCAGTGTATGTGTCAGGTAGGTCAGTGTAGGCGGCAGGTAGGTCAGTGTATGTGTCAGGTAGGTCAGTGTATGTGTCAGGTAGGTCAGTGTAGGCGGCAGGTAGGTCAGTGTATGTGTCAGGTAGGTCAGTGTAGGTGTCAGGTAGGTCAGTGTAGGGGTAGGTAGGTTAGTGTAGGTGTCAGGTAGGTCGGTGTATGTGTCAGGTAGGTCAGTGTATGTGTCAGGTAGGTCAATGTTGGGGTCAGGTAGGTCAGTGTAGGTGTCATGTAGGTCAGTGTTTGTGTCAGGTAGGTCAGTGTATGTGTCAGGTAGATCAGTGTAGGGGTCAGGTAGGTCAGTGTAGGTGTCAGGTAGGTCAGTGTATGTGTCAGGTAGGTCAGTGTAGGGGTCAGGTAGGTCAGTGTAGGTGTCAGGTAGGTCAGTGTATGTGTCAGGTAGGTCAGTGTATGGGTCAGGGAGGTCAGTGTAGGTGTCAGGAAGGTTAGTGTATGTGTCAGGTAGGTCAGTGTATGTGTCAGGTAGGTCAATGTTGGGGTCAGGTAGGTCAGTGTAGGTGTCATGTAGGTCAGTGTATGTGTCAGGTAGGTCAGTGTATGTGTCAGGTAGATCAGTGTAGGGGTCAGGTAGGTCAGTGTAGGTGTCAGGTAGGTCAGTGTATGTATCAGGTAGGTCAGTGTAGGGGTCAGGTAGGTCAGTGTAGGTGTCAGGTAGGTCAGTGTATGTGTCAGGTAGGTCAGTGTAGGGGTCAGGTAGGCCAGTGTAGGTGTCAGGTAGGTCAGTGTATGTGTCAGGTAGGTTAGTGTAGGGGTCAGGGAGGTCAGTGTAGGTGTCAGGAAGGTTAGTGTATGTGTCAGGTAGGTCAGTGTAGGTGTCAGTTAGGTCAGTGTATGTGTCAAGTAGGTCAGTGTAGGTGTCAGGTAGGTCAGTGTAGGTGTCAGGTAGGTCAGTGTAGGGTCAGGTAGGTCAGTGTAGCGGTCAGGTAGGTCAGTGTAGGTGTCAGGTAGGTCAATGTAGGTGTCAGGTAGGTCAGTGTATGTGTCAGGTAGGTCAGTGTAGGTGGCAGGTAGGTCAGTGTATGTGTCAGGTAGGGCAGTGTTGTGGTCAGGGGGTTAGTTTAGGGGTCAGGTAGGTCAGTGTAGGGGGGATAGTGTAGGTGCTAGTGTAGGGGGCAGGTAGGTTAGTGTAGGAATCAGGTAGGTCAGTTTAGTGGTCAGCATTGATGGGCACTGGAGAGCCAGGCAGCAACCAGCAAGTGAGTGAGCCTCCCCATTAATGCTGGGCTGACCTTCGGGCTGAAGCCCCTGGTCTTTTTCCCACCTAGCAACACCCCACACAGGGACCCTGGAGAGCCGCCCCATAGACGTGTTCCTTAAAGTGGAGCCACAGGCAAAACTTTTATTTGGTTCATGTTGGATCGAGAAGGGAAGTGTTCAAGGATGCTAAAGAGCAGTCTATGATGGACTTTTATACTTTTTATGCATCATTTTATTAATGTGCTTTCCCTTTATTTTGCGTTATTTTCCCAATATTCCTCTTACCTGAGCCAAGGAGCTCTCAGAATGCTTTGGTTCTCTCACTGTTTATCATGAGCATCAAAGTCTCTGCGCCTCTTTTTTATCTTCATTGGACTCGCTGAGGTTTGACTTACCGCTGAGAGCGAATGATCTAGCAATGATGTGAAATGGAGTGTAAGCTCTTCTGGTTAGGCCTCTCCCTCCTGGCATTATACATGTGTGTGTACCAAACCTTTGTGTGCCTTTGCTTTGTATCATGGGGGGGGCACAAGCGCTGTGCTGTATAACATGCTTTAAAGGAATAGGATCCTTTTTTTTTCTAGGGTTACAAAAACTTTACAGCACGTTAGAGAGCACAGTGCTTGTGCTGTGTCCTTTGCCCCCCTGTACCACCTGAAATACCTGGCTGATCCTGCCTGGTTCTGCCTTTCCCCTGAAAACTGACTACTGTTTATCATGGCTCCTGAGCTCTGACACCGTGGTCAGTTTATGTGCCTCTGTCATCCGCTGTCTCTCCATTCTCCCCCTCTCCCTCCCTGCCTGTCAGCTCTGATCCGCTCCCTGGCAGCCCCTTCCTGCTGCTAAAATAACTGTGTCTTCTTGCTACAATCCCCTCTGTGATACCAAATGATGTGCCCCAGTGTATGCGTTTTGTAAAAAATATGCCACTGTATACTTTATTTTATAGCGTCACTTGCCGCTCACGTGACCGGCCGCCTCTAAACTCTCCTCCTCCTGGCTGACGTCAGTGGGGGGATCTCAGCCTGACCCACTAGAGCTGTCAGATCCAGAGAGGAGAGGGGAGGCCGGTCATGTGAGCGCCGAGCGCCGCTATAACATAAGGTATACAGCGGCATATTTTTTACACATCACATACACTGGGGCGCATCATGTGATATATGAGAGGGGGTTCAAGCAAGAAGACACAGTGGCTTAACAACCAGTTTAAGGGAACAGGATCCATTTTTTTTTCTAGGGTAGCAAACACTTTAATGATTGGCATCCCGTTGCTGTGTGTAGTGCTTATCTCAAGTTCTTTTGAACTGATGGGGCCGCTACTTGCCTTATAAGCGGCCCTGCGCCCCCCTATCCTGGCACCCTAAGGCGGCTGTCCAAGCAGCCTCATACTGGCTCCGGCCCTGACAGTAACAACCCCATCCCTTCCCTTTACTCTCATAACCAGAATTTATCCAAGAGGAATACTGAGACCACGTGGCTCTCTTCCATCAGAAACACCATGTGCTTGGCTTCACTGCTTTCTGAGGGACTGGCCAGGAACAAGCATGGACATCAAATAACCAGCATGGGGTGAAACCTCCTAATCTACATGCTGGACCCAGGCTTGTGAAGGTTTCCATTATCTGTCACCTTACTAAGCTTCAGGAAAGCATGGAAACGTCAACTGAAGATTTTCCAGAAAGATGGTAGGAGAATGGATTCAGCCAGATGATGGCCCTATGAGATCTCTGATCCTCATGTATAGGAATGAAGTTGTGTCCAATATGAAGAGGGCCGCACTGTCGTACTTGGGTCCCGATCCCTTGGGTCATTGGCTCACGTGATTCTCTGTAGACCACACTGATCTTCATATGGTTATGTTCCTTGCGAGTTGCTATGCGATCATGTATAATCGTGTGCCACACCATTGTGATATAGGGGGGAGTTGAATGTGCTGAAATGTTATATATCAAAAAAAACAAAACTTCAAAAATAAAACCCTTCAAAATGTTTATTTTTTTGTTTCTCTTTTCTTTAATATCTCGTTGTCTCTAGAGAGAGAATGGTTTAGCCATTGCATAACATATTAAAGTCCCTTATGGTGAAATATTTCCTCAGGAAGGGATGACTCACACATTAAATTTGAGTATTTAAGATTAGCTACGGGGACAGATTTACTCAGTATGGCTTTTAGATTATATTTCAACAAATGCAAGCTACAACAAAATGGCGCCCACAAGTACATAGGGAGACAAACTACAATAAAATGGCAGTGGGACAACTCTATAAAAACCTCAAGCGACGGATTGTCCAATCAATCGCCCTGATAAAGGCACGTGCCCTGTGAGGAAACACATAGGGGTTGGGCTTGGATGACATCATGGCACTCAGTTTAGGGTGGCAAGTGTGTGTTTTTTGCCAAGTACTACCACAATATATTCAAACATTGGCTGGATATTTTTGGTGTGATGAAGCACCCACAGAATGTGAATGAGTTTTATAAGTAATTTTGATCTTAACCATATGCTGACCGCACTATGGCCAAATGACAGCTACAGCATGGCCGGCCAGTTCTGGGAGGGCATCATATGACGTGATCGCACCCTTCAGACATAGCTGGTCACAGATCAAGGTTAAGAGCCAATCAGTGGCTCTTTACCATGTGATTAGCTGTGTCCAATCACAGCTGATCATGATGTAAACACAAGCCAGTTATTGGCATTTCTTTCCTCACGCTGACAGCATGAGGAGGGCAGAAGAGAGCCAATGACCAGCTTCTGTTAAAGGAGCATCTAAACTAATAATCAGGGCATTGATTATCAGTGCCCTGATTATCAGTGCAGTCATCAGTGCTGCCAATCTGTGCCCATCAGTGCCTCCTCATCAGTGTCAGCTATCAGTCCCACCTACCAGTGCCCATCAATGCCACCTACCAGTGCTTATCAGTGCCGCCTACCAGCGCCCATCAGTGCGGCTATCAGTGCCTATCAGTGCCACCTACCAGTGCCCATCAGTGCCGCCTACCAGTGCCCATCAATGCTGTCTATCGGTGCCCATCAGTGCCACCTACCAGTGCCATTCAGTGCCATCTACCAGTGCTTATCAGTGCCGCCTACCAGTGCTTATGAGTGCCGCCTACCAGTGCCCATTAGTGCCGCCTATCAGTGCCCATCAGTGCCACCTACCAGTGCCCATCAGTGCCACCTACCAGTGCCTATCAGTCCTGCCTATCAGTGCCCATCAGTGCCACCTACCAGTGCTCATCAATGCCACCTATCAGTGCCCATCAGTGCCACCTACCAGTGCCCATCAGTGCCACCTACCAGTGCTTACCAGTGCCACCTACCAGTGCCCATTAGTGCTGCCTATCAGTGCCCATCAGTGCCACCTATCAGTGCCCATCAGTGTTGCCTACCAGTGCCCATCAGTGCCACCTACCAGTGCCCATCAGTGTTACCTACCAGTGCCCATCAGTGCAACCCACCAGTGCCCATCAGTCCTGCCTATCAGTGCCCATCAGTACCACCTACCAGTGCGCATCAGTGCTGCCTATCAGTGCCCATCAGGTGTCACCTACCAGTGCCCATTAGTGCCGCCTACCAGTGTCCATCAGTCCTGCCTATTAGTGCCGCCTACCAGTGCCCATCAGTGCCACCTAACAGTACCCAACAGTGCCGCCTACCAGTGCCCATCAGTGTTGCCTACCAGTGCCCATCAGTGTCGCCTACAAGTGCCCATCAGTCCTGCCTATCAGTGCCACCTACCAGTGCATATCAGGGCTGTCTATCAGTGCCCATTAGTGCCATCTACCAGTGCCCATTAGCTGCCACCTATCAGTGCCGCCTACCAGTGCTTATCAGTGCCGCTATCAGTGCCCATCAGTGTTGCCTACCAGTGCCCATCAGTGTCGCCTACAAGTGCACATCAGTCCTGCCTATCAGTGCCACCTACCAGTGCATATCAGGGCTGTCTATCAGTGCCCATTAGTGCCATCTACCAGTGCCCATTAGTTCTGCCTATCAGTGCCACATACTAGTGCCCATCCGTGCCACCCAACAGTGCTTATCAGTGCCGCCTACCAGTGCCCATCAGTGCCGGCTATCAGTGCCCATCAGTGATACCTACGAGTGCCCATCAGTGCCGCCTACCAGTGCCCATCAGTGCTGCCTATCAGTGCCCATCAGTGCCACCTACCAGTGCTTATCAGTTCCGCCTACCAGTGCCCATCAGTGCCACCTATCAGTGCCTATTGGTGCCACCTACCAGTACCCATCAGTGTTGCCTACCAGTGCCCATCAGTGCCGCCTACCAGTGCCCATCAGTGCTGCCTATCAGTGCCCATCAGTCTCACCCACCAGTGCCCATTAGTGCTGCCTACCAGTGCCCACCAGTTCCACCTAAAAGTGCCCATCAGTGCCACCTATCAGTGCCCATCAGTGCTGCTTACCAGTGCTTATCAGTGCCCATCAGCATCTCCTACCAGTGCCCATCAGTGCCACCTACCATTGCCCATCAGTTCTGCCTATCAGTGCCCATCGGTGCCACCTACCAGTGCTCATCAATGCTGCCTATCAATGCCCATCAGTGCCACCTACCATTGCCCATTAGTGCAGCCAACCAGTGCCCATCACTGCTGCCTACCAGTGCCCATCGGTGCTACCTACCAGGGCCCATCAGTACCAACTATCAGTGCCACCTACCAGTGCTTATCAGTGTCGCCTACCAATGCCCATCAGTGCTGCCTACCAGTGCCCATCAGTGTTGCCTACCAGTGCCCATCAGTGCCAACTACCAGTGCCCATCAGTGCTGCCTATCAATGCCCATAAGTGCCACGTAACAGTTCCCATTAGAGCCACTTACCAGTGCCCATCAGTGCCACCTATCAGTGCTGCCTACCAGTGCCCACCAGTGCCACCTATAAGTGCCTATCAGTGCCGC
Organism: Glandirana rugosa; assembly: GCA_018402905.1. NCBI lineage: Eukaryota > Metazoa > Chordata > Amphibia > Anura > Ranidae > Glandirana > Glandirana rugosa. The sequence continues at coordinate 33,265 of BLSH010391523.1, read as the reverse complement.
ATACCAATGCCCAAAGTGTGACAGTGCTGAAAGCTGAAAATTCGCCTGGGCCCATCAGTGCCTCCTTCCAGTGCCCATCAGTCCTGCCTATCAGTGCCCATCAGTGCCACCTACTAGTGCTCATCAGTGCTGCCTATCAGTGCCCATCAGTGCCACCTATTGGTGCCCATTAGTGCCGCCTACCAGTGCCCATCAGTGCTGCCTATCAGTGCCGCCTACCAGTGCCCATCAGTGCCACCTATCAGAGTCCATCAGTGCCACCTACCATTGCTTATCAGTGCTGCCTACCAGTGCCCATCAGTGTCACCTACCAGTGCCCATCAGTGCCACCTGCCAGTGACCATCAGTTATGCCTATCAGTGCCCATCAGTGCACCTACCAGTGCTCATCAGTGCTGCCTATCAGTGCCCATAAGTGCCACCTACCAGTGCCCATCAGTGCCGCCTATTAGTGCTGCCTTCCAATTCCCACCAGTGCCACCTATCAGTGCCCATCATTGCCGCATACCAATGCCCAAAGTGTGACAGCGCTGAAAGCTGAAAATTGGCCTTGGCAGGAAGGGGGTAAAAGTGCCTGGTAGGCAAGTGTTTAATAAATAATAGGGGTTCTCCAAACTATGGCCCTCCAGTTGTTCAGGAACTACAATTCCCATCAAATTTTTCAATGCCTCATGGGATGTGTAATTCCGCAACAACTGGAGGGCCATAACTTGGAGATCCTTGAAGGATAAAGCCCTATCTCAAGAACTTTGTTTGCATGACAATAAGCCGGAAAGTGAGAGCATAAGTGGGGAAAACAGCCATTGAGCTCAATGAGGATTACAAATCACAGTACTATCTAAAGAGCAAAAGTGGGATATGACCGAAGAGGAAGCTGTGAGGTCATCATTTTAAGGTGAGGGTACATCTGGTGGAGGGTTCAGCACAGCGTGGATACATAAAGCATGGAGATGGAATCCATTCAGGATTAAAAATGATCGGGAACATGGTGCACCCTAAAGTCTTGCCGTTGGCCGGTTTTGGTTCTTTTTTTTGTTTTTGTTTTTTTTTTTCAGATTTCAGATTTGATTTAGCACTGGATATAATTTGGGTACAGGACTTCACATCTAGTGGTGAATAGAGGTTCATTTATATTTAAGAGTTCATTTTAGGAACTAGCGCTTTACCATTGTATGATTATTTATGACCAAAGACCTTCATATGGTGGTGATTCCCACATTTATGGATCTCTGATTCTATCACATTAGGTCTAGTCCAGGAACAGTTTAATCCATGGGGCAAGGAAAGGTTCAGTAATGAGGGTTCTTCAGAAAGTTTCCCAGTTTTGTATTTTCGTTGGAAACGGTGAGGCTGAGAGGAGCTTTGCTCATGGCATTAAAAAGTTCCCCAAAGGAAGGAGACTATGTAGAAAAGTAATGTAATTCCTTTTTTGAAATTCTTCATAAAAAGAGCTTAGAAACCGTTGCAGAAACTTTTTGAAGAACCCTCGTGCATTACAAAAAAATCACATCTATTTTATTGGCCTGACTAGAGTAAGCCAGCCTGACTGAGTTCCTACACATTGCTGTTCCATATTGAATAAGTTGTCTTTTAATCTTCTCTCTGAGGACTTCAATCAGCTCTGATCTTCTCCATCCCTCGATCTGTATTTCCTGGCCTTCTTCTGGCAGATCCAGGGCAGGGAGGTGGCGCAGGGCTGACTTTCCAGCTCTGGCGAGGCCTTGGCACACCAATCATGTGTTTTGAATTTGAACTTTTCCCTGTGAAAATATAAAGATGCCATAAGCTCCCTGTACTGGGACAGGAGAAAGAACATTTATCATTGGTGAAGGGCTGGCGGATTTCTCAGAGGTATCGATGGCTGAGCCTTCTTCTGTTGGATCAGACTCCAATCTAATCACCGTGTAGGAAGGTGCAGTTCACTCTCCCTGCTGTAGGTGGCATTGTTCAGTTGGCCGCCGTGTATAGGGAAATGGAGGTTGGGAGGAGATTTGTTCCTCTGAAGCCTCCATAGGTTTCATCAGGGGAGCAGAAATCTGATTGGAGGCTGCTGTTCTGGCTGACCTCCACACAGAGGCGTAACTAGAACCTTCAGGGAATTGGGTCAAGAAATTATGAAGGGCCCCCTGACCCCTGACCAGAGCCCTTCCCTTGTCCCACTGATCCTGGGGCCCTTTATTACGGTACCACAGGGGGCCCCCTTTCTGTCATCTTCGGGCCTCTCCATGGTGGTGAAATGCCAAGGCCCGGTCACAATTGCAACCTTTGCCATCCTGATAGTTCCCTCACTGGTGTCAGTAGTTTTTAATTTTTATTTTAATTTTATTATTTTTTACCATTTCATTTTATTTCTAATACAATGTTATTTTTACATTTTTTTTTTAGGATCTCTGTTGGAGGCTTTGATGAGATATCAGGGGGTCTAAACAAATCTCAGCCCTCAATCTCCATCTGTGTAACCTCAGCTGCACAGAAGGAATGGACAGGAATAGCTGAGCACCGAGTCTCCCATTCATTCAGAAACAGAAGTATAGTAAAAACAGTTTACTATGCTTCAGCTATGAATGAACCAATTGGTACCAATCACTGACTCTGTCCATTCAGAAAAAGGAAGGAGCCGGTAAATGACAAATTTACCGACCCGTTCCCATCTCTCCATCATGACACATCTTCTACAGCAGGGGGGGAGACAGCAGCTCTGTGGGGGGGACCAGGGAAGCACACAGGGACCCTGGGAACAGCAGAAGACAAGTAAACTGGATAGGAGGGACAGTGGGGGCAGCATAAAGAGGAACCAATCTCCTGCATTAGGAGGAAAATGGAGGCGATTGGGTCCTCTAAATGCCACCCCTGCCATCCCTCCTATTCAAGTGTACAAGGGAGGCACATGGGCCCCCTACGTTTACACACGGTTGGTGTCACCCTGTCACGATAACAAATCGTAACGGAGTGATTTCTACTGACACCTTCGTCCCCGTATTGCTATCCCCAACGTTAACGTTGGCCCGGGGTACCAGGTCCCCCGGGTACACGGAGGGAACATGTGAACTTATCCTCCCTACCGTCCCCACCGTAAATCTCCTGGGTTAGCGGAGGTAAAAGGAGGATTACGTCCTCTAACCAAGGAGAAATACGACGGGGGTGACAGGGAGGATAGGTCAAATGAACAGAAGACGACAAGGGTCCCAGGGACACACGAAGGGACCA
>BLSH010391523.1:4344-30049 GCA_018402905.1 Glandirana rugosa | reverse complement strand
GGAAGAGGATTTTTGTTAGAATTTGGGGGGTTTGTGCTATAAAAGCAATATGGTAGAGGGGAAATATGTTTTCTTTGGGGGGGGGGGGATTTATTCTAGTAGGTATTTGTGCTTGGAGGGGAAATTTGAGGGGGGTGGGATGTTTTAGGATGGGGGAGGGGGACTTGTGCTGGAAGGGAGGTTTGAGGGGGATTCATGCTTAGGGCATACAGAGGATTTTAGCTGGGAGTGGAATTGGGGGAAGGTGGGGGATTTAATCTGAGAGGGGCAATTTCAGCAGGGGGGTGGATTTGTACTGGGAGGAGGGGGAATTTATGCTTAGGGGTGAGCATGCATATTGGTGCTCAATTATTTTTTTTTTTGGGGGGGGGGGTTGGTTACACATAATGCTCCCATATCTTGGGAGTGGGGGAGCAATTTGGCATGTTTGCCCTGGGCTCTAGTTGACCTCGTCCCGGCACTGGGTAGAGTAAAACGTTGAGTTTAGGCTGGAGAGAGGAGAAGATGTCTTTCTGAGCCCTTGTGGGAGAGAAGGACCTCAGCAAAGTAAAGTTCTTATTGGGGGAAGGCCACCAGGTCCCTCCTGAGTTGGCATCACCAGGATGGCTGAATTTACCGTTACTAAACCAAATCTTTTTAAGTGGGCAAGAAATCTGGATCCAACCAGCCATATAAGATGGAACAATGTATTCTCTGGGCTTTTTTTAAATCAAGTTTCTACAAAAAGAGTTAAAGAAGAATGTGGAGTCTCTTTATTCCTTATTTTGTTCCAATTTCTATTCCAATCTATATACAGTATCTCACAAAAGTTAGTACACCCCTCAGATTTTTGTAAATATTTTATTCTATCTTTTCATGTGACAACACTGAAGAAATGACACTTTGCTACAATGTAAAGTAGTGAGTGTACAGCTTGTATAACAGTGTAAATTTGCTGTCCCCTCAAAATAACTCAACACACAGCCATTAATGTCTAAACTGCTAGCAACAAAAGTGAGCACACCCCTAAGGGAAAATGTCCAAATTGGGCCCAATTAGCCATTTTCCCTCCTCGGTGTCATGTGATTCGTTAGAAGGTCTCAGTTGTGAATGGGGAGCAGGTGTGTTAAATTTGGTGTTATCACTCTCACTCTCTCATACTGGTCACTGGAAGTTCAACATGACACCTCATGGCAAAGAACTCTCTGAGGATCTGAAAAAAAAAAAGAATTGGCGCTCTTCATAAAGATGGCCTAGGCTATAAGAAGATTGTAAAGACCCTAAAACTGAGCTGAAGGAAGATGGCCAAGACCATACAGCGGTATAACAGGACAGGCTCCACTAAGAACAACGCCTCGCCATGGTCGACCAAAGAAGTTAAGTGCTCAGCGTTATATCCAGAGGTTGTCTTTGGGAAATAGACGTATGAGTGCTGCCAGCATTACTGCAGAGGGTGAAGGGGTGGGGGGTCAGCCTGTCAGTGCTCAGACCATACGCCGCACACTGCATCAAATTGGTCTGCATGGCTGTCATCCCAGAAGAAAGCTTCTTCTAAGGATGATGCACAAGAAAGCCTGCAAACAGTTTGCTGAAGACAAGCAGACTAAGAACATGGATTACTGGAACCATGTCCTGTGGTCTGATGAGACCAAGATAAACTCAACCAGGTGAGGAGTACAAAGACAAGTGTGTCTTGCCTACAGTCAAGCATGGTGGAGGGAGTGTCATGGTCTGGGGCTGCATGAGTGCTGCCAGCACTGGGGAGCTACAGTTCATTGAGGAATCCATGAATGCCAACATGTACTGTGACATACTGAAGCAGAGCATGATCCCCTCCCTTCAGAGACTGGGCCGCAGGGCAGTATTCCAACATGATAACGACTACAAACACCTCCAAGACAACCACTGCCTTGCTAAAGAAGCTGAAGGTAAAGGTGATGGACTGGCCAAGCATGTCTCCAGACCTAAACCCTATTGAGCATCTGTGGGGCTCCTCAAACGGAAGGTGGAGGAGCGCAAGGTCTCTAACATCCACCAGCTCTGTGATGTCTTCATGGAGGAGGGAAAGAGGATTCCAGTGGCAACCTGTAAAACTCTGGTGAATTCCATGCCCAAGAGGGTTAAGGCAATGCTGGAAAATAATGGTGGTCACACAAAATATTGACACTTTGGGCCCAATTTGGACATTTTCACGTAGGGGTGTACTGACTTTTGTTGCCAGTGGTTTAGACATTAATGGCTGTGTGTTGAGTTATTTTGAGGGGACAGTAAATTTACACCGTTATACAAGCTGTACACTCACTACTTTACATTGTAGCAAAGTGTCATTTCCTCAGTGTTGTCACATGAAAAGATAGAAGAAAATATTTACACAAATGCGAGGGGTGTACTTACTTTTGTGAGATACTGTATCTCCATATTACCTGTAATAATTATGGAGAAATGACACAACCAGCAAACATACAGTTATTACTCACTGGAGGCTTTCATCCGACCATTTCCACACGTTGCTCTCCCTTCTCAAACCGATCCAGAAACCTCTTCCGTCTCCCTCAACCATCGCCTGGAAGCCAAATGAGATACATTAGTGGGGCTCCTAGTCATGCATGTGTGTGCTGTGTTTAGTAATGCGTGTGACTTAAAATATGACTCTATTGACCCACAACAACCAATACCATTTGTATTTCTTTCTCGTCATTCTCTTGTGGCTGCATCTTTAAATCTGTCTGGGTGTGGTAGAGTAAAAAAAGTAATTCTTATTTCAGATACATGAGGACCCTACTAAACGAATGACCTACTGAGGTCCACATGTAAGCAGGCGCAATTAGCTAGTCTGCCAATAGGGGGCTCTGTTCCAGAATAGTGTCTGTTTATTTATAGAGAATAATGTCATCAGGTGCTAGGTCCCTTTTAGCTAGAGCCCTCCTCTAGTGATATAATGGGTGAGTCAGTGCTCAGATATAAGCCAGGTTGGGAGGAGCCTTAGTGCAATCGGCACCAGAGACCCCACACGTGTACAGATGTAGTCAGCCATGTGGAGGCCCTGGACAGGGCTGGAAGAAAGGGAGAGGTAGACCTGCACCCAGGAAAGCCGGCTGTAATCATCCTGTCTCTTATAGTTGGTGGAGGCTAGAGAAGGTTACCAAAGGCCTTTTAGGCCAGGCCAAGAGTTCCCTGAGGTGAGGACATTCCCCGGGAGGACCTGGGAGAAGTGTACCCAAGCCAGAGATGAACTACAGTGACCCTGACTCAAGAGACTACATATAGGGAGTTGTGAGTTGAGCACAGAAAGCCTAAGAAAAAAAAAAGCGCCCACTGAGTAAGTACTAACGACCCTGGGGTGGGGAGAGGCTTACAGGAAATGTGTTGTATGCTGCGTTCACTAGTGACTGCTGTGGATTATCCACTATATGTGATTGGCAAAGTACTGTCAAGTGACCCCGGATAGCATATCTATGTATGTGATGTGACTAAATGCCATCCTGAAGTAACATCAGGAAAGTGCAGCAACTCTATCTTTTTTTGTGAACAGGATATAAAGGCTACTGGCTGTGAATGTCATAGGAAGGCCTCTGGCATGGAAACATGGAATTGGGCCCAATGTGATGGAAGGTAAGGCATCAGCAAGAGGGTTGTTGTCCTAGCAAGACGAAGCGGAACAGGGACTTGTGATGGTGGCGCCAATGCACAGTCATTTGCAAGCCCCCTTATACAAATGACCATGTGAATGCCACAATATGTGGTCCAAGAAGTAATACAAGATGACAGAAGCTGCTGCAGACCTCATGGGGACCTCACGGGACAAGTGTAGCACCCTCCCTACTCCCAAAGCATATGAGGTACCTCAGAGCAGGGATGGGCCCGCGGTTCGAGTTGAACGTAAGTTTGACTCAAACATTGGGCGTTCGCCCAATTTAGAACATTATGGGGCGCTCGCAGCGAATCCGCCACCGTGGAACGCCCCATAATGCATTGCCGCAGACGGCACGCACAGCTCCTCCTCAATGGGATATTGATATTTTCCTCCCATTAGTGTAACCAGATGTGTCAGTCTCGTCAAAAAGAACAGAGAACCCAGTCTACCAAGCAGCTCACCAGCATTCTGTGAAACCAGCTCCTGACTGCAAGAGACTACTTGGTCCAGCTACTGACTCCATGTGAAGAGGCCACCACACTTCAGCCAAGGTGTTAGGGAAAAACCTGCATTTCTGGACTTTTTGCCGCTATTTGCGCGCTCGGCGCATCCGTGCGCGCACACACGCCGGAAACGGAGCCAAGCGGCTCTATTTCAACCATGCACACCCTGCAAGAGTGCTGTCTGATCTACAGCATGTGCCCTGTTTCCCTGAGCGATCAGCAACCTGTTATCTGATTTCTGTGACCCGGTCTGTCTGACTTTGCCTGAACTCTGCCTGTACTGACCCCCGGCTTGCCTACGACCATCCGATTGCCTAATCCTTCTGTACTTCTGCTGCCTGCCCGTTGCCGGCCCTGCTCGTCCCTGACTCTGCTACTGTGCCTGCGACCATCCGGTCCCACCGAGTATCCTGCTCTGAACATCAGCACCCTTCCAGCATATCTCCTGACCACTGCTGACAGATACTCCTGGACTTCTACAGGCACTCTTACCCCACCGTGCTCCTGTGGCCGCTGTTCCCAACTCCAGCGGTCCCACGAACCGGAGTTGTAGGAGAGGCCTCCCCCGACCGTCAGGCTCACTACCAGGTACCTAACACAAGGACCAAGCTACATCCAGCTTCTCAGGTTTCCCAATCAGGCTCAAGTTCCTCCATGGTTCTTCAGTACCCTTTTCTCAGCATACTAGCCCACCAACATAAGTCTCCATGCAGGCACATGGCCCTCCTCTTTAGACAGCAGGGCTAAGAAGATCATCCAGCCATCTACAGTCTTTCCCCAAGGCAGGAGTCCAAGGGGAAGATTGACTGACTAAGGTCACTCCTGAGTTTTTATATCCTCTCCCAGCCTCCACCCCTCTCAATAAACCTCTTAGTGACTGGCCAGGGAGATATACCCATCCATAACATCATTAACACGTGGCGGAGATTTTATACTGGAGGACTTTGCAGCCTCTAGACTTCTGTGTGCATGAGGAGGGTTTTTTCTCATTCTCATATTATAAACAGATTTTGCACCCAAAACTCTATGGGGTTGATTTATAAAGGCAAATAGTCAGTGCACTGCTAGTGCAGTTGTTCTAGATCTGAGGGGAACATGCAAAAAGATAAAAAAACAACATTTTTGCGTGCATATGACTGGATGATAGAAATCAGCAGAGCTTCCCCGCGGATCTAAAGCAACTGAACTTTCAGTGTACAGTATTTGCCTTTAGTAAATCAACCTCTGGGTGTGTTTATGAGGCACACTTTGAACTTATTCCTTATTCCTAAAGCACTTAATTCCTCGTGAACACTGAGCATTTAGCCCCAGTGCATGAGACGCCTGAGTTTTCATGCTGGTGGAAGACACCCAGTAAAACTCTATGAGAGGCCGAAACCTGGATGATGCACCGAGTGTTGCTAATGTTTAGGGCAGTAGGCACCTAGGGACGAATGTCCAAAATGCAGACTGCTTGCTTTGCGGGCCTTCATCACTGGGTGCATACTGCCCTAAGTTACCAGCTCCATGGTGACCTACCTAGCCACATCGAGCCCCAGCAGCTTCCAGCCTCACATAGAGTTGTAGAGGTCACCAACACCAGGGCTGGATGGTGCATCTGCGCCTTCCACCTGCATGAAAATTCCTGAGTCTCATGTACAGGGGCTAAAGCCCAGCATGTATGAGCCCTGATAAAGGATGCTATTAAGCAGGGCCCCCATCAGGAGGGTACAGGCAGTACTGTTTTAAGGGGCCCTAATGCCTCAAGGGGCCCTTACAACAAAGACTTTAGCAGTCTTTAACACTGGAGTCTATGGAAGAGGGAAACCCGGTTTGGGGACACCATTCTCCCGTACCATAGCCAATAAAAATACCAACATGGGCGTCCGCAGAACTTTTTCCGGGGGGGCATAATTTCAAGGTCATCCATGCTCTGCCCCTTTTTGACAATGTCCTAATTACATTATCATTGTCAGAGACTGCAGACGTGATACAGGAGATGGTCAGAGACTGCAGACATGATCCAGGAGATGGTCAGAGACTGCAGACGTGATACAGGAGATGGTCAGAGACTGCGGACATGATACAGGAGACAGTCAGAAAATGCAGACATGGTACAGGAGACAGTCAGAGACTGCAGACATGGTACAGGAGACGGTCAGAGACTGCGGACATAGTACAGGATACGGTCAGAGACTGCGGACATAGTACAGGAGATGGTCAGAGACTGCAGACATAGTACAGGATACGGTCAGAGACTGCGGACATGGAACAGGAGACAGTCAGAGACTGCATACATAGCACAGGAGACAGTCAGAGACTGCAGACATAGCACAGGAGACAGTCAGAGACTGTGGACATGGTACAGGAAACGGTCAGAGACTGCGTACATGGCCCAAGAGACTGTCAGAAACTGCATACATGGCTCAAGAGGATAAGGACCTAGTGGGGAACCCCTGATCTGATGCCTGATTCCGGGGGGGGCAATTGCCCGACTTGCCCCTACCTGCGGACGCCCATGAATACCAATCTTAGTTCACATAGAGAGGGCTCCATGGGCAACAACTGGTCCAAGTGTGGGACCTCCAGCACCTATGGTTCGGCCGTACCGGGTCCCGAAAATGACCAGTCATTGACCAGCAATTGTTGGGTGAATTCGGACTTAACATTGGAGTCTATGGGAGAAGGGGGCACCCAGTTTGGGGCACCATTCTCCTGAAACATAGGCAATAAAAATACCACCTTGGGTGACATGGAGAGGGCCCCCTGGACCACAACCGGTCCAAGTTTGGGACCTCCAGCACTTATGGTTTCGGTGCAAGGTCTTATTGCAAGCATCAGGTGAGGCTGTGCTGCCTGTGCACTGTTTTGTTTAACCCCTTGGATCCCACACTAGCATGCATTGCACACTTCACTTGAATGGGTCATGCTTGCAGGCTACACCTGGAAAGTGTGACAGGGGGTATAATTGGTACTGCGGCTATGACATGTGTACATCCCTGGCCAGTGGGTGGATGTAGTGGAATAGTCAGTGGGTGGGCCCTGGGGAATGTTGGTGGTCAGACGGGGGGCCCAGGTCTAAAGCTGTGTAAGGGGCCCCCTAATTTCTGATGGCTGCCCTGCTATTAAGCCAGAAACATGGCTGCAAGAAAGTGCAGAAAATTCAGTAAAATCTTTTCACTTTGCATTAAAAAACTTCTCAGATCAAAGTTGAAAGTAAATAAAATACTGAATGACTTTCATTTCCTCACCCTTAGATTACAAGAATTCTCTAAAATCATTTCCCTTTTGCTGTTCTGTTATGAATTAAATGAGGAAATCATTGTTCACGTTACAGCTGGAAGTCTCCTTCATCCTCCTATTACATGATTTGGTGTATTACTGGCCATCCCAGCACTGATCAGGTCTATCCCACAGACATTGCTTACCAAGGGGTCCGTCCAGCAGTCTCCACTTCCATCTCCCAGATATAACCCCCTGAATGGCTATCACCTCCCCAACAGTGTCCATGTCCACCCCACAAACATTGTTCACCAAGCAGTGATCACCTCTCCAGCATTGTCCATGTCTATCCAACAGGAACTGCTCACCAACGTGTGACCACCACCCAAGCACTATTCATATCAATCCCACAGACATCACTTAACAAGGGGTGATCTTCTTCCAGCAGTGTCCATGTCCATTTCCAATACATAATGCCCTGAAGGGCTATCATCCCACAGAAATCACTCACGAGTAGTGAACACCTCTCAAACAGACACTGCTCATCGGGGGCAGATCACCTCTCTAAAAGTGGTCCATGTCCATCCCACAGACATCACTCATCAAATAGTGATCACCTCCTGTCCAGGCCCATGCTACAGACATCATTCACAGAGTGGTGTCCATCTCCCCAGCAGTATCCATGTCCATCCCACAGACATCACTCATCAACAAGTGGCCACCTCTCTAGCAGTGTCCTTGTCAATACAGAAATCATCACTCCCAGTGTCCATGTTCATTTTACAGGCATAATTCACATACATCCCACAGGCATTGCTCACCAAGGGGTGATCACCTCCCCAGCAGTTGCTTAACAAGGAGTGAGCACCTCCTCAGTAGTGTCCATGTCTAGAGTTGAGCGAACACCTGGATATTCGGGTTCGGCGGAACTTCGCGGAAACGTTCTGGTTCGATACCGAACGTTATCCGAACTTTACCCCGGACCCCATTGAAGTCAATGAGGACCCGAACTTTTCGGCACAAAAATGGCTGTAAAAAAGTCCTGGAAAGTGCTAGAGGGCTGCAAAAGGAAGAAAAATGGGAGATGTTATAGATCTACAATCTGTCCCTCACAGCAGTAGTGGTAATCTCTACCTAGTTATTAGATCTGCAATCTGTCCCTCACAATCTGTCCCTCACAGAGCCGGCAGCATCCTCTCCCTAAATTATCCAGAGACCATGTGACATGCAGCACTGTGACTCCAGCCTCATATAGAGGCTGGGTCACATGATGCACTGACCAATCACAGCTATGGCATTAGTAGGCATGGCTGTGATGGCTCCTAGGGAAAAGGTTTGTTGATTGGCTGCCCTGCAGCTATTCAACATACGTGATAAAATACCAGAACCCAGAACCCGAACCTGAACGTTTTTCTGAAACGTTCGGGTTCGGGACACGGACACCCTAAAGTTCGGTACGGACCCGAACTTTACAGTTCGGGTTCGCTCAACTCTATCCATGTCCATTCCACAGGCATTGAATGCTGAGGAGTGACCACCTCCTCGGCAGTGTCTATGTTCATCCAACAGACATCACTAAGCAAGGGGTGGTCACCTCTCTAGCAGTTTCCTTGTCTATCCAGCAAATATCACCTCCCATGAGTGTCCGTGTCCATTTCACAGACACCATTCATTGAGGGGTGAACTTCCCCAGCAATGTCTACTTCCATCCCACAGGCGTTGCCCAGGTAGGGCTGACCAACTCACAAGTAGTGTTTATGTTCATCCTACAGACAGCTCTCACTGAGGGGATGAAATGGAGACTGGTTTGCTTATATATGTTTAATGTGTATTTCTACATTTTACGTACATGCATTTAAAGTGTATTTACACAGATCTGTCAAACCTCTTTCCAGGGGCTTTGTGTATGTGCACACAATGTCTGTGGGATTATGGATTCTACTCTAAGGAAACTGTAATGAAGGGGAAGGAGGATAGAGACACATTGCTGTCCTAGGCATGTATATTACTTGTAGACAAGTCAAGACTCTGGCACTTTTCCCACTCAGGGACAGAACGTCTCCTGAAAGCCTCTCCTCCCCCCAACCTTCCTAGGCTCAACTTTGCCAATCTATCCCATTGCTCTTTTCATTTTTCATAGTCCTTGTGATATATTCCTCCTCCTCCCGGCTTCAAATCTCCAGGATTGAACACTGTCTTATGAGGAAGTGCTGGAGGCCCATCAACCCTGTATGAGCTATGTGGCCCCTTGACATGGATCTTACACAGGGGTTGACTTCTGGATCCAATGCAGGAATTTCATGGGATAGGAATGCGGAGGAGGTAAGTGTATTTAATAATCAAAACAGCTTTTCTAATACCATTCTGACTTCCATTTGGGGTTCTCTGTTACTCATTAATATGTGATTGGTATTACATTGTATTTATATTTACGATATTACCCAATAATGGTTCATTTGGTTTCTGTACCTTCAGGGTGGAGTCACTTTCCTGTATTTTGGCCAGGGTGGCGTTCTTCTTGGTGCAGTCCTCATCCGCCTTGATCCGTACTTTACTTTCACTGGAGAAATAGTAACATGTCTCGTCTATCCGCCTCCAACCGTCTGGACAGATGGTTCCTGCAGAAGGTGGGGCTGCGTATTAGCATCAGATTCTAACTTTAACAATATGAATTACTTCTTTTTTCAAACTGGAACTTACGGGAGTGCAACTCTGACCCTCTCACATCATCAACTGGAAAGAGAGGATAATAAAGTAGAACTCCGCATTACATTCACTTGTATTACTGATACTAAACTCAATGACTATACATCGGTACACGCATAACCACTCCATGGTCTTATTATGTTATTCTCTCTGCTGTCTCATCCACAAACTGAATTCATCCAAGTGTAAACCTGGAAAATGCCAAATGGATGTTTAAAGAAATCAAATGGCCAACATGGAACCAGAACACAGACATATGTTTCAGGGGGCCTCATCAGCTAGGGTTTGGGGGTTCTGGTCAGTATATGAAACCATACAGAAACCAATTCACTAGATGAGGTCTCCTATCCTGAGATGGTGCTGTCCACAGGTCAGCATTGTGGTTCAGCAATGGTTGTTTGATCACTTTAGACACCTACAGGCCTGGCATGGAAGACAAGGCTTTACCCATAAGTCTTTTCTTCTGTTGTTTAAAAGGTACAGGAATATGGATGATTTTCCACCTGTCTTTCTGCTGTAAATTAGCACCATGTTCATCGCTCTGGACATTTACAGCTTTTGTGGAAGCAGTTGTGGTCTCCACCCAGCCCTTTCTACTTCTCATCCTATCTTTCCTCCTGGTCATCCATCCTCTCCCCCTGGTCACTAGACATGTGAACTCATTTTGTTTAGTTAAATTAGTTACAGTTGTTATCAGAATTTGTTTAGTTTTGTTTCGTTCATTCATTTTTTAATTCGATTTTAATTTTCCGAATTCGACCTAATTGAATTAAATTCAACCGAATTCAGAAAATGTGGCATTCAAATTAAATTTTTTTGAGTTCGAATACGGCTGCCGAATTTTTCATATCTAATAACTGCAATATGTTTTCATTTCATATTTGTTTCCTAATGAAAATAAAATTCGAATTTGAATATCATTATTTCTGACTAATTTTGTTTCCTTATTTCGGAGGATTGGTTTAGATTCACTACTATTGTGATTCGGAATTCAGATTTGTCCGAATTGCGATTAAGAGCGAAATTATTTGCACATCACGTCTACTGGTCACTCAACCCTATTGGCCTCTCAGACTCTCCTCCTGGTCACCAAGCCTGTCCGGCTGGCCACCCAGCCTACCTTTCTTCTATGTATGTTTACCCAACCTCTTCTCCTACTCAGTAAACCTCTTCCTTATCACTCTCCTCCTGATCCGTAAGCCTCTCTTTGTAATCATGCATAGAGTTGAGTGAACCGAACTGTAAAGATCGGGTCTGTATCGAGCTTTGGGGTGTCCGTGACCCGGACCCGAACCCGGACATTTGAAAAAAAGTGTTCGGGTATTTTATCCCGCCTGTTGAATAGCTGCAGGGCAGCCAATCAACAAGCGTTTCACTGGTTTGCCCTTAGAAGCCATCACAGCCATGCCTACTAATGGCATAGCTGTGATTGGCCAGTGCATCATGTGACCCAGCCTCTTTATAAGCTGGAGTCACTTAGTGCTGCATGTCACATGCTCTCAGGTTAGTGTAGGGAGAGGATGCTGCCGGCGCTGTGAGGGACAGATTGCAGATACAATAATATCTCATCCTGCATTACAGAATGATCTGATTGTGGACTAGGTAGAGATTACTACTACTACTGCTTTGAGGGACAGATTGCAGATCTCATCCTGCATTACAGAATGATCTGACTGGACTAGGTAGAGTCTACTGCTTAGAGGGACAGATTATTGTTCTAAAATCGTCGCTTAGTGCTATAGGGAGAGGTTCCTGCTGTTGCTGTAAGGGACAGATTATTGTTCTAGGCTCCTACTCCAATTCCACCTGCTCCTCCCATTTTTATTTTTTTATTTGATTTTAAGTTATTTTTCCCTATCCCCATTTTTTTGTAGGGCACTTGTCCTACTCTTACCCCCATTTTACTTCCTTTTGCAGCCCTCTAGCACTTTCCAGGACTTTTTTTACAGCCATTTTTGTGCCAAAAAGTTTGGGTCCCCATTGACTTCAATGGGGTTCGGGGTCCGGGGTCAAGTTCGGGTCAAGTTCGGTACCAAACCCGAACTTTTTTGCAAAGTTCGGCTGAACCCACCGAACCCGAACATCCAGGTGTCCGCTCAACTCTAATCATGCAGCCTTTCCAGCTACTCTCCCAGCCTCTCCTTCTACTTTCCTCTCCTCCTGGTCATTTAGCTTCTCTTTCTCATCAATACACCTCTTCTTCTGATCCCTAAGTCTCTCCTCCTGCTTCCCCAGCCTCTCTTCTGGTCACCTATTCTGTCCTTCCTGGTCAACTGACATTCCTTGTCAATCAGCCTGTCTTCCTGTTTCCTAAGCCTATCCTCTTGCTCATCCATCCTCCCCTCTTAATCATCCATCCTCACTTCCTGGTTACCCAGCCCCTTCTCCTTATCACACAGCTCCTCCTCCTTAATATACAGCCCCTCCTCCTGGTCACCCAGACTTTACTATTGGTCTCCCATCCTCTCCACTTAATCATCCAGCCTTACTTCCTGCTCACACAGCTCCTCCTCCTGGTGACCCAGACTCCTTTGTTTATCCAGCCTCATTTCCTGCTTATCTAGCCTCTTCTCCTGGTTACTCAATCTCTTATGTAGGTCTCTCAGCCTCCGATCCTGCTTACCCAACCTCTCCTCCAGCTCACCCAGTTTCCCCCACCTGCTCACCCAAACCCTGTCTCTCCTCTTAGTCTGTCTCATCCAGTCACACCTCATAATCACCCAGCCTCTGCTCTAGGTCACCCTTCCTCTCCTCCTGCTAACCCATCCTCTCATCAGAGTCACTCGGCCTCTCCCCTGGGTCCCTCAACCTATATATCAGGCCACTCATTCTCTCCTCCTACTCACCCTGACTCTCCACCTGCTTAAATTGCCTTTCCTCCTTTTCACACAGCTTGTCCTCCAGTTTTCTTAGATTGTCCTCCAGCTCACTCAGCCTGTCTTCCATGTTGTTCAGCATCCCCAGCTGCTCTTGTACATTTCTCTGGCTCTCTTGCAGTTGGCTCTGGATCTGTTGTAGTATAGTTCTTGTACCAAGGACTTCGGTCTCCTTCTTGCATGGACTGTTCAATCGCTGTCTGGTCTCAGAAAGAAAAAATCATAGGAAGGAGGGCCAAGCCAGAAATTATTTTCTGTGAGTTGACTGATATCACCTTGGATTTACTCTCCTGTCCTGGCGGCTAGGTTCATGGGGTCCACAAAAGAATAGCACTATAAATTATCATCAAGGACCCACCCACTCAGGGATACGTATACTGGGGCTCTATGGCACGAGACTAAGCATATACAGAACCAAGGCAGCACAGCAGGCTACCCCAAACAACCATAATCTGAGCCACTGGGGTGTGGTACACTATATGAAGCAATTCCAAACCTCAAAGGTTAAAATAGTATTGGTTTATTATAAATTCATTAAAATCCAATATGAAAGAAGACAAATCTTTATAATGAGACCCTCCACCACAACAATAGACAACGTTGTCAAAATTAAAAAAAAGGGCACATCTGGACGTGTTCCATGCATCCATCCAACCATGCATACATATGTAAGAGTGAGGACCAAAATGGCCAATTCCCCATTGCATGGGATGTCCACAATGGTATAAAGAGCAGGCAGGGGTGGTTGTACACCCAGGACTAGTTCAGTATATTTCAATCATCACTCCTCATCAAATGGTTTGCAATCTGAACAGTACATGAAGGGAACAACACAGTTCACATCAGCATGGAATATGAAGATATGACAAAGAAGTTGTGATAAGGAGAAACACACGTCATGCTCATAGCTAAATCACCTCAGTGATAGTGGGGCCCAAAGATTCAATTAGTGACCATAGGCAGACTATGAATGATACACTCAGCGACCATGGACAGTCTATGAATGATCACTTGCTGAGGTGGCTGCCTGACAGTCTTCACTGGTATTTGCTGAGCACTGGGAAGAGGTATGCAGGAGATATAGAGGGATCTCACCCATGACCAAGTGCTGGCTTCCCGTGCTAACAGCCTATAGCTGAGCAGTATTCTCGTTCTTACGCCAAATGGATCCAAGTGGCTATCCTCAGTGTGTGAGCCGATGCGATGCAGTGTGGTGGGGAACCGAGCACTGCTCGGCGCGTCTGTGTCTGCCTGTGTCCTGATGAAGCTGGCATGTCCAGTGAAACACGTAGATGATGTGCTTTCCACGCCGTGACCTCTATCCATGCCTCTCCCGATGCCCCGAGGTGAATGAGGCAGGTGTAGGACCAACACAGACACAACGAGGACAGCCACTTGGATCCATTTGGCGGAAGGACTAGAATACTGCCTAAAACCTTTAGGCTGACACAACCAGAGAGGTCTGGATTGATCCTTCCATCTGAGTGACTTGGAGGTCGGGTTCCACAGCTGGGCCAAAAGTTTGTAGTGAATACAGCAGCAGGAGGGGAGACTACCTGATTGCAGCAGCAGGAAGGGAGACCACCTAACTCGTAAATAAAGCGTGTTTGACCACTCTTATCAGGGGGTCGCATGCTCTCTGGTAAGAGTATATCAGCAGGGGTGTTGAGTGGCACCAGTGTGAACCTGTTTTCCTTTCTGACACGGATTGGGACTTTTTCTGCTTGTTTCATCTTTGAACACTTACCATTTCTTGGATTTGCTGTATTATGGACTCATGATATATTGAGCTAATAACGCTGCACCATTTTATATATTAACACGCTTTGGGGTTTCTTGTGATGTATGACCTTGTGCACAGCTGCTGATTCTATGTGATAATCATTGGTTTAAGATTGTTACGGAATAGTATTATCAATTGCGCGGATTTTTTACAATTTTATTTAATAAGTTTCTCTGGTCATGCCAGCTTCGTCAGGACACAGGCCAACACAGACGCTCCGAGCGGTGGTCGGTTCCCCACCACACTGCATCGCATCGGCTCACACACTGAGGACAGCCATTGGATCCATTTGGCAGAAGGACGAGTATACTGCTCAGCTATTGGCTGTTAGCACGGGAAGCCAGCACTTGGTCATGGGTGAGATTCCTCTATATATCCTGCACATCTCTTCCCAGTGCTCAGCAAATACCAGTGAAGACTGTCAGGGAACCAACTCAGCAAGTGATCATTCATAGACTGTCCATGGTCGCTGAGTGTATCATTCATAGTCTGTCTATGGTCACTAAGTGAATGTTTGGGTCCCACTATCACTGAGGTGATTTAGCTATGAGCATGACGTGTGTTTCTCCTTATGACAACTTCTTTGCCATATCTTCATATTCCATGCTGATGTGAACTGTGTTGTTCCCTTCATGTACTGTTCAGTTTGCAAACCATTTGATGAGGAGTGATGATTGAAATATACTGAACTAGTCCTGGGTGTACAACCACCCCTGCCTGCTCTATATACCATTGTGGACATCCCATGCAATGCGGAATTGGCCATTTTGGTCCTCACTCTTACATATGTATGCATGGTTGGATGGATGCATGGAACACGTCCGGACGTGCCCTTTTTTTTAATTTTGACAACGTTGTCAATTGTTGTGGTGGAGGGTCTCATTATAAATATTTGTCTTCTTTCATATTGGATTTTAATGAATTTATAATAAATCAATACTATTTTAACATTTCAGGTTTGGAATTGCTTCATATAGTGTACCTCACCCCAGTGGCTCAGATCATGGTTCTTTGGGGTAGCCTGCTGTGCTGCCTTGGTTCTGTGTAGGTTCATAGGGTCTCTGTTCAGTCCCAATTGCCCTTGAGGATTTGACCGCTAGAGAGTGAGTCAGTATACCTATGCCTCGCTACCATCACCCATACCTGGTACCACTCTCTGCTCTCTGGCTGCTATTACATTCCCACCAGTTCATGGTTACCCGTAGCAACGACATTCCCTCCACCAATTACTTTGTTGAGTCAACCCTTATTGATGGTTTTCCGTACTTTCTTCTTTATCCCCTTATGTGCTTACAAGTCCTGTTCTTCAGTACGACATGTACCACCATGCTCCCCTTTACAATAACTTCAGGCCAGGCTTTTGAATGTTTAACAACTTTACTTAGAATGCTGCAAAAATGCACTCCGAATGCATACAGTCCTTCTCTGACTATCTAGTTTCAGGCTGCCCAGGCATACCTTTTCAGATAGTAGTCCATATCTGGTAGAGTTCTTATGATTCCCATGCGGAGACCTAGCAGTATTCATGTGTTACAGCTTCGAAAATTTTAACATATTACTCGTGGTTAGGGCTCTTTTCCTCAGAGTATTGGTCCAAGTCACCCCTTTGTCTCCACCCCCAACCCACCTCCAAGCACTGTCCGTTGGTTCCACCCCCTACCCACCTTCCAGCACCACATATTTTAGAGAATGCAGAACCAAGTAATTTGTACTGAATTTGATACTAGTAACAAGAAAAGCAATAAAATAGATCCCCTACAGCCAACAACAATAGACCTCTTCATCAACAATAGACCCCCACAACAACAATAGACCCTCCCTGCAACAATAGATGTGCCCAGCAAAAACAGATCCCCCAACAACAATAGAGCCACCACAAAAAAATACCCTCCACCCCAGCAACAATAAATCCTCTACCAGCAACAAAGAGCCCCTGGCAACCAAAAATCCCCCAGCAGCCAGCATCATCAGACCCTCCAGCACACTCTAGTACCCCTTACCCCTTGCCATTGCATACGTTCTGTGGAGGTTCCCGCTAAAAAAAAGGCCTACTCATGGTGCAGCTTATTAACATATGAACATGCCCGCTGTTTGTGGTAACCAAATTGGTTTATTAGAAGGCCCAGGAAAAGGATATAATCTACCTGGTAAGTTCATTGGTCTTTTCTTGCAGCTTGTCTCTTGTATTGCAGAGCTTTTCTGCAAGTTTGGTCATGGAGGTCCCCGTCTCCACCTCCTCCTGCATTCTCTTTAGATTCTGGTTAACGGTCTTCTGTTCCTTCTTTCTCCTCAACTGACCACTCTTCGTTATTTTCAACTCCTCATTTGTCTGTCTGAGGGCTTCCCCAGGCTGGAAGGTGAGGCTGGAGCTCAGATGTTCATGGTCCTGCTGTAGCATCGCTAATGTGATGGAGGTTTCATCATACTGCTGAGTCACTAAAGACACTAGAGGGGTGAGAAACACAATGAACAATTATAATAATATGTCAGGACATTAGAGTGTAAGCTCCTCTGGTACAGAGACTGATGTGACTGTGGGGGAGGGCACATTAGAGTGTAAGCTCCTCTGGTACAGAGACTGATGTGACTGTGGGGGAGGGGACATTAGAGTGTGAGCTCCTCTGGTACAGATACTGATGTGACTGTGGGGGTGGGGACATTAGAGTGTAAGCTCCTCTGGTACAGAGACTGATGTGACTGTGGGGGAGAGGACATTAGAGTGTAAGCTCCTCTGGTACAGAGACTGATGTGACTGTGGGTGAGGGGACATTAGAGTGTAAGCTCCTCTGGTACAGAAACTGATGTGATTGGCTCAGTGATCTCTGTACAGCACTGCGGTATATGTCAGAGCTATATAAATGTATAATAATAATAATAGTGTGTGACTGTGGGGGGACATTAGAGTGTAACCAGGTGTACCTCACAATAGCTCAGTGTACAGACTGTCATATATAAAGGGTGAATCCAGGGAAGTGTTGAGTTTCTTTAATTTAGAGATGATAATATTTGAGATAAGGAACCACTAACATCCCAGCCCTATCCTCTCTACTGTGAGTTAGATAAATATAACTCCTATCTGGTCGGTTGAATTGGGTAACACAATATAATCAACTGTCCCAGTGAAAGTAAAAGAACAGAACGGCAGAAGTCCTTCATCTTGGTGATAAATACTCACAGTGTGTGGACAGAGCGATGATGATGATTAGGGAAGTCAGAGAGATGACACACAGGGTGACAGGGACATGACGAGAGTAACGAGCCCACAAACCTAGAAGAGAATGTGGAGAAACTAAGCTTTTGTAGAATAAAGACAATTATGGTACATCTACACCAACAAGATGTCTACCCTTACATCAACATCTACATCTACACATATCTGTATCTATATCAAATTTACATCTACACCTATATCTACATCTAAACCCACGTCTGCACCAACATCCACATCTACACCTACATCTTTATCTACACCTACATCTTCATCTACACCTACATCTTCATCTACACCTACGTTCTTCATCTACACCTACATCTTCATCTACACCTACATCTTCATCTACACCTACATCTTCATCTATACCTACATCTTCATCTACACCTACATCTTCATCTATACCTACATCTTCATCTACACCTACGTTCTTCATCTACACCTACATCTTCATCTACACCTACATCTTCATCTACATCTACATCTTCATCTACACCTACATCCACATCTACACCTACATCTTCATCTACACCTACATCTTCATCTTCACCTACATCCACATCTACACCTACATCTTCATCTACATCCACATCTTCAGCTACACCTACATCCACATCTACACCTACATCTACACCTACATCTTCATCTACATCCACATCTTCATCTACACCTACATCCACATCCACATCTACACCTACATCTTCATCTACACCTACATATTCATCTACACCTATATCTTCATCTACACCTACATCCACATCTACACCTACATCTTCATCTACACCTACATCTTCATCTACACCTACATCTTCATCTACACCTACATCCACATCTATATCTACATCTTCATCTACACCTACACCTTCATCTACACGTACATCTTCATCTACACCTACATCTTCATCTACACCTACATCTTCATCTACACGTACATCTTCATCTACACCTACATCCACATCTACACCTACATCTTCATCTACACCTACATCTTCATCTATATCTACATCTTCATCTTTACCTACATCTTCATCTACACCTACACCTACATCTTCATCTACACCTACATCCACATCTACACCTACATCTTCATCTACACCTACATCTTCATCTATATCTACATCTTCATCTACACCTACATCTTCATCTACACGTACATCTTCATCTACACCTACATCTTCATCTACACCTACATCTTCATCTACACCTACATCCACATCTACACCTACATCTTCATCTACACCTACATCTTCATCTACACCTACATCTTCATCTACACCTACATCCACATCTACACCTACATCTTCATCTACACCTACATCTTCATCTACATCTACATCTTCATCTACACCTACATCTTCATCTACACCTACATCCACATCTACGCCTACATCTTCATCTACACCTACATCTTCATCTACACCTACATCTTCATCTACACCTACATCCACATCTACACCTACATCCACATCTACACCTACATCTTCATCTACACCTACATCTTCCTCTACACCTACATCTTCATCTACACCTACATCTTTATCTACACCTACATTTTCATCTACACCTACATCTTCATCTACACCTACATCTTCATCTACACCTACATCTTCATCTACACCTACATCCACATCTACACCTACATCTTCATCTACACCTACATCTTCATCTACACCTACATCTTTATCTACACCTACATCTTCATCTACACCTACATCCACATCTACACCTACATCTTCATCTACACGTACATCTTCATCTATATCTACATCTTCATCTACACGTACATCTTCATCTACACCTACATCTTCATCTACACCTACATCTTCATCTATATCTACATCTTCATCTACACCTACATCTTCATCTACACCTACATCTTCATCTACACCTATATCTTCACCTACACCCACATCTTCATCTACACCTACATCTTCATCTATATCTACATCTTCATCTACACCTACACCTACATCCACATCTACACCTACATCTTCATCTACACCTACATCCACATCTACACCTACATCTTCATCTACACCTACATCTTCATCTACACCTACATCTTCATCTACACCTACATCTTCATCTACACCTACATCTTCATCTACATCTACATCTTCATCTACATCTACATCTTCATCTACACCTACATCCACATCTACACCTACATCTTCATCTACACCTACATCCACATCTACGCCTACATCTTCATCTACACCTACATCTTCATCTACACCTACAACTTCATCTACACCTACATCCACATCTACACCTACATCTTCATCTACACCTACATCTTCATCTACACCTACATCCACATCTACACCTACATCTTCATCTACACCTACATCTTCATCTACACCTACATCTTTATCTACACCTACATCTTCATCTACACCTACATCCACATCTACACCTACATCTTCATCTGCACGTACATCTTCATCTATATCTACATCTTCATCTACACCTACATCTTCATCTACACATACATCTTCATCTACACCTACATCTTCATCTACACCTACATCTTCATCTACACCTACATCTTCATCTACACCTACATCTTCATCTATATCTACATCTTCATCTACACCTACATCCACATCTTCATCTACACCTACATCTTCATCTATATCTACATCTTCATCACTGTGCTTAGTGCTGTAGCGAGTGTCTCCTGGAACACAATAATAATAATAATGATAATAGTACACATTACTTCTTAGGGTTTTTCCCTTTGTTGCGCTCTCCTCCTCTCCTCCCTGGGTGTCTCTCTCAGGCGTGACATCACACAGAGACTTCACTGTGACATCTGTGAAAATAAGTAAAGCCGTCATTGTGCCGACTCTCCACCTTTCACACCCAAAAAGTATATTTGGCACAATTCTGCTTCTCTCAGGACAGTTCCATGTTTCGAAGTCTTGTACCTGGAAACTTTTCACCCCTCTATTTAAAACTAACCAATTTCACAATAAACATTTAGTTTTCTCCATGTCACATTCAACTCTCATTTGTCAATGAATAATTCTGTTTGTTTAAAGAAGATGCATCACTTTACTTTTTAAATGTTAACATGATATCTGTGCTTTTTTAATGAGCCCCTATCACCCAGGCACGGCTAGGCAGCACTGATGAGGAGGCACTGACAGGCGTTACCGATGGACAGTGATTGGCATCCCTGATGAACACTGATTGCATC
The DNA here is from genome assembly GCA_018402905.1 of Glandirana rugosa. Lineage (NCBI taxonomy): Eukaryota > Metazoa > Chordata > Amphibia > Anura > Ranidae > Glandirana > Glandirana rugosa. The sequence continues at coordinate 8,954 of BLSH010391523.1, read as the reverse complement.
AGAGGTGGGCACTGATTGGCATCACTGGTGGGCATCACTATCAGCGACTGAACACAGCTAATCACATGTTAAAAAGCCTACGTCATAGGCTATTTACCTAGTTCGAAGATGCGGTATGTCGAAGCACAAGCGGCTTATTCTGCTGGACTTCTTATGAGGTCCAGTCAGGATAATGGAACCCCAGCTCGGCCGTCATTCTGCTATAGGCCGGGTGGGAAGGAGTTAATTACTCTGGGGCCCAGGTGCATATCAGCCATCAGCTCTATCACACAACCACACAGCACAGAATGATGGCTTACTTTTATGTATGAACAGTCGGAGCTGGTGGGGTTGTGTGATAGATCTGCCGGTGCAGTGGATGTTTACTATTAGCAGGTAGATCTATCACACAGCCCCTCCAGCACCGACTGTTCATTCATAAAAGTAAGTTCTAATAGTAAACATCCACTGCGCAGGCAGATCTATCACACAACCCCACAGCGTGGAATCATTCTTTACTTTTATAAATGAACAGTCAGCGCTGGTGGGGTTGTGTGATAGATCTCCCGGTACAGTGGATGTTTACTATTAGCCAGCAGATCTATCACACAACCCCTCCAGCACAGACTGTTCATTCATAAACGTAAAGCACCATTCCATGCCATGGAGTTGTGTGATACATTGTAATAGCAAAAGTATTGGGACGCCTCACATTACACGCAGATAAACTTTATTGGCACCCCAGTCTTAGTCCGTAGGGTTCAATATTGAGCCCACCCTTTGCAGCTATAACAGCTTCAACTCTTCAGGGAAGGCTGTCCACAAGGTTTAGGAGGGTGTCTATGAGAAGGTTTGACCATTCTTCCAGAAGCGCATTTTTGAGGCCAGGCACTGATGTTGGATGAGAAGGTCTGGCTTGCAGACTCCACACTAATCCATCCCAAAGGTGTTTTATCAATTTGAGATCAGGACTCTGTGCAGGCCAGTCAAGTTCCTCCACCCCAAACTCGCTCATCCATGTCTTTATGGACCTTGTTTTGTGCACTGGTCCAAACCATTTGGAGGAGGGGGGATTATGGTGTGGGGTTTATTGTTCAGGGGTTGGGCTTGGCCCCTTAGTTCCAGTGAAGGGAACTCTTAATGTGTCAGCATACTAAGACATTTTGGACAATTTCATGTTCCCAACTTTGTAGGAACAGTTTGGGGATGGCCCCTTCCTGTTCCAATATGACTGCGCACCAGTGCACAAAACAAGGTCCATAAAGACATGGATAAGTGAGTTTGGGGTGGAGGCACTTGACTGGCCTGCACAGAGTCCTGACTTCAACCAGATAGAACACCTTTGGGATGAATTAGAGCGGAGACTACAAGCCAGGCCTTCTCATCCAACATCAGTGCCTGACCTCAGAAATGTGCTTCTGGAAGAATGGTCAACCATTCCCATAGACACTCCTAAACCTTGTGGACAGCCTTCCCCAGAAGAGTTGAAGCTGATATAGCTGCAAAGGGCGAGCCAACTCAATATTGAACCCTACAGACTAAGACTGGGATGCCATTAAAGGTCATGTGCGTGTAAAGGCAGGCGTCCCAATACTTTTGGTAATGTATGTTTATTTCCTGATGATTGCCACTTCCATCTAATGGCCCTAATGTGATATTTTCCTGAAATACCTCAATTAAGAAACGACTGCATTATGGACAGTAGATGGATCTGACGATGAACAATGTTAAATAAATGACAAATAAATGTATATGTGTAGCGCCCCCTACTTAGGTGGAGAGTAAGGCTACTTTCACACTGGGGCGGGTGGGTGGCAGCGGTAAATCCCCGCTAGTTTCAGCGGGGATTTACCGCTGTTATAGCAGCGCTATGGCGCCGATATGTAGGCGGGTGCGCTGTGCTTTTAACCCCCCACAAGGGGTTAAAACTGGGTTATAAGTCCCTGCGCGCCGTGCTACTGAGCTACTAAGCTTTGGAAGCACTGCCCATTGTTTTCAATGGGCAGGGGCAGTATAGGAGCGGTATGTCACCGCTCACTGCACCCCCTAAAGATGCGGCTTGCAGGACTTTTTGTAATGTCCTGCAAGCGCACCGCCCCAGTGTGAGAGCACTCAGGGCTTTCGCATTGGGGTAGATGGGGAGTGATTTTTGAGGCGCTTTACAGGTGTTATTTTGAAAGTAGCCTTAGAGAAGATTTTTGGTAAGGTGAGGAAAATTTAGTCAGGCCTGATTGTTTTTTTTTCTGGGCTGGGAGTGACTCAGGTAGAACTGGGTGATTCACAGATGAGGTCACCAGGACCTCTCACTTCTGTCCAGAAGTTGATGGAATGTTCTGGACAGAGAGCTGGGAGAGAGGTGTAGCCATCTGGGGTATTCTAAGGAGCCTTGACCAATTCCCAATCTGGATTGACAGGGGGCAGGCCTCCTTAAATACTCAGGGTCAACACAGTCTGGGAGGAGTGAGTTTGGGTGGAAGAGCTGGAATGTAGCTGAGGTTGCTGAGGCCCCACAGGGAGCCCCCAGTCTGGGGTGGGGGTGACCTTGAGGCCTGGGGCTCGGGTGCATCCAGGAGGATTGTAAGATCCTGGAGAAGAGGCTCAAGGGAGCAGGAGAGCAACAGTCAGTGCTATGGGAGAAGCTCAGCAAGGAGTCTGTAGGTGGCCTCCTCACTTACATTTAACTGTGACAGGACAGTCTTGCTGGCTGAGAGGAGAAGTGCGACTACAATTGTATCATGCAGAAATGTCATGTTATATTCAGAATGTGTTTGTGTTTTCTTGCTGTTTTGTGAAATTCTGTTGAGGCTGTAACTGTTCTCAGAATGTCTCCAGCAGCCATCTTGGGGAAGCCCTATGTTCTGATTGGTACCAAGTTCTCTCGAGATTTCCTCCACCATTTTCGGTTAGCTTTTATATAAAAGAGAGCTCATCCACCATTTTGAGAGTCTTGTTTGTGGAATTAGTGAGGGAAAGGTACGCTGCTGGTGAGGGAAAGCCAGGCCTGGAGGCCTGCAGGGAAAGAACGGGGATCCTTGGGAGTCCTGCTTATCAGCACTGCTGCTGTGCTTGTGATAGAAGATCACCAGGGACAGTGCATCTTCCTGTTAAATCATCTCTGCTGAATTGGTGGAACTTGCTTATGGACACAGCCGATAGCAAGTAATCAATATGTGCCTTGTATTATCACTAATGTGCCTGAAGAGGAATAATAAGCTGCATTCTGTATCTTTGGTGAATGGACTGTGAATCTGGGCCTTATATTCTAACAAGAGAACTGTTCACTCCATATCATTTTCCACTTAAAGAGGAAGTAAATCCTGATGGGGGTTACTTCCTCTATATTCCCCTGCAAAGTAGAAACATAATGAGCTAGTATGCAGTAACCCATTATGTGGCACTTACCTGCAAACGAAGCCTGCGACATCCAGCGATGTCCCCTGTGCAGGCAGCGTCCATCTTCTGCCCCTCTTCCTTTCCGGGGCCGCGACTCCGGCTCTGTGATTGGCCGGAGCCGTGTGACGCCACTCTCGCGCATGCGCGCGGGAGCCGCCAGTCATGGCACAATTTCAGTGAAGAAATGGCACGGAGGCCCAGGGCCCGATAAAGAGCATCCCGGGCCTGGTGCTGTGGATTTTGTTGACCATTTTTATGGAAATAAATATAATGAAAATGCAAACAATTTTTGTTAAAACAAATTAAATATTGAAACAAATTAAATTAAACAGGGAGGGGGTGAGAAATAGAGGAAGATGGGGGGGGGGGGATGGGGGTTAGAGAACTGCTGATAAAAAAGAAGGCTGGACGGCCACACTCCAAATTCCAATCCCTTATGCTTTATTAAATGGAGATATGCACATACAGCTCATCTGACGGGCCACTGGTCCCATCTAACGTGTTTCACACCTTGGGCTGGTGCTTACTCATAGCCACCACTGACTGTGGTGTTTGACAGCCAATGTAAGCACACTCCATGGACTGGCGGAGGAGTAGCAGGGTGTGCACATACCACCCTGAATTTCAGGACAAACCAACCTGCTGCCCCATGCCCAGTGGAAAGGACTGATTTACTGGAGAGACACTGGGGTGAGGTTTCTTCCTGTGTTCTTTGCAAACTGTTCTACTTTTTGAGGACCTGTTGCCTGGGGAGGGGCCCCTCCATTCAGGAACCTTAACCACTTCAGCCCCGGAAGGATTTCCAGCTTTAGGACCGGAGCCCTTTTTGCGATTCGGCGCTGCATCGCTTTAACTGACAATTGCGCGGTCGTGCGACGTTGTCTTTCGAGACAAACACCCCTTTTTTCCTGCGTTTAAAGCAAACCCATGTTGCAGCGTGCTGGCGCGTTAACAGTCAATTTCGCTACGTCGCGGCTTAGCGTTTTTCCCGAGGCCAGGATTTCGACCTTTAGGAAGGCCCCGACTTCACCAATTCCAAGGACTTACCTCCCCGGGGAGGGGTCCGTTGTCCAGGAGTTTTTCATCTTGTCAAACGTTTCTTGTGTCCTTCTTTGGAGTGGGGTCACAGAGAGGTCATTTAGTCAGGAAAGGTGACCCGTACCCCGTCGTCCAACCAAACAGGACTTTAAGTCCCACCATACACGTGTGGGACGATGAGGAGGCGGTCAGGTACCTCA
>BLSH010391502.1:460016-485055 GCA_018402905.1 Glandirana rugosa | reverse complement strand
TTGAGAACAGGTAAGTAAATTTTGCTCCCATGCTAATTTCAAAGTATCAGAAATTTTGTGTAAATTAGGGAAAATCTGTATCCTTAGGCCCCAGGGTATTACTTTATTGTTGTTTTTTTTTTTTTAATATTTTTTTGGATATGTATTATAACAAAGTAAAACGTTTTTTTTTCAAAATTGTCACTTTGTTTATAGCGCAAAAAATATAAACTGCAGATATGATCAAATACCACCAAAAGAAAGCTCTATTTGTGGGGAAAAAAATTACATCAATTTTGTTTAGTTACAGCGTCGCATGACTGTGCAATTGTCCATTAAAGCGACGCAGTGCTCTATTGCAAAAAAATGGCCTGGTCAGGAAGTGGGTAAATCCTTCTCACTGCTCCTGAAAAAACAATCTTTTTTTTACCCACTTGCCGACCGTGTTAAATGCAGGGCCGCAAGGTGGATTCATTGTTCTGCATCCGGGAATATCCGTGACTGCCTGGTGCGGGAGACCCGGTGCATCATGGTAAGCTGCCACTCGCAGCGGGCCTTTACCACGTGATTGCTCCGTCAAATGTCACATGTAAACAAGCCGGCGGATGTCCGGCTTATCTCTTCCCTCTCTGCACCGATGAGAGGAGAGGGGGGAGATCGGATGCAGCAACGCACCACATCAGTTCTCATCCGTTACACATCCATGCCACTACAGTGACCATCAGTGCCTCACAATAGTGTAATAGGTAGTCAGATAGGTAGATTTGAAATGTATGCCCCTAGAATGCCTGATGGTGCTCCGTGCATGTTGGGCCTCTGTATGTGGCCACGCTGTGTAAAAGTGTCACATGTGGTATCGCCATACTCAGGAGCAGTAAAAATATATTTTGGGGTGTAATTTTTGCTTTGTACATGTTGTGTGTTAGAAATATCTTACAAATGGATAACTTTATTAAAAAAAAAAAAAGCGTCTTCATTTCTCTTACGTTCACTGACAGACGCAGCCCTTCATTGACAAGTGGGGTTATATGCAGATCCTACCAGGAGTAGACTAGGCAAATCGAAAGCAAGCTGACCCCTCCCAGGGGGCCGTCCTTACTCTAACATATAACCCCCCTGCTGTGCATAGCATATCAGTTTTATTATGCCTAGTGCAAGGAGTTAGACCTGGTTCCCTTATGGGATCTGCGGTTTCCCTTTTTTTGCTATCGCTTTTTGTTTTTCTCAAGCTATCTGATGAAGACTGCTATCAAGAAGCCGGCTGGGGCATAGAGGATATCCAGAATCCTGAACCCTCCCCAGCGCTGCTGACCGATGCGAGCTACCCTTAGCTTTGGCGGGGTCCGCCGCATCGTGCCCATTCCGTGCGGGTGGCCAGTGGGTGATCCCCACTTGTGCCCAGTGACCGGACCTTGTTCCCGTCCAGGGGCCTGTGGCCTGTAGCATCCTTCTCCGGCAGTGGGAGGAAGGTCTGCAACCGGGTGGCTACCCGCTACGCCCGTCGGACTGGTGAGTGACCCCCTCTCTCCCCCCTAGGGGCGCGAAGGGGGGGGCTGGGCGATTGTTAGCGGTTTGGGCTGGCCGGTGGGGGTTCTTTTTCTAGGCTCAGGTCTCCTCTTGGTGTTTTCGCCCCCCACCTACACCCCCCCCCGCGCCTTAGAAGCCGCCATGCAGCGGATCGCCGCCATTTTGCCGGAGCCGCGGCCATTTTGTTGGTGTTTTGGCCTCTAGTGTCGAACGCCGGCCATTTTGCCGTAGTTGCGGCCTGTATACAGGCTTGGGCCTCTTGTGATCGCTCGGCGGCCATGTTGAATGTGCCTGGGACAGCGTGGATGGCGCAGGCAGTGCAGGCTCTCTGACTGGCGGTCACTAGCACTCCTACTAGGACGCAGCGCTTTGAGAGGCAACGAACAGCAAGTATAGCTGGGCTCTCCCTGGGGTGCTGGTAGCGGTGGGTGCCGCCGTCCTGGGTTTTCCCCCCTGGTTGATCTGTGGGGCTGCTTTGTGGGGGTGTCGGGGCCTTTCTGCCTGTCAGTGTACAGGGGCACAATGGCGGCTGAACCTGCGGGTCCAGCGGAAGCGCAACCCACGTTAGGGACTCTGGTGTCCATGGACCAGTTAAGATCAGTATTTGGGGATTTTTTTCCCCGGTAGGTGCCGGGCTTAGGGGGCCCCTAAAAAATGTCCACCCCCTCCACGTTCATCGGGGGGAAGAGTCTGAGCCGGAAGTGGCCTCGGTGGTCCCGTGGAGCTCTCAGAGGGTGAGCGGGGGCTCTCGGACAGCGAGGGAGACCAGGGGGCCTCGGTTGCATCCGAGAAGGAGCTGGTGACCGCACTGATTGCTGATATTCGTGCGTCTTTGCGACTGGACCAAGCAGGGGAGTCGCATGAGACTGCATACGATTGTGGGTCGGCTAGGCCACCCAGGTCCCCTAGGGCTTACCCTTATGATTGTTTTTTTGACCATTTGGTCTATAAGGAATGGCAGCATCCGCAGAATTTCTTCGCCCTACCCAAATGCTTCGCTATATGCTACCCGTTTGAGGATAGTTTTGTGAAGAAGTGGGAATTCCCCACAGTGGACCCTCCGGTGGCTCGCCCGAATAAGGCAACGACCATTCCCTTGGAGGGGTCCCCCTCCCTTAAGGATCCGGCCGATAGGCGGACGGAGGCAGTGTCCAAAGCACTTTTCTTGTTGGCAGGATCAGCCATGAGACTGGCTCTGGCGTCAGCTATGGCGGGGCAATCTCTTACCGAGTGTGCGACTGAGTTGCAAAATGACTTGAGCTGCGGGAGGCCGCTTGAGGCGTCGCAGCGAGCAGACCATCTGCTAGAGGGTCTTCGGTATCTGTGTGACGCAGCTCTGGACTTGCTTCCCATGTTGTCTGATGTCTGTTTTCGCAGTCGTCATCAGACGGGTGCTTTGGTTACGCTCTTGGTCGGGTGACCATGCGTCTAAGAAGGGCCTCACGGATCTCCCCTTTCTGGGCGGTCGGCTCTTTGGGGCGCAGTTGGATGAAATCATTAACCACTTACCTACCGGGCCACTTTTTTACATTTGGTGGTCACAAGCTAAAAACATTTTTTTTGCTAGAGAATTACTTAGAACCCCCAAACATTATATATATATTTTTTTCAAACACCCTAGAGAATAAAATGGCGATCGTTGCAATACTTTTTGTCACACGGTATTTGTGCAGCGGTCTTTCAAGCGCGATTTTTTTTGGAACAATTTTACTTTTTTGAGTTAAAAAATAAAACAGTAAAGTTAGCCCAATTTTTTTGCATATTGTGAAAGAGGATGTTACGCCGAGTAAATAGATACCATACATGACACAGTTGAAAATTGCGCGCACTCGCGGAATGGCGAAAAAGTCCGGTATTTAAAAAGTTTCATAGGCGACCCTTTAAACATTTTTAACGGTTACCAGGTTAGAGTAACAGAGGAGGTCTTTTGCTAGCATTATTGCTCACACTCTGGCGATCGCGGCGATACCTCACGTGTGGTTTGAACACCAATTTCATATGTGGGCGCGACTTGCGTATGCGTTTTCTTTGCTGCGCGAGCTCGCAGGGACGGTGGCACTTTAAATCTTTTTTTTTTTTTTTTTTTTTTATTTATTTTTAGCACTGTTCCTTTAAAAAAAAAAAAATCTGATCACTTTTATTGCTATCACAAGGAATGTAAACATCCCTTGTGATAGTAAGGCTCCATGCACACTGTATCTCAAAAACGATTGTTTTTGGTCGTTTTGGCGGGTTTTTTTTTAACAGCCCAAAAACGCCACTTTATTTTATCCTATGTGACCATGCACACATGTTCGATTATTGTCTTTTATCAGCAGTGGCGTTTTTGGGCTGTTATCTGAACGCCCTGAATTGGCATTCAAAAGTCATTCTCCTGACACACAAAAAACGCTAAACGCCGGTATAAAGTCGTTCTCCTGACCACAAAAAACGCTAAACGCCGGTATATCGGCATCTGGCGTTTTTTGCAGTCAACGAAGGAAAAAATGCCGGTAAACGCCGGCGTTTATCGGCGTCTGGCGCTTTTTTTGCAGTCCTCAATGGAAGCCAATGAAGTAAAAAAAAAATGCGATGCCGAAAAACGCCGCTTACAAAACACTGCAAATAGAACGTTTTGTGAGCAGCGTCTCCTGCCCGACGCTGAAAGAGCCCTATAGCGTCCAGTGTGCATGGAGCCTTATATGGTGACAGGTACTCTTTTTGGAGGGCCGGGGGGTCTAAAAGCACTTCACAGTATTTAGATTGCCAAAAACGGCGATTCTGAATACTGTCATTTTTTTAAATTTGGCGCCGTTAGCCGCCGTGTAAACCGGAAGTGACGTTGTGACGTCGCTTCCGGAATTTGCCAAAGGAGACCCAATCGGAGCCGATTACGGCTTCTGTCAGGTCTCCTTCCAGCCGGCGGACGCGACGGGTCGTCGCTCCGGTCTCCCGGTGGGACGGGAGGCCGGAGAAGAGCGGCGGAAGGCGACAGGAGGGTGTGTGTCCCCTACCGCTCCCTGGGGTAACGACCGAGCGGCTCCCAAGCCGGATCGGTCGTTACCCCTGGATAGCCGACCGCCAGCTCTAAAAAATGATACCGGGATATAGCCTGCAGGTGCAGCCTATGTCCCGGGAGAGCTGCTCAAACCCGACCGCCGCCTATTTACGGCGCTGGTCGGGAAGTGGTTAAGGATTTCACTGGGGGAAGAGTACTTTTCTCCCAGAGCCCAGGTGGCGGGAGTTCCGCCTTAAGCAGGGCCCTGCTCCTTCGGGTCAGAAGAGGTTTTTTCGTGCGCCCGACGCAGCGGGCAAGGGTTCGAGGACGGGTAAGTCTGCCTCAGGGCCCGGTAAACGACCCTGGCAGCACAAGAGTGAAAAGGCGAGGGATAGGTCCTCCTCCCCATGATGGGTTGCCGACTTCTGGGGTTCACGGACAGCTGCCCGCATTCCCGACCGGTGGGTGCAGGAAGTGGTGTCCTCCAGGTACAGGATAGAGTTCAGCACTCTACCCCCAGACAGGTTCTTCCCATCAAACTTGAGATTCCCTCAGGGGCGTCGGGAGGCTCTCCTAGGGGCTGTTCAGACGCTCTCCAAACAAGGGGTGATTGTGCCAGTACCTCCGTTGGAAAGGTTCCGCGGCTTCTATTCAAATCTATTTGTGGTGCCCAATAGGGGGGGGGTCAGGCCAATTCTGGACCTAAAAGCGCTAAACCACTTTGTGAAGGCGCGAAAATTCAAAAAGGAATCTGTCCGTTCGGTCGTGGCCGCCCTACACCAAGGGGACTTCATGGCGTCTCTGGACATCAGGACGTTTACCTCCACATTCCCATTTGTCTCCGGCACCAGCGATTTCTGCGCTTTGCGGTGGGAGATCTACATTACCAATTCGTGGCACTTCCCTTCGGTCTGGCCTCAGCTCCTCGGGTGTTCACCAAGCTTGTGGTTCCGGTGCTGGCGTTAAGACAGAGAGGCATCGCGGTGGTAGCCTACCTCGACGACTTAATCCTGCAAGCGGAGTCTGCCGCGGCTCTGGAGGAGAACGTGGCTATCACCATGGCCTCGTTGAAAGACTTTGGCTGGCTGATCAATTTGCAGAAGTCGACATTGACCCCGTCCTGTCTCCTGGAATATCTGGGTCTGATTCTGGACACAGAGCAGGCGAAGGTGTTCTTGCCTCCGGCCAAGTTACTGACACTGCAAGCAGCGGTGCGAATCCTGCTGTCACGCCTGTGGTGGTCCTTACGGTTCTGTATGCGGGTGTTGGGGCTCATGGTCTCGGCCTTCGAGGCGGTACCTTACGCCCAGAGTCACACTCGGCTCCTGCAGCGAGCGATTCTGTCACGGTGGGACAAGTCTCTGCTGTTCCTGGACCAGCTGATCAGATTGGATCATCAGACCAGAGGATCGTTGGCCTGGTGGCTTCGGGCTCCGGCTCTATCATTGGGGAAGTCGTTTCTCCCCCTGAATTGATCGATAGTCACGACGGACGCCAGCCTATCGGGCTTGGGGGGGGGTCCTGGGGCAGCCATCTGCTCAGGGACGTTAGTCGGTGCAGGAATCCCACCTTCCGATCAATGTGCTGGAGTGGAGGGCGATCAGGCTTTGCCTCTCCCACTGGACGGTGAGGCTGCGCGGCCTCCCGGTTCGAGTTCTGTCGGACAACGCCACGGCAGTGGCGTACGTGAACCATCAGGGCGGAACCATCAGGGCGGAACGAGGAGCTCGGCTGCGGAAGCTCATTCTGCGATGGGCAGAACTCCACGTGCCGGCAATCTCCGCCATTTACATTCCGGGCGTAGAGAATTGGCAGGCGGACTTTCTCAGTCGCCAGACGCTGGATCAAGGGTTATGGTCCCTACATCCAGAGGTGTTCCGCCAGATTTGCCACAAGTGGGGCACGCCAGACGTGGACCTCATGGCGTCCCGGTTCAATCACAAGGTGCAGACCTTCGTGTGCAGGTCAAGAGACCCACTGGCGGCCGCCACAGACGCGTTGGTAGCACCTTGGGGGTCGGTATCGGCTCCTGTACGCCTTTCCCCCATCAAGCTTCTACCGCGACTACTGCGCAGGGTAGAAGCGGAGGGGATTCAGACAATCCTGGTAGCTCCGGATTGGCCTCGGCGTCCTTGGTACACCGACGGGGTGCAGATGGTGGCAGATGTTCCTTGGCGTCTTCCTCTGCGCGAAGATCTGCTGTCTCAGGGACCCATCTTGCACCCTGCTTTACCCTCACTGGCTTTGACGGCTTGGCTATTGAGTCCCAGGTGTTGAGGGATAGGGGTGTCGCTGACTCCATGATCCCTACCATGCTTAAAGCGCGCAAGTGTACTTCGCGCAAGATTTATCATCGCACCTGGAAGGCCTATATTGCCTGGTGTGAGGCGGGGGTTCGGAACCCTCGCTCTTACGTTGTGTCCCGGGTCCTGGCTTTTTTGCAGCAGGGCCTGGATAAAAAATTGGCGTTGAGTACGCTCAAGGGTCAGATTTCGGCTCTGGCGATTCTCTTTCAATGTCCTTTGGCATCACATTCGTTGATTTGTACATTTGTACAGGGTGTACGACATGTGGCTCCTCAGGTACGGTCACCTTTGGCGCTGTGGGATTTGAATTTGGTGCTTCCTGTACTGCAAAAACCGCCATATGAGAAGATCAGGGATATTCCCTTACAATTGCTGTCGCAGAAGGTGGCATTTTTGGTGGCCATTACATGCGCTAGACGGGTATCTGAGTTGGCAGCGTTGTCCTGCAAGTCTCCGTACCTAGTCCTTCATCCTTATGAAGGCGGTCTTGCGCCCTTCTCCTTCGTTTCTACCGAAGGTGGTCTCTTCTTTTCAATGAGGATATTGTTCTTCCTTCATTATGTCCGCACCCGTCGCATCCCAAGGAATTTGAGTTACATTTTTTGGATGTCGTGAGGGCTTTGCGGGTGTACTTGGCGGCTACAGCTTCCTTTCGGAAGTCTGATGCGTTGTTTGTGCTGACGGATGGTCCGCGCAAAGGATTGGCGGCTTTGTCGGCCACTGTTTCCCATTGGATCAGACAGACCGTGACCCAGGCGTATACTGTTCGGGGCAAGGTACCCCCTTTTCCAGTCACGGCTCATTCCACCAGGGCAGTTAGCACTTCCTAGGCTTTTCGACACCAGGCTTCGGTGTCACAGGTGTGCAAGGCGGCCACTTGGGCCTCGGTGCACACGTTTACTAGGTTTTACAAAGTTGATGTTTCAGCATCCGTGGATGCTGCCTTTGGCCGCAACGTTTTGCAGGCGGCGGTGTAGGGGTGGCTGGCGCCTCCTGAGAGGATTTTGTTGGGTACAGTTGTTGTTTACCCAACCCTCTTACTGACACAGCTTTGGGACATCCTCACTTGTCAATGAAGGGCTGCGTCTGTCAGTGAACGTAAGAGGAAAAAGGGATTTTATTAAAACTTACCGTAAAATCCTTTTCTCTGAGTTCACTGACAGACGCAGCACCCACCCCTCTGTGTTGCGTTTGTACGGCTTGTTACGAACTGATATGCTATGCACAGCAGGGGGGTTATATGTTAGAGTGAGGAAGGCCCCCGGGGAGGGGTCAGCTTGCTTTCTTTCGATTTGCCTAGTCTACTCCTGGTAGGATCTGCATATAACCCAACTAGTCAATGAAGGGCTGCGTCTGTCAGTGAACTCAGAGAAAAGGATTTTATGCTAAATTTAAAAAAAAAAAAAATTCTTTCCACAATTTCCAAAAACTTGTGGAAAAAATGACATGTTCAAAAGACTCATGCCTTATAGAATATACGTTGGGGTGTTTGCTTTCCAAAATGGGGTAATTTTTTGGGCGTTTCCATTGTCCTGGTGCTCCAGGACCTTCAAAAGTGCAAAAGATCAGTCAAGAAATGAAATGTGTAATTTATGCTCCCAAGAACACATGATGGTGCTCCCTGCAGTTTGGGCATCTGTATGTGGCCAGGCTGTGTAAAGTCTCACACATGTGGTATCGCCATACTCAGGAGGAGTAGTAGAATGTGTTTTGGGGTGTAATTTGTGGTATGCATATGCTGGGTGTGAGAAATATCCTGTTAATACGACAATTTTGTGAAAAAAGAAAAAAAATCTTAATTTTGCTAAGAATTGTGAGAAAAAATTACAACTTCAAAAAACTCACCATGCCTCTTATTAAATACTTTAAAATGTCTACTTTCTAAAAAGGGGTAATTTGCAGGGTATTTGTACCTTCCTGGCTTGTTAGGGTCTCAAGAAATGAGATAGGCCGTCAGTACATCAGGTGTGATCAATATTCAATGATTGGCACCATAGCTTGCAGACTCTATAACTTACACAAGGACCAAATAATATACACTAATTTGTTTTTTGTTTTTACCAAAGATATGTAGCAGTATAAATTTTGGCCAAAATTTATGAAGAAAATTTACCAATTTGCAAAATTTTATAACCGAAACGAAGAAAAATTCATTTCTTTACAAAATTTTCGGTCTTTTTTTAATTATAGCGCAAAAAATAAAAAACCCAGTGGTGATTAAATACCACCAAAAATGAGCTCTATTTGTGTGAAATAAAAGGACGCAAATTTCATATGGGTACAGTGTTGCATGACAGAGTAATTGTCATTCAAAATGTGAGAGCACTGAAAGCTGAAAATTGGTCTGGCTGTTAAGGGGTTTGAGTGCCCAGTGGTCAAGTGGTTAAAAATACATTTTTCTTTGTTATAAAATTTTGCAAATTAGTAATTTTTCTTCATAAATTTTGGTCAAAATTTATACTGCTGCATATCTTTGGTAAAAATGACCTAAATCAATTGGTGTATATTATTTGGTCTTTGTGAAGGTTATAGAGTCCACAACCTATGGTGCCAATCACTGAAAATTGATTACACCATGGTGAGTTTTTTGAAGTTGTAAAAGTACAAATACCCCCCAAATTACCCTTTCTTGTTAAGTAGACATTCCAAGGTATTTAGTAAGCGTTATGGTGAATTTTTTGAAGTTGTAATTTTTTCCCACAATTCTTTGCAAAATGAAGATTTTTTTTTTTTTTATTATCACAAAATTGTCATATGTTAACGGGTTATTTCTCACACCCAGCATATGCATACCACAAATTACACCCCAAAACACATTCTACTCCTGAGTATGGCGTTACCACGTGTGAGTCTTTTACACAGCCTGGCCACATACAGAGGCCCAACAAGTAGGGAGCACCATCAGGCGTTCTAGAAGCATAAGTTGCACACACAATTTCTTGACTACCTCTTGCACTTTTGAAAGTCCTGGAGCACCATGACAATGTTAATGCCCAAAAAATGACCCCATTTTGTAAACAAACACTCCAACGTATATTCTAGGAGGCATAATGAGTCTTTTGAACATGCCATTTTTCCACAAGTTTTTGGAAAAGTGGAAAGAAAATAAACGCATTTTTTTATTTTACACAGTTGTCCATTTATACAATATTTCTAACACACAGCATGTACCTAGCAAAAATGACGCCCCAAAATATATTCTGCTACTCCTGAGTATGGCGATACCACATGTATGACACTTTTACACAGCCTGACCACATACAGAGGCCCAACATGCAGGGAGCACTGTCAGATGTTCTGGGGCATACATTTTGAATCTAATTTGACTACCTTTTACACTATTGTGATGCACTGTGGTGGCACGGATGGGCACTGTAGTGGCACAGATGAGAACTGATGTGGTGGTATGGATTAGCATGAATGAGCACAAATGAGCCATGGATGTGGATGACTGAGCACGGATGGATGGCTGGGTGAGCACAGCTGGGTGGGTGAACATGGCTGTGTGAGGATGGCTGAATGGGTGAGCATGGCTGGGTGGCTGAGGATGGCTGGGTGGGTGAGTGAGCATGGATGGGGTAAGGATGGAAGGGGTGAGGATGGCTTTTATCCCTATTACAAGGAATGTAAACATCCCTTGTAATAGGAATAGTGCATGACAGGTCCTCTTTATGGAGAGATGTGGGGTCTATAAGACCCCACATCTCTCCTCCAGGCTGGAAAGAACGAAATAAAAAAAATTAACTGTCTCAATCTTTCCAGCCGCATCCCTGGCTTTGTTTACTGTCGCCGGCCCGGACGTGACGTCATAACGTCGCCTCTGAGGATCATCTAGATGACTGGGGACCATCTGGTCACCAGAAATCTCTATGGTAAACATGTGGCGGCGACTAATTCATTCTCCAGCTCGCTGATCGTACGGGCGAGCCCGGAGAAGCACCGGTTGTCCCGCCGCCTGTAATGACGATCAAGCGGCTTAACTGCCACTATGATCATTCTTGCGGTGCACAGAATCGCCGCCTGCAGAAATCGATCTGTAGGTGATGGCTGTAGCTACAGGCATCATCCAGATATCCCCACTCAAAGTCCATGACGTCATATGACGTTGTACAGGCAGGAACTGGTTAATTACTGCATGCATTTATTTATTTCCTTTAGTGAATTGACTTTAACCACTTTGCATCCGCGCTATACCCGAAAGACGGCTACAGCGTGGGCCTGAATTGCGGGGAAGGCGTCCATGTACGTCCTCCCGAGCATTAGCTGTCTGTGATTACCGAGTTCATGAGACTCGGCTGACCGCAGATCGGAGTAAGGGGAGCGGTGCCGCCCCCTTACCATATGATCAGCTGTCAGCCAATAACAGCTGATCACGTGACGTAAACAGAAGATCAGTGATCGGTATTTTTTCTTTCCCTCACGCTATCAATGTGAGGGGAAAAAGCCGATTTCCAGCTTCTGTCAGAGGGACATCAGTCCCTTGCACAGAGAGCCACGGATGGTTGTCTGTGCCCACCATTGCCCCCTGCCAGTACCCACCAGTGCTACCTACCTTTGCCCACCAGTGCTGCCCATCACTGTCGCATCATCAGTGCCACCGATCAGTGCTGCCTATCTGCGTCACTAGTGCCCATTAGTGACACCTATTAGTGCCCTTCAGTGCCTATTAGTGCCACCTATAGTTGTGCTCATAAGTTTACATACCCTCGCAGAATTTATATCTTGGCCATTTTTCAGAGAATATGAATAACACAAAAACATACCTTTCACTCACGGTTAGTGTTTGGCTAAAGCCTTTTATTATCAACTTTCTTTACTCTTTTTAAATCATAATGGCAACAGAAACTACCCAAATGACCCTGATCAAAAGTTTACATACCCTGGTGATTTTGGCCTGATAACATGCACACAAGTTGACACAAGAGTTTGGCTATTAAAGGTAACTATCCTCACCTATGATCTGTTTGTAATTAGTGTGTGTGTCTATATAAAAGGTCAGTGAGTTTCTGGACTCCTGACAGACCCTTGCCTCCTTCATCCAGTGCTGTATTGATGTTTCTGGATTCTGAGTCATGGGGAAAGCAAAAGAATTGTCAAAGAATCTGCGGGAAAAGGTAGTTGAACTGTATAAAACAGGAAAGGGATATAATAAGATATCCAAGGAATTGAGAATGCCAATCATCAGTGTTCAAACTGTAATCAAGAAGTGGAGAATGAAGTGTTCTGTTGAAACCAAACCACGGTCAGGTAGACCAATTAAAATTTCAGCCACTGATGCGTATTTGAGCGAAAATCTCTCGGATGGTATCAAGTATTTCAAGCTGGGTACCTGAAAAGAATGAGGTGCTGACAAATCGTAGATTAAACATAGTTTATTAGAAAACTTTCCTTTTACAAGACCAATGGGTTGATCCTCCAACTATCAAACGGTGGAACTGAAAGACCCAATGACAAACCCCCTTATTGATTTCGGATTGCAGCAACTGATCCACTGCCTATATGTTACAGGCGGACCATTGCAAATTCCGACATTCGAATGTGCTCGGAGGAAGAGCCAGAAAACCTGTGTGGAACACTGAAGAGAAACCTTCGACCAAAAACTGCATGACCATGAGGGTTGGATGTGCCACCAAACAGGCCTGCAAAAAAGGAACATTGACCTGGCTTAGTCATGACCCTTTGGCCTGGCTCAGAGAAGCCGACTTTGGGTGAGCTGTGACACAATTGGCACAGACATGCAGAAGCCACTATTGATTGTAATTGCACGAACCCTGATTGGATTTATTGCAAATTTGTGCTTTGCCTAAGTAATGTATTGGGCGGCCCAGTTTATCAAAAAGTGCCGAATTACTCGGGGCTGGGGACACGCTAGGGACTGACTTGGCAGTTTCTTGTAACATAGAGGGTTCTGCGTTGGGGCACCAGTAGGTAGTGTGTGTAGATGACTGGCATGTCGCACAGATGGATGCCCTAAGCCCCGCAAAATGCCGGCAAAATAACTGTCGACATTGCCCCAGTATGTCACCACCTTGCGCAGCGGGTTCACTGAACAAATAACGTCTCTGAAAGTACTGAAGGCCAGAACAAATTCAGGAATGGACAGCTTACGGCTAAGCCTGTGGTCTTTGGCCTTAACCACCACTGAAACATCTCCACAAGCATATGAACTAATGTCAGCCACATCATGAGCCGCTATCAATAGGGAAGCCAAGTTGACCTCTTTGCCCTCCAAAATATCCCTCCTAATGTTCGGGGTGACCGAAGGAGAGCCAGTGCCATTACCTGCTAGTGCCGGAACAGGGTTTGGAAACACCGGGGGTCCTAAACCTACTGATGCCCCAGGAATCAAGGGCACCTCCAGGGCTGGGTTAGGCCGACTTTCCAAGACCTCAACCCTGGACCGTAACTCCTGACTAGATGTAGCCAGCAAGTTCAGGGTGGCATGGATCTGTGACAGTGATGATGCTACTGAACGGAAAGCCACTTGCTCAGCATTAGACCCAGATGCACTGGGGAAGAGTAATCTAAAAAGTTCTGCTTTGCGGGCCAAAGCTGAGTATGAAATGCCTCTCCGTTGTAACTCTGCCATAAGCTTTGGTATGGTCCAGGCTCTCATGTAGGGCGAACTCCCATGTTCAGCGCTCCACGCCGGAGAAAAATGGATGGAAGGAAAACTCCAATATCTTCAGCCCGAGACATGACCTATGCAACTGAGCACAAACCTAAATGAACATGTGTCTAATAACTTGAAATGATGTTACTACAAGCTAGGTGACTGATCCTATGAAACCAAATAAGATGTAAACTGCAACATGCGCAATAATGGAGGATAAAGGCCGAGTCACCTGGGCGTCTGCAGCTAATTAAAAACGTACACTCAGGCCTAAGAGTACCTAAAGACGTGACAGGCACAAGTGTGCGAGTAATGAAATGTGGTTTCGTATGACATATGTGTAACAGATGAGCAGACTTGCCACGGAACAAGCCAATTAAAAACGATCATCTCAATCCGTTAGTACTTGTAGACGTGACAGGTGGTGAATGTGTACCGGTGTAACGCCATAACCTAACTACTAACTACCTAGCCATGTGTGTGAAGGAACGAGAAACGATGCCCATTTGTACTGACCTGAGCCAATCGTACTCCAGAGAATAATCCCATGCTTCCTGGTCAAGTGACTATAGAAAAGGAACAAAAGCAACATGCTACAACCTGAACTCGACCCAGGCGAGTATACCAGTCCCGAAGTAAAGAACATACAACATCCCCCCTAACAAGAGCTTGCCAATCAGCTACTGACTGCGTCTGCTGGAAAGTAAGATCTTCCTGAACTTGGCTGGTAACCAGAGAACTAAGAAACGGAACATAAGCAAAAAGAGGCTACTACCTGATACCTGAAACCTGGAAGGGGCCAGGACCAGCATCACAGATTCCAGCAACTCCCTGGAGACCCCCCCCTAAGTCCGGAAGCTCTTAGCCATGGACAAAAACAACCCACCCAGTTTGCTAGGAACCTGGTGCCTGAATGATATGATTGCCCCAAACCACAAGTTGGCCAGACGTGCTGATTAGTGACCGGTAAGTACCCCGACTGATAGGATTGTGAAATGGCAGCCACATTGTTTGAAACTCCAAGTACCAGCACCCACCTGCTTGTAACCTGTCAACCAGAACACCCCCCAACACCAACACAATGTGATATGCCTCCATGTAAGGCCCACTGTGTTAGCCGACAGAAATGGCGATCTGCTGAAACCCTCCTCCGTGGCCCCAAGGTGGGCGGAAGGATAGCAATTGACCATTGCAAAGATCTCAAATGTGTACCATGCGATAGAACCCTGTGCCATTTGACAAGACAAGATGTGCACCGAGCACCCTCCCCCCCCCCCCCAAGCCCAGGGGTATGTGGGAGGTAAGCCAGGATAGGGCAAGGAGAGCTCTGGAACTAGAACATGAGACGAGCCCCTGACATGAAATGAGAGTTCCCGCCCTTAGTAAGTGCAATGAAATGGCTGCCAGGATGCCTGACACTATACAGAGGTGTGCCCGGCTCTGAAGTGCACCTGAATAGGTATCTGGTAATAACCAAAGTGGGGCAGACCCGCCCAGCTCCCCACCGCCTGAGAAATGAAAGGTCACAGCTGCGCCTGCCCTGGAGGACCTGAGAAATAGCCAGGACCGGGGCAAGGAGAGCTCCAGGAACAGGCACGTCATGCCCGTGCAGTGAACATGTGACAGCCCTCAGAGAGCTGGTACAGAGCCCCAGAAACTCCCGCACCTCTTCCCCCCCCCCCCCCCAAGCCATCCCAGGGAGTGTCGTCCATGCCACCATCCTCCAAGCAATGATTGTGCTATGTGTCCGAGCCGTGCAGGGATGACAGTCTCACATGCTCCTGTCACAGAAAAATGAATGTGAAGGCAGGTGCAGACCTTCCCGCGATCCCCCGTCCCGTCCCGGAAATGACAAGCACGATACCTGTGGTTGCTGCACCCCCAAATCGTAAGTGATGCCCAGCATCCGTCCGCCTTACAGGCATGGCATGGTTAAGAGGCTTCTGGTGTCTCCCGCTTCCCCTCCCCCCTCCAATCAGTGAATGAAATCAGCACAGTACATCCATGCTTGCAGCCCCCCCAAAAACACCCAAGTGATGCCCGGCATCTGTCCGCTTTACCTGGCCTGCGGACCGACGCACAACGCAGAAACAGCGAAACCCCCGCCAGCTGCTTCCCAAGCCTCAATCTCTTCGGCTGACAACCTTCCTATTTGCGTATAGTGTTGCATGATCAATCAATTGCCAGTTCCCTACCGGCTTGCATACATTTACTGCTGCAGAGTGGCAGTGTCCCGCGAATCACCGTATTTAAACGGCAGCTAGCGGGCGAGAGCATGCCGCCGGCAGCACGTTCTCGTGCACTCTGCAGGAATGTGCCAGCGGGATCAGTTAGATCTCTTATGCCCCTAAGCGTTAGAACACGCCTCGGGAACACAGTTGATCCCTAGAGCGCCGCCCCCCCCCAGATTAACCCCTTCACTGCCAGTGACATTTATACAGTAATCCGTGGATATTTATATGTCTGATCGATATATAAATGTCACTGGTCCCAAAAAATGTCCGATATGTCCGCCCCAATATCAAAGTCCCAATAAAATGAGGGAGGAAGAATATAAATCGGTCAAAACCGATGATTAAATTTGTCTTTTTATGTTTTTTTTGGATTTGAATTTTAGTAAAAAGTAAGAAATATGTTTTTTGTTTTTTTCAAAATTGTCACTCTTTTTTTTGTTTCATAGCAGTGATCAGAAATGACGCAGAGGTGATCAAATGGCACCAAAAGAAAGCTCTATTTGTGGGGAAAAAAAGGACGCAAATTTTGTTTGGGTACAATGTCGCACGACCGCGCACTTGTGGTTAAAGTAACACAGTGCTGAATAGGAAAAAAATGGCCTTTCATTAAGGGGGTAAAACCATTCCAGAGGTCAAGTGGTTAAATAAAATGTAATAAGAGGTCTTCCTGTTTAACCCTTTTGCTGCCAGGCCCTGCGTTCCACTTTTAAACTCAGGTTGCCAGACCATTTTTTTCAGTATTTCTATATTTATTTTGTAGCTTTAGAGTTTGTTAAAGACCGCCCAAACCATACATTTTCTGAAAGCACATGACCTGTAGGATAAAAAAAAAAGTGCTACTGATTTTTTTTTTTTTAGGCCCCACAATAGGTGCGCAAATGTTTATCAATTCACTATTTTTACTGGAAATACACTAAAATCAATATTAGTAGATACATACATGCAAAACTTACAAAATTCCTGCTAAATGTCAACTAAATATGCCAGCTAAAACTGTAATGAGTTAATAAATAACAAATAATTGTAAATTTTACATTGCACTTTTTTTATGAAATGGTGAAATCTCAAGGTGCGCAAAATAGTAAATAAAAACAATTTACTCTAAAAATCTGAGGTTATCATTTTTCACTTACAGCTTTCATAGTTTGTGAAAGAGCCCCCAAACCACATTTTCTGAAAGCTCATGATCTGTAGAATTAAAAACAATGTGCTACAGATTTTTTTTAGACTGTTGTTGTGCAAATGTTTAGCAAACCACTATTTTCACTAAAAATACACTAAAATCATTACTAGTGGTAAATGGGGGGCATGGCCAAGTCCGCCATGTGAGAGGATGCAGCTCCTGCAGTCGATCAGGACACCGATCCTTCCCCCAGCCATCTTGCCGCAGCGCTTTCGGGTCTCTGCTGGCGAACGCTCCAGTCACCCTCCCTGAACCGCCACCGGCCCTCTGAACTAGAGGGATGAGGCGGCGGCCATGGACATCCAAGATGGTGCTGTGTGGCCTTAGCACAGCGCTCACCAGGCGAGAAGCCTGGAGGCAGCAAGGCCACAAAGTCTCTGAAGAACCAGGGTAAGGACCCCTCCTGAGGGATATGATACATTGCACGCAGAAACTGTCCGGGGCACTGGAGGCAGAACAGGGGGATGTTGAAAAAGCAGAGGGGAGGGACTCAACAACCTTTGTTGAAAAGTGGCTTATAGATCTCTTTGGCAAGGATGCCCTTTTACTGTCAAAAGTGCTCGCCATACTCCAGGCCACCCACTTCCATAAGGGGGTCCTCCTAGGCCTATGCTGGCTCGTCTCTTGCATTACAGGGATAGAGAAGCGGTCCTCTGCACGGGATTGCGCTCACATCCAGTACAATGGTACTAGAGTATCTTTCTACCCAGATTTCTCTGCTGAGGTGCAGCGCCGCAGGGCCAAGTTTGTGGAGATGAAAAGACTCTTACGAAATCTACAGCTTGCGATGCTATATCCAGCAAAGTTGCGTGTCATAGCTTATGGTCAGGCACAGTTCTTTCAGTCAGCGAAAGATACCTCTGCGTGGTATCTGGCCCTGCGGCACTGATGCGAGAATGAGGAAGGAGAGTGATACAAGCTGCATATTTTTACTCCAGAACAGAATGCTGAGTACCTATATGTTCCTGAACCAACCCCTTGCTTGATATGTACTCCTGATTGGCTGCTTTACTTGCTCACTACAGGCCCCTGTTCTTTGGAAACCGTTCCTGACTGAAATGGGAGACATGATGCTACTGTATGGGTTGTGATACTGCAGTTACTATTGCCTTACCATCCACCATGACTGCAGTCTCAGTGATCTCTTGGAACTTTAGAGGGATCCATACCCTCCTTAAACGAACCATGATTTTTACATGCCTCCAAATTCTTCACATCTATTTTTTGTTTTCAGGAGGCGGGCATACCACTCCACCCCCACATCTTTCTCTTGAGGTGTGAGCATTCTGGCACACAGTGAGCTTGACTTCCAAGGAATTTGAGGCTAAAATAGGACGTTTTATTTTTTTACACTGTCTTATTTGGTCCTTACAATGTATCTTGGCTTGTGCATATATTCCCCCACCCTTCACTGTGGAGGTGCTCCGGCTTTTGCTGACATATCTGTCGGGGAAGCTGTACCTCCCACTGTTGGGGATTTTAATTGTTGTTTGAATCCCTCTCTTGGCAGACACCAGGTCCCACGGACACCTGCCCTTCTAAGAGGTACCCCTTTATCAAGGTTGATGCATGAAATGGACTGGGTGGATGTTTAGAGACATAATAATCCTCATTCTAAGCAATTCTCCTGCTTCTCCAAGTCTCATGGTTCACTTTCTAGAATTGACCTGGCTCTGGGTAGCTTAGCTATGCTCCCCTCTATCTCTGAGGTCCTTTATAGCCCCTGCTGTGTTTCTGAACACTTCTATATGATAATATGGCTTATAGTGTCTCCACCCTTTACTCTACCTAAGAATCAATGGAAATTTAATGTGTTTTGGTTAAAGCTTTTCCTATCTCATGTAGAGAGAGAGCGGCGCATACATGATTTTTTTGCCCAGCAGGACCAAACTGATTCTCCCTTTGTCCAATGGGAGGCGTTTAAAGCATCTTAGGGGTCTCCTTATAGCAGCAATAAAAGCAGTAAAAAGAGCCTCTTCGGGTCTGAGGGAGCAGGTAGAGTCTCGGGTTCATACACGGGAACAAAAGTAGGTTACTGACCCTACATAATCCGCTAGGGAGACATGGCAGCCTGCTCAGTCCGCTTATGAGCATTTGCTCTCCTCAGCGGAGAAAGAGGTTCTTTTCTAGGTTGGCCTTTTTTGAGGGAGGGGAGGGCACTGGACGCCTGCTGGCGAGGATTGCTAATGCACATCAACACTCGCCTGCCATTGGAGCGATTAGATCCCAGATGGGTCGTCTAGTGCACTCCCCAGATCTGGCTCTGAAAGAATTGGCATATTATTATGAAACTTTATACCTTCCCACCGCAGTGCTTACTTCCTCCGATCTGGCAAATTATCTGAGTACTGTTATGTTCCCATGTGTCTCTTTAGCTCTGCAAAAGGATTTAGATTCCCCGATTACCTTTGAAGAGTTGCAGTTGGCGGTTAGTTCCTTTCCAAATTGTAAGGCTCCTGGGGAGGATGGTCTTCCCATGGAAATATGTAAACAATATGCAGATGTGTTGCTGCCACGATTGTTGTTCATTGCGTTCCGGGACTGCAATAGTCTGCCTCCCTCTATGTCTAAAGCTAATATTCTTCTTTTATTGAAACTGGGCAAAGGCGCAATGGATCTGGGATCCTATAGACAAATTTCGCTACTTCAAACGATATTAAACGTTTGGCTAATGTCCACACAATAAAGTTGAATGGGGTTATCATGTCCATTGTGCATTCTGATCAAGCCGGCTTCATGCCAAATAAGTAAATTTCTGTCAATCTAAGGAGGCTCTTTCTCAATATGCAGTCCCGGGCAGATAATGTAGGCCATAGGGCATTGCTCTTGCTTGATGTTATGAAAGTCATCAACAGCGTTGAGTGGACATATTTGTGGGTGGTGGTGTTGAAATTTGGTTTTGGTGAGGTTTACTTTTCCTGGGTGCGCCTCCTATATAGTCACTCACAAGCGGCAATTGGGGCTTCTGGTAGCATGTCCCATACTTTTCATCTAGGGCAGGGCACATGGCAGGGGTACCTATTGTCGCCCCTGCTGTTTGCCCTAGCTATTGAGGCACTGACTATCCTGATAAGAGATAACCCAGGCATCACTGGCTTTTGTTAGTGACAGGCAGGAAAAAGTGATGTTGTATGCGGATGATAATGCTCGGAGATACAAATGACTCCTTGAGGGAGACTATGGCCACTTTTACAGAATTTGGGCATTTTTCAGGGCTTAAGATAAATTGGTCCAAATCGGTCTTAATGCTGATTGACTGACTGTGAGAGCGCAGCTCAGGGAGCTTCAGAAGGTCCTGTTCCAATCACCACCTCTACTTTAGATATCTTGGGGTCCAGATCTCACCATGTACCTGTGATTTCTGTAGGATAAACATCTCCCCACTCCTTCAAAAGTTCCGTGACCATATTAAAGCTTGGAATTCCATCCGTTTATCGGTGGCTGGGAAGGTAAATTTAATTAAGATGATTCTTATGCCCCAGTTGCTGTATTTTCTCCACAACTCCACAGTAATGATCCCACCTTAATTTGGAAGGATCGTACTCCTAGAATAAAATTAGAACACCTACAGTGACCAAAGGATTGACAGGGGATTGGTATTACCCAATCCTTGGTTATATCCGTGTTTCTCAGCTTCAGTCCTCAAGGCGCCCCAACAGGTCATGTTTTCAGGATTTCCCTTGGATGAAACTTGCTGTGGTAGTTACTAAGGCAGTGAAGCTGATAAAATCACCTGTGCAAAATAATAGAAAGCCTAAAAACATGACCTGTTGGGGTGCCTGGAGGACTGGAGCTAAGAAACACTGCATTATACTATCTAGCAGCTCAACTGCAGCACCTGATTGGTATGATGTCTAGGGTAGAAGAGCAGGGGAAACCTAGGTCCAACTCCTCTACGGCTGTGATGCCATACACGGTTAAAAGGAAATCTGTCCCGATAGCTCTTGAAGCTCAGGCATTTGGTAAACTACATAACTCCTACTCTACATACAATCTCATTTTGAAAGTATGGAATAAGACCAAATACCTCCAAAAGGTGACTGGGTATACAGAGTTCAGTCCCATTTGGCTTTTATCTGTGTTTTTGCATTAGCGTTTTTGAGCAGTACTTTTTTTTTTTGTTTTTTTTTTCCCACAATGGATCTAAAACGTCGAAAAATGGTGAGGTCCATTTTTGAGCATTTGAGTGTTTTTACAGCTGAAAAATGTCTCTCAGAACCCACTGGTCTTGGGGTTTTTTTTTACAGCTCAAAAACATCCCAGCCAAAAACAGTTGATAACAGCCTGTGTGCATGAACACATAGGATAACATGATGGAGAGTTTGACTGTAGAAAAAAGCGTCTGCAGCTAAAAACAGCAGCTGTAAAAATGTCCAGTGTGCATGAGGCCTAGAGGTGTTGACAAAATTGGAGGGGGATGTGGGTAAACTCACAGGAGAACGATGGGAGGAAGCTCTCCAGCCTGTGACATCCTGCTCGTTAAATGTGACACAGAGGCTAACCCAGCTATATATTCTGTGGCCGGTATGTTATACCCCTCATGCTTTGCGTGTCATGGGTCTGAGACCAACACCAGAATGCTCTAGATGTAAGCGGGATCATGGTACCTTGATACATATGCTATGGAGATGCCCAAAATTACATATATATTGGTGTGGAGTGGTGGATACCTTGAACAGAATATTTCAGGTATATCTTCCTCTTGACCCAAAACAGTGTTGGACGAATTTGAATGGGAGAACCACATTAGAGAGGCCATAGTAAGTTTTATTCCTAGCTCGTAAGTTGATAATGGTACATTGGAAGTCAGAGGACCCTCCTACAGTAGGGGAAAGCATAACTAATGTTGGTAATGAATTATGGATGGAAAAATGTATATATCAACACAGAGGTTGCCCACATAAGTACGAAAAGCTATGGGCTCCGTGGTTAGAAGTCCCTGGGCTAGCCCTGGTGGACCTGATCATGGACAGGCTACTGAGCCTTAATGTCGGGCGATGCCGCTTATGACGAAATGGGGAATGTTTTGTTGTTTTGAAGTATGCTATGTAAAACATGTCTCCATGGGCACTGCTTGTTATATGTATAAACTGTTTGGCTATGTTATTTTATGCTGGTCTCAATAAAGCTTTTTTTCTGGATAAAAAAAAATCATCATTAGTGGATAAATGCAACATAGCTTAAAACTAAATTCCTACTACTCGTTCACATTGGACGTACTAATGTGTATGCATGTGAAGATCTGCGTTTACCCACTTGGAAGATGCCTAGGTGTGCTGTGCATCCCCAGGCAGGCAGTCCCATTCATGTGAATTGGGATGCAGCGGCTGCACAGGCACAGATAGTGTGCGTTCAGAGACATGCACCCGGACCCACACAGATAACAGATTAGGAACAACGGCTGTGCTTGTGCAGCCACTGCATCCCAATTGAAATCAATGGGACTGCTTGCACGGAAAACACCTGTGCATCCCTGTGCAGGTAAACGCAGCCTTGCAGGACTGTATGCTGTGTGAACAAGGCCTTACTATGTTGTGTTTTTTTTAATTATTTTGTTTTTTTGACTGCTATTCATTCACAAAATGGAAGCATAGTAAACTGTTTACTATATGCTTCAATGATGAATGTACACATAGTTGGTAAGGTTGAATAAAGACAACAGTCCATCCAGTTCAACCATCAGTCACCATCGTTCACTATGTCCATTTAAGGAAAGGAAGGGGGCTGGTAAACACAAGTTTTACACCCCCTGCCACTCTCCATCCTAACAGCTTCGGTTTGCCCCAACAACAGCTGCAGCTGGTGAGAGGGGAAGGAGGTAAAGCCAGCCACCAGCACTACATGGAGGGGGTGCCCAGGATCGGGTGGGGGGGTGTCGGAATGGCCCCCGGGTCATCCGATTAGTCCATATTACTTTGCTGCAGCTCTTAATGCCAGCGGGATGGCACAAAGAGAAGCTGGCGGCAATACTATAGATCATGGGGGGATCAGTACTGCGGGGACCAGTGCAGCAGGGAAGGGGGAATTAGAGTGGTGGTGTGGGGATTCTGAAGACGTTGCGGAAGTGACGAAACGCGTCAGATGGAATGCAGGTGACGTAGGGCCACGCTCCGTTGGCACGCAAGCCGCTACTGCAGAGCCGCAGCTACCACGAGAGCCTTCTCACATTCAGTGTACTGTGATTTGTTTGGCCAATAAACTTCACTATTGGAGACGCGTGATGAGTTCTTTCCTTTTTCTTCTCTACAATATATATGGAATAAGATTGGTGTAACCCCAAAGAAGCAGCTTAGCCGAGTGGACGCCATACCCACGGTCGGGTGAGAGACCGCAAGCGCAGATTGACTCCCAGATCGTATGATTGTGGGAGTCAACAGGGTCTGGTAAGTGCGGAGCTTTACCATTTAAAACCCTCCACAGGAGTTTGATGCACTTTGAAGATATAAGTGAACGAAGATATATGTGAATGAGGACAATTATTCTTTAACTCAGCACTGGAGCTCTTTAAGCACTGCAAATCACTTTTAAATACTGGACATTTTTTATGCACTTCATTATGGGAAATTGTACATATAAGTGATACTAATTAGGACATGAATGGATGGTGGATAATTATGTAATTTGTATTATTGCACAAGTACACCTTATTGAAAAATATTGATGTATGTTTGCCAGTTTTGCACAAAGTATTTAGTTTAATTTTTTATATATTGGTATAAGAATTCCTACATCAGCAGGCGTTCTGCTTCGTAGCAAGCGCTGTTTCTTGACTGTACTTAGTAAATACCTTATACAGCCCACTTCCTGTTTCTTGTCTGGGAAAATGCCTCAGCATTTGACATCATGCACAGCTTTCTCTCACTCTCGTGAGAGTTTGCCAGGAAGGAAGGGGGGATGAGTCATAAGCGGGCCAATGAGAGCTGCAGGGCTGGAGGTGTGTCTGTGTAAATACAGGACGTGAACAGGCAGCAGCTTCAGCTGCCCACAATTAAAATGATTGCAGCCAGACTCAGTGGAGGGAGATTTCTGCAGCATAATTGGCAAGTACAGAATCACAGTATTTATAAAATAATATGCAAAGTGGTTGGAGGGAAGCTTCAGAATGGCAAAGATGTTTTTATAACAAATTATGTGAGCAGATTGTAGTTCCTCTTTAAGGACCAAAAGGATTTACCCACTTCCTGACCAGGCCACTGCGTCGCTTTAATGAACAATTACGCGGGTGTGCGATGCTGTACCCAAACAAAATTGACGTCCTTTTTTTCCCACATATAGAGCTTTTATTTTGTGGTATTTGATCACCTCTGTGTTGTTTTTTTTAAAAAAAATTTTGCGATATAAACAAAAAAAGACAAACAATTTTGAAAAAAAAAACATTTGCTATAATACGTATCAAATAAAAAAAGATATATTAAAAACAAATTTATTCAACAGGTTAAGCCAATATATATTCTACATATTTTTGGTAAAAAAAAAAAAAACGCAATAGGCGTTTGTGCAAAATTTATCGCGTCTACAAACTAAGGGATAGATTTATTTATTTTTTTACTGGTAATGGTGGCGATCTGTGATTTTTAGCGGGACGGCGACATTGCGGAGGACAAATCTAACCCCAAGTGACACTTTTTGGGGACTGGTGACAATATTAAATTGATCAGTGCTATAAAAATGCACTGATCAATGTATAAATGACACTGGCAGGGAAGCAGTTTTATTTCTTATAGATAAAGTTTGTGTGTTAATGGTTGTGAATAGTGTTGAGCGAACCCGGACTGTAACGTTCGGGTCCGTACCGAACTTTGGGGTGTCCGGGACCCGGACCCGAACACGGACATTTCAAAAAACGTTCGGGTTCTGAGTTCTTGACACTGAGGTCGAATATTTCTCCGACCCAGTGTACTACGTGACCGGTAAGTGTCGGTACGGTAATCATCCGTACCGACACTACCGAAGATTCCCGTTTGGTCACTTTGCGAACAACTAACCGACGGGACGTCGATAAGTTGTACGCACTAGTTGATGGTCTTGAGTCTTGGGCTTGCAAAAAACTTTACAGGCACAAGCCCAGGCCCAGGGCCTGTGGGGTTTCAAGCCATGCCTGGGCTTGCAATGTCAGGCCCAAGCGAGTTGTGATAAGTGTTGGTAATTGTGTGTTTGAAATAGATATTCTTTATTTTGACGAAGGGACGGTCACAGTAAATATGTAACTAGTCACGTAAA
>BLSH010391502.1:445035-456667 GCA_018402905.1 Glandirana rugosa | reverse complement strand
ATCACTGGAGCGTGGCTGGGGGGAAACAGAGGACACAGATGATATACCTCCCACAGAGGACAGCTTGTCTTTGCCTCTGGGCAGCCTGGCACACATGGCCGACTACATGCTGCAGTGCCTGCGCAATGACAGCCGAGTTGCCCACATTGTAACTTCTTCTGATTACTGGGTGGCCACCCTGCTGGATCCCCGTTACAAGGACAACGTGCCGTCCTTAATTCCCTCACTGGAGCGTGAGAGGAAGATGCGCGACTACTAGCGCACACTGGTAGAGGCGCTGCTGAGGGCATTCCCAAATGACACCGGGGGCTCAGCGGAAGCACAAGGCGAAGGCAGAGGAGGAGGAGGAAGAGGCCACCAACGCAGCTGTGCCACCGCCAGCACCTCAGAAGGCAGGGTTAGCATGGCCGAAATGTGGCAAAGCTTTGTCAGCAGCCCGCCACAACAAACCGCACCACCAGCCGATAGACAACGTCTTAGCAGGAGGCAGCATTTCAGCAACATAGTGCAAGAGTATGTGTGCACACGCCTACACGTACTGACTGATGGGTCTGCCCCATTCAACTTCTGGGTCTCCAAATTGGCCACATGGCCTGAGCTTGCCGTTTATGCCTTGGAGGTGCTGGCCTGCCCTGCAGCCAGTGTATTGTCGGAACGTATGTTTAGCACGGCAGGGGGCGTTGTCACATACAAGCGGAGCCGTTTGTTCACATCCAACGTGGACAAGCTAACCTTTATTAAAATGAATCGGGCATGGATCCCACAAGACTTGTCTGTACCTTGTGCAGAATAAACATTTAGACCGGACTCACACAGCCATTCATATACTTGTTTTTTTGAATAGGCCTCAATATTTTGGGGGCTACCCCAATTATAAACAAACAAAAAAAAAAAAATACCATGTTGGCTACCTCCTTCTCCTCCTCGACCACCGCCACTTCCACCTACACTGCCATGGTCACAGCCTAGTCACCCTCTAGGCTCCTACTCCACATCCACCCCCCTTCCCATTTTTTTATTTGATTTTAATTTATATTCCCTATCCCCATTTTTTATGTAGGGCACTTGCCCTACTCTTACCCCCCATTTTACTTCCTTTTGCAGCCCTCTAGCACTTGCCAGGACATTTTTACAGCCATTTTTGTGCCTAAAAGTTTGGGTCCCCATTGATTTCAATGGGGTTCGGGGTCCATGCGAACGTTTGGGTTCTGTTCGGACCCGAACCCGGACTTTGTCCCGAAGTTCGGCCGAACCAGCATTACCTGAACTTCCAGAGGTTCGCTCAACTCTAGTTGTGAACAGCGTTGGCCACAGGTGTATGTCCTTTTAATATCCCCCCATGGATATAAGACTTAATTTGAGCTTGGTGGTTTCTAGTCTTATACGCATTTTTTATGAAAGTATGAAATTATATATACAAAAAAGTTTTCATGATGATTTTTTACTGAATTAACAGTGTTTTATATATTCTATGTTGTATTAACAAATGGCGTATTAGCGTTTAAGCTTTGAGATAATTGCTATTTCTCTTACATTCACTGACAGACGCAGCCCTTCTTTGACATGTGGGGTTATATGCAGATCCTACTAGGAGTTAACTAGGCAAAAAGAAAGAAAGCAAGCTGGCCCCTCCCAGGGGCTGTCCTCTCTCTCTCCCATATAACCCCCCTGCTCTGCTCAGCATATCAGTTTTAATATGCCTAGTGCAAGGAGTTGACCTGGCTCCCTTATGGGACCTGCGGTTAGATTTTTCTGCTACCGCTTTTTTCTTTTATCAAGCTATCTGATGAAGACCGCTATCAAGAAGCCGACTGGGGCAGAGGATTTCTAGCATCCTGCATTCTCCCCAGCATGGCGGACCGATGCGAGCTAGTCCTATGCTGAGGCGGGACTCGCCGCATGGTGCCCGTTCCGTGCGGGCGGCCAGTGGGTGACCCCACTTATGCCCGGTAACCGAACTCTGTGCCTGTCCAGGGGCTTGGCCTGCAGCATCCCTTTCCTGATAGGGAAGAAGGTCTGCGACCAGGTGGCTACCCACTACACCCGTCGGTGTGGTGAGTGACCCCCCTCTTCCCCCCTGGGGTGCGGAGGGGGGTTGCTGTGCGTACTGTAGCATTTTTATGCCAACTGGTGGAGGGTGGTCACTGGGCTGTGTCCCTCTGGGTGTCCTCGCCCCCTCCCTCACCCCCCCTTCCCCCTATCCTCCGCTCCGCACCCCGCTCAAAAAACGCATCTGTGCGTTTTTGTACCGCCATGCGGTGATCCGCAGCCATTTTGCGGCGGATCGCCGCCATTTTGCTGAAAGTTTCCCTCTAGTGCCAGTGGCGGCCATTTTACTGTAGTCGCGCCTATACCCAGGCTTTTGGCCTCTTGTGGATGGTCTCGGCGGCCATATTGGATGTCCCTGGAGCAGTGTAAAATGTGCTGCTGCCATTTTACTTTCCTTTTCAGTGGGACAGCGTGGCTGCACACAAACGGCGCTTCTTCTGGCGGTCCTGGTATATGCACTCCTGCTGGGAGCAGCTCTGTGGCACAAAACAGCAAGTTTTGCGGTAGCAGTGGGTGCAGTCCTCCTGGGGTCTCCCTGGCATACTGTGGAGCGGTGGTGGGGCTGCATAGTGGGGGTGTCAGTGCATTTTTCTTTGCAAAATTTGACTGTCATTTTCGGTGGTGCGATGGCAGATGATCCTTCAGGACCTTCTGAGGAGGTGTCAGCGGCAGCGCCGCCTGCGCTGGGTGCACTGGTGTCCTTGGATCAGTTGAGGGCAGTGTTTGGGATATTTCTTCCGCAGGTGGGGCCGAGCAATGCTCCGGGGGCCCCTAAAAAACGCCCGCCTCCCCCTTGTTCCTCTGGGGACCATTCTGAACCATAAATGGCTTCGGGGGTCACAGGGACCCCCGTGGAGCTCTCAGAGGGTGAGCTGGTACCCTCAGACAATGAAGAGGACCAGGGGGCCTCAGTTGCATGCAAAAAAGCGCTGGTATCCGCACTGATAACTGGTATCCGTGCGTCCTTGCGACTGGACCAGGCAGGGGAGTCGCAGGCGTCCGCATATGTTTGCGGGTCTGCTAGGTCGCCTAAGACTTATCCCTATGATACATTTTTTGACCACCTGGTCTATCAGGAATGGCAGCGTCCTCAGAATTCCTTCGCCCTGCCTAAACGCTTCGCTATACGCTATCCTTTTGAGGATAGTTTCGTAAAGAAGTGGGCGTCTCCCACAGTGGATCCGCCGGTGGCTCGCCTGAACAAGGCGACGACCATTCAGTTGGAAGGGTCCCCCTCTTTTAAGTACCCAGCCAATAGGCGGACGGAGGCAATGTCCAAGGCACTTTTCCTGTTGGCAGGATTGGCCATGCGGCCGGCCCTGGCGTCCGCCATGGCGGTGCAATATTTGTCTGATGGTATGGCAGAGCTGCGAGATGCTTTGGACTGCGGCAGGACGCTGGAAGCGTCACAAAAGGCAGACCATTTGTTTCAGGGTGTTCGGTACCTGTGTGATGCAGCTCTGGACCTGCTTCCCATGTTGTCTAAGATGTCTGTTTTTGCAGTCATTATCAGACGAGTTCTCTGGTTACGGTCGTGGTCGGGTGACCACGCATCTAAAAAAAGGTCTTGCGGATCTTCCCTTTCAGGGTGACCGTCTCTTTGGGTCAGTTGGATGAAATCATCAAGGATTTCACTGTTGGGAAAAGTACTTTCCTTCCGGAGCCCAGACGGCGGCAGTTTCGCCGCAAGCAAGGGCCTGTCTCTTTGGGTCAGAAGAGGTTTTTTCGTGCCCCTGGTACAGCAGGCAAGGGCTCGAGGCCCGGCAAGCCTGGCGCAGGGGCTGGGAAGCGTCCTTGGCAAAGCCAGAATGAAAAGACAGAGAACAAGCCCTCCTCTGCATGATGGCTTGCTCCCACCCGACCATCGGGTGGGGGGACGTCTTCTGGGGTTCGCAGACAGGTGGACTGTCCGCATTTCCGACCGTTGGGTGCAGGAAGTGGTGTCCTCCGGGTACAGGATAGAGTTCAGCACTCTACCCCCAGACAGGTTCTTCCCATCGAATTTGAGACTCCCTCAGGGGCGTCGAGCGGTCCTCTTAAGGGCTGTTCAGGCACTCTCCGACCAGGGGGTGATCGTGCCAGTACCTCAGTTGGAGAGGTTTCACGGTTTCTACTCAAACTTTTTTGTGGTCTCCAGAAAAGGGGGGGGGGGGGTCAGGCCAGTTCTGGACCTAAAGGCGCTAAACCACTTTGTGAGAGCGCAAAAAGTTCGGATGGAATCCATCCGTTCAGTCATGGCCGCCCTGCACCAAGGGGAATACATGGCGTCTCTGGACATCAGGGTCCTGGCGCTATTGTGGCAGAGGGGCATTGCGGTGGTAGCATACCTCGACGACCTGCTCCTGAGAGCGGAGTCTGCTTCGGCTCTGGAGGAGAACGTGGCTATCACCATAACCTCGTTACAGGACTTCGGCTGGCTGATCAATCTGCAGAAGTCGACATTTACACCATCCTGTCGTCTGGAATATCTGGGCCTGATCCTGGGCACGGCACAGGCGAAGGTGTTCCTGCCTCCGGCCAAGTTACTGACCCTGCAAGCAGCGGTGCGAACCCTGCTGTCACGCCGTGGTCTTCCTTACGGTTTTGTATGCGGGTGTTGGGGCTCATGGTGTCAGACTTCGAGGCAGTCCTTTACGCCCAGAGCCACACTCGGCTACTCCAGCGAGCGATTCTGTCTCGGTGGGACAAGTCCCCACTGTCCCTGGACCAGGTAATCAGGTTGGATTCTCAGTCCAGAGGGTCGTTGACATGGTGGCTTCGGGCCCCGGCACTTTCGTTGGGGAAGTCCTTCCTTCCCCTGACTTGGTTGACAGTCACTACGGACGCCAGCCTATCAGGCTGGGGGGGAGTCCTGAGACAGTTGTCTGCGCAGGAAGTGTTGGTCAGCGCAGGAAGCTCGCCTTCTGATCAATGTGCTGGAACTGAGGGCGATCAGACTCTGCCTCTCCAACTGGGCGGAGAGATTGCACGACCTCCCGGTTCGGGTTCAGTCGGACAATGCCGCGGCAGTGGCGTATTTGAACCATCAGGGCGGAACGAGGAGCCCTGCAGCAGCTGCGGAAGCAGCTCTCATTCTGCGATGGGCAGAACTTCACGTCCCGGCAATCTCCGCCATTTACATTCCGGGCGTAGAAAATTGGCAGCTGGACTTTCTCAGTCGCCAGACACTGGATCAGGGGGAATGGTCCCTACATCCAGAAGTGTTCAGCCAGATTTGCCACAAGTGGGGCACGCCAGATGTGGACCTCATGGCGTCTCGGTTCAACCACTTTGTGTGCAGGATGAGAGATCCGTTGGCGGTTGCCACGGACGCACTGGTGGTGCCTTGGGGTCGGTACCGTCTTCTGTATGCCTATCCTCCCATCAAGCTTCTACCGCGGTTACTGCGCAGGGTGGAAGCGGAGGGGATTCCGTTGATCCTGGTGGCTCCGGATTGGCCTCGGCGTCCGTGGTACGCCAATGTGGTGCGAATGGTGGCAGATGTTCCCTGGCGTCTTCCGCTGCGCGAAAATCTGTTGTCTCAGGGACCCATCTTGCACCCTGATTTACCCTCGCTGGCTTTGACAGCCTGGCTATTGAGTCCCAGGTGCTGAGGGATCAGGGTGTCGCTGAATCCGTGATCCCCACTATGCTGAAAGCGCGCAAGTGTACTTCACGCAAGATTTATCATCGCACCTGGAAGGCTTATATTGCCTGGGTTGGAATCCCCGCTCTTATGTTGTGTCCAGGGTCCTGACTTTTTTACAGCACGGCCTGGATAAAAAGTTGGATTTGAGTACTCTCAAGGGTCAGATCTCGGCTCTGGCGATTCTCTTTCAGCGGCCTTTGGCGTCACATTCATTGATTCGTACATTTGTACAAGGTGTGCGCCATGTGGCTCCTCGGGTACGGTCGCCGATGGCACCGTGGGATTTGAATCTGGTGCTCGCTGTGCTGCAGAAGCCACCATATGAGAAGATCAGTGATATTCCCTTACAATTGTCGCAGAAAGTGGCTTTCTTGGTGGCCATTACATCCGCTAGGCGGGTGTCTGAGTTGGCAGCGCTGTCCTGCAAATCTCCTTACTTGGTCCTGCACAAGGACAAGGTGGTCTTGCGTCCGTCACCTTCGTTTTTACCGAAGGTGGTTTCTTCTTTTTACATTAATGAAGATATTGTTCTTCCTTCGTTGTGTCCGCACCCGTCCCATCCCAAGGAATTTGAGTTACATTCATTGGATGTCGTGAGGGCCTTGCGGGTGTATTTGGCAGCTACAGACTCTTTTCGGAGGTCTGGCGCTTTGTTTGTGCTGACGGAGGGTCCGCGCAAAGGCATGGTGGCCTCGTCGGCTACTGTTTCCCATTGGATCAGACAGACCGTGACCCATGCGTATTCTGTTCGGGGCAAAGTACCCCCTTTCCCAGTCACGGCTCATTCTACCAGGGCTGTTAGCACTTCCTGGGCTTTCAGACACCAGGCTTCGGTGTCACAGGTGTGCAAGGCGGCCACTTGGACCTCGGTGCACACGTTTACTAAGCTTTATTAAGTTGATGTGTCAGCATCCTCGGATGCTGCTTTTGGCCGTAAAGTTTTACAGGCGGCAGTGTAGGCGCGGCTGGTGCCTCCTGAGAGGTTTCTGTTGGGTACAGTTGTTGACGTTTACCCACCCCTCTTTTATGACACAGCTTTGGGACATCCCCACATGTCAAAGAAGGGCTGCGTCTGTCAGTGAACGTAAGAGAAAAAGGCATTTTATTAAAACTTACCGTAAAATCCTTTTCTCTGAGTTCACTGACAGACGCAGCACCCACCCCTCTGCGTTGTGTTTGTACGGCTTGTTACGAACTAATATGCTGAGCAGAGCAGGGGGGTTATATGGGAGAGAGAGAGGACGGCCCCCTGGGAGGGGCCAGCTTGCTTTCTTTTTGCCTAGTTAACTCCTAGTAGGATCTGCATATAACCCCACATGTCGAAGAAGGGCTGCATCTGTCAGTGAACTCAGAGAAAAGGATTTTACGGTAAGTTTTAATAGAATCCCTTTTTTGTTTGTAATCTTATTGGTTTTAAAATTATGGAGTTGTGGACATGCAATCCTATGATGTGGCCAGAGTAATATATTGCAGACAGTAAACATAGTCTGTGGCTGTGATATGCCTGGTGGCGCGCGTCACTTCTGGGGGCTTAGTGGTGGGCGTCACGAATGCTTTACACAGGGAGGCCGTCTTTCCGATTAGGAAGTGATGGTCCGAGTCCCCTTTTTTCTGGTTACCAAGGTCACTGAATGTAGCTAGATGATTCTATTTCCTGTAGTGGAGTATAAAAAGCGGGCTGCACGTCACCTCCCTATCCACTGACGAAGTTCCGGTTTCGGAACGTAACGCGTACGGAAGGGGAGGGAGTTGTATGACGTCACCCGCGGCCGACGCTGGCTTTACCATAGGAGCGTGATATACTGTTCTTGTCTATCTATGAGAGCGTTTAATACCTGGTTCGCAGTGCTGTTCATGTAAGTACAATGTTTATTTATTAAAGCGTTATTTTATCAAATGGAGAGCACTATGGTTGTCTCTTTTTTATACATAAACGCTTGATGTCTGGAGCGATCCAAGGAGAGAGTGATCAGCAGTTATCCGGACCCTGAGTAGAGTGTTCCTGTTCCCCTTACAAAAGGGCCAAGAGCGCATTTGATCCTCTATTGGGGTCCATACAGGGAGGTGAGTGGCCATCTGTTTATTGGTGGTGGATAGCACTGAAGAACTTTGATGAATATACCTTGAAGCACTTTTGAAGCACTTTGATGAATTTACTCGCACTGCATGACCACTGATGGTGCCTGATTGGACTATACATATATGAACTGTCATTTCTAGCGCTGCACTCTTTTTTCTATAACATTTGTCATGTGTCACATTTGTTTAAGCACGTGGTCTATACACTCTCTAGAGGCGTGTTTCCAATCGCTCTGTGAAGGGGTTACCTGTTCCGATATTGAACAGTCTCCAAGCCTTTTTTCCAGGCAAACCAATCCTATTCAGGTGCTTACTAATAGCGATTAAGGATGAACATGACTGCAGCTAACAGGTTGTGACTTTCATTAAGCCTGTGGTCAATACACTCTAAGGAATGTGTCCACTGGCCTAATGAGGGGTTGCCTATTCTGGCAATATGCAGTCTCGGGGGCTTCCCAGGCAAACGATCAGCTTCAATCTCATCAGAGGATACGAATGAACGTGACTATGAATCCTGCTGCTTCAAGCAGTCAAGGACAAAGACATCAACACCGAATAGGTTGCCACATGCATTAAACATGTAAGCAATACTCTCTGCTTGCTCACAGTGGTTTCCACTCACACTGTGTGCAAATCAACTCTTTCTAGACTCTTCCAAGAAAAGATGCAGATGGAATAGAACTGTGTGAATCCTGTTGGTTGAAGCAAGCAAAGACAAGATGACGACATCTAACAGGTTGTCACATTCAGTAAATACACTCTAAAGGAGTTGTTTCCACTCACCCGGGAAGGGACCGGGTCCAGGAAATTGGCACATGTCTCCTACCTAGCCTGAATAAACTTTGGGCTGTCCATCCTGTTCCACTCGGATGTGGTCCCTGTGCTCACATGCTAAATGCATCGTCTATCAGGGAGCCCCTCTGCTGGTCTCTGGGGTGGCATATGAGTGTAAACCACTCTCAATGTAGAAGCAGTGCAATGTCATGGCTGGAGTAGACATTTTCCTTATTACTGGTTTACTGAGCTTCTGTATGGAGCTACTAAGGTAGGGGACCGTACCCATCTACTTCCCAGGAAAGGCAGCCCTCTTCAGGCTCTGCTAAGATGTGCATGAACATAACTTTATGAATCCTGCTTTGCTCAGACAGTCGGGGATTAAGATGATGATGGACACAACTGTCACAATTCATTAAGCATGAGATCAAGACACTATAAAAGAGCTGTTTGGACTCGCTTTGTGCAAGGGTCATCTATCCTGGCAAGGTCCAGTTTTCCTTCCGAAGCCAGTAACTGGACTCAATAGCTTTCTCAGGCCGACCAACCTTCAGAGTCTTCCAAAGAAGAATATATGTAGTAGGATGACCTATGTCTGCTTTTTAACCACTTCCTTACCAGCGTATAGTAATTATACGTCGGCAAGGTGCACTCCCCATGCTAAGTGGACGTCATATGACGTCCTCTTGTTCTCGCCGCTTTGCTGGCCCTCAGGGGCCCGCATCGCGGCGATCGGGGACCGGCCGTGTCCCTTAGGACCCCGGCCTTCCGTGATCGCGGTAAAGAGCCAATAAAATTGGCTCTTTACCGCGTGACCGGCTGTGTCCTATCACAGCCGGTCACTAACAACAACAGGCACAACCCCCAGGGGCGTGCAGCACGGCGATCGGGGTGCAGGCTTGTCCCTCGGACAAAGCCCAACCCTGATCACGGTAAAGAGCCAATAATATTGGCTGTTTACCACATGACCGGCTGTGTCCAATCACAGCCGGTCACAAAATGACAGGAATCTGCGGTAACGAGCTGTTACTGTGTTCTCCTCATCACACACCGATCGTGTGTGAGGAGGAGATAGCGGTAACAGCTCGTTACTGCTTACTGTCAGCACCAAGCACACTGATTACCAATAAAGAGGACCTGTCACCACCCCATCAAAGTACCTGTCACAGCCCATCAGAGTACCTGTCACCTGTCCATCAGAGTACCCGAGTACCTGTCACCTGCCCATCAGAGTACCTGTCACTTGCCCATCAGAGTACCCGAGTACCTGTCACCTGTCCAGAGTACCCGAGTACCTGTCACCTGCCCATCTGAGTACCTGTCACCTGCCCATCAGAGTACCCGAGTACCTGTCACCTGCCCATCAGAGTATCCAAGTACCTGTCACCTTCCCATCAGAGTATTCGAGAACCTGTCACCTGCCCATCAGAGTACCAAAGTACCTGTCACCAGACCATCAGAGTACCTGTCACCAGTCCATCACAGTACCCGTCATCAACCCACAGAGTACCCTAGTACCTGTCTCCAGCCCATCAGAGTATCCGAGCACCTGTCACCAACCCATCTGAGTACCCGAGTACCTGTCACCAGCCCATCAAAGTACCCGAGTACCTGTCACCAGCCCATCACAGTACCCGAGTACCTGTCACCATCCCATGAGAGTACCCGAGTACTTGTCACCAGCCCATCAGAGTACCCGAGTACCTGTCACCAGCCCATCACAGTACCCGAGTACCTGTCACCAGCCCATCAGAGTACCCGAGAACCTGTCATCAACCCATCTGAGTACCCGAGTACCTGTCACCAGCCCATCACTGTACCCGAGGACCTGTCGCCAGCCCATCACAGTACCCGAGTACCTGTCATCAACCCATCTGAGTATACCTGAGTACTTGTCACCAGCCCATCAGAGTACTCAAATACCTGTCACCAGCCCATTAGAGTACCCAAGTACCTATCACCTACCCATCTAAGTACCCAAGTACCTGTCACCAGCCCATCACAGTACCTGAGTACCTGTCACCAGTCCATCACAGTACCCGAGTACCTGTCACCATCCCATGAGAGTACCCGAGTACCTGTCACCAACCCATCAGAGTACCCGAGTACCTGTCACCAACCCTTCTGAGTACCCAAGTACCGATCACCAGCCCATCTGAGTACCTGTCACTAGCCCATCTGAGTACCCGAGTGCCTGTCACTAGCTCATCTGAGTACCCAAGTACCTTGCACCAGGCCATCTGAGTACCCAAGTACCTGGCACCAGACCATCTGAGTACTCAAGTACCTGTCACCAGCCCATCAGAGTACCCAAGAACTTTTTACCAGCTCATCAGAGTACCCGAGTACCTGTCACCAGCCCATCACAGTACCCGAGTACCTGTCACCATCCCATGAGAGTACCTGAGTACTTGTCACCGGCCCATCAGAGTACCCGAGTACCTGTCACTAGCCCATCTGAGTACCCGAGTACCTGTCACTAGCCCATCTGAGTACCCTAGTACCTGTCACTAGCCCATCTGAGTACCCGAGTGCCTGTCACTAGCCCATCTGAGTACCCAAGTACCTCGCACCAGACCATCTGAGTACCCGAGTGCCTGTCACTAGCTCATCTGAGTACCCAAGTACCTCGCACCAGACCATCTGAGTACCCAAGTACCTGGCACCAGACCATCTGAGTACCCGAGTACCTTTTACCAGCCCATCAGAGTACCCGAGTACCTTTTACTAATCCATCAGAGTACCTGAGTACCTATCTGCAGCCCATAAGAGTACCCGAGTACCTATCTGCAGCCATGAGTCTACCAGACCACGCTCCATGAACCCATGAGTCTACTCGATCACTGTCCGTGAGCCCATGAGTCTACCAGACCACGCTCCATGAACCCATGAGTCTACCCGATCACTGTCCGTGAGCCCATGAGTCTACCCGATCACTGTCCATGATCCCATGAGTCTACCCGATCACTGTCCATGAGCCCATGAGTCTACCCGATCACTGTCCATGAGCCCATGAGACTACCCGGCCACTGTTCATGAGTCCATGAGAGTACCCTACCACTGTCCATGAGCCCATGACACTACCCGACCACTGTCCATGAG
>BLSH010391502.1:389591-437112 GCA_018402905.1 Glandirana rugosa | reverse complement strand
CCCCCCCCCCCCCCCCCCCCCCCCCCCCCCCCCCCCCCCCCCCCCCCCCCCCCCCCCCCCCCCCCCCCCCCCAAGCAGCCTTGCGCAGATTGCAGCACACTTTCATCTTTTGGTTGCCGGAGTGCAATCTATTGTCCCTGTCTCTTACCTTCCCAGGGTGGAGAATAAGTAAGTAGATACTTTTTAAACACACTTTCTGGATCTAAATAAATGGATGTTTCCTATAACTGTTTGCTCAGTGGGGCACCCTGCTAGTGGATTTAATGGCATCTCTTGTCAGTGCTCAGCTGGTAGTGTTCTTCTCCTGGTTCTTCTGAGAGCTAGGGGTCATGATGCTCTGTCCAAGCGTTGGATTTTCTGGCCTGTATATGTTTTTTTTCTCAAACTTTCCTAATCCTGAACATGATCCCTTCATGGTTTCCACTATTGAGGCAGTTGATAGCTCTGCTGATGGCACTTCAGAGATCTTTGGTACTCG
Source organism: Glandirana rugosa (assembly GCA_018402905.1). NCBI lineage: Eukaryota > Metazoa > Chordata > Amphibia > Anura > Ranidae > Glandirana > Glandirana rugosa. Next base: position 436,634 of record BLSH010391502.1, on the reverse strand, counting down.
GACAGTATGCCTCATCCCAATATGGCTCAATTAGACAGCCTTGTTATTTTTAAGATGCCAGCTAGCCCAGGTGGGTATAGCAGAAGAGGTCCAGTGGAAGCTGCTTGAATCATGGAAGATATCCTTGAATGCTACGTACTATAGCATGTGGAAAAGATCTTTGGTGTGGCAGTAATTCAATTCAATCCTGAGTCTTCCTCTCGTACTGAGGTCTTGGCGCTCTTGCAATCGGCCCTAGACAAAGGGCTTGGCTACAGTTCGGTCCAGTTGTCGACCGTTTCAGCTCTAATGGTTCATTATATTAGAAGGTTTTATAAAAGCAACCTTATAGCTAAATCAACAACCATTCGTGTCTCTGAAAAAATCCAAACTTTCTCTTACGTTCACTGACAGACGCAGCTCTTTATAACACGTGGGGTTTTATGTCGTCCTATCAGGAGTGACTAGGCAAAACAGAAATAAAAGCAACAGGGATAGGCTAGCCCCTCCCAGGGGGGCATCCTCACTTGAGCATAAAACCCCTTGCTGGCCAATGGCATTCAGTTTTGTTTGCCTAGTGCAAAGGAGTGGACTGGGTTCCCTCTGGGACCTGCGTTTTTGTGCTGAAGTTTTTCCTATGAAGTCTGCTATCAAGAAGCCGACTGGTGGCCTAGAGTGGATATCACGAATCGAAAACTTTCCCCAGCCCGGCCACCACCTGGTGAGCTACCCTGGCCTAAGCAGGGTCATGCCGCGCAGGGCCCGTTCCTGTGCGGGCGGCCAGTGGTTAACCCCACTTGTGCCCAGGGTTAGGCGCATGCCTCTCCAGTGGCCTGGCCAGCAGCTATCCTTCTCCGTGTGGGGGGAACAGTCTGCTACGGGTGGCTACCCGCATCGCCTGTCGAAGTGGTGAGTGGACCCCCTCCCCCGCCCCAGGGGAGCGGCGAGCGGCATCCAGGCATTTGGTGGGTAGCCTTCCTGAGTAGGGGTATGCTGGGTGGTGTTGCACTGCCCCCCACCCACCCACCGCTTTCCCCGGCGCCGCGCCTTCCGGGGAGTACGCCGACTGTACCGTTCGTTTTTCGCTGCTGTGCGGCGAACGATGGTTTGCACGCCGCTGTTCCGCCACCATTTTGTGGTGGATGGGTGCTTTTTTACAGAAGCAGCGGCCATTTTCTTGTAGCCCATGCGGTTCTCACTGCTCTTGGGCGACCCCCGGTGGTCATTGGTGGTACTGCGGCCTCTGTAAAAACGTGCTGCAAACGTTTTTACTTCCTCTTTCTCTGGAACAGCGTGGCTGACACACATGCGGTACAGGTCCTGGCTGGGCAGGCATCAGGAAGAAGCAGCAGGTATAGCTGGCCTTCCTGGGGTGCTGGTGGTGGTGGGCTTAATCCTCCCGGTCTTTACTGGCTGATTGCGGGCGGAGGTGGTGGTATTGCGGGGGGGGGGGGGCTTCCCAAACAGCATGATGGCTGAGGGAGGTGACGCTGCAACTATGGTCCCTGCAGGGCCCTCCGTGGAGGTGCCAGTGAAGCAGCGTTCGGCACCGGAACCCATGGTCTCCTTGGACCAATTACTGGAGGTGTTTGCAGAATTCCTTCCCCGGGTGGGCACGGCTCCGGCTCCGGAGCCCCCCAAGAGGCGCCCATTCCCGTGTATCCTCGGGGGAGGATTCGGATCATGAGGTAGCCTCAGTGGTCACAGGGACCCCTGTGGAGTTGTCGGAGGGCGAGTTGGTTCTCTCAGATACTGAGGAGGATCAGGGGGCCTCAGTGGTGCGCGACAAGGCGATTGTGGGGGCGCTGATCGCGAACATTCGCCAGGTCCTGCGACTTGATCAGTCAGGGGAGTCGCAGACATCCACTTATGTGTGTGGGTCTTTGAAGCCTCCTAGGTCTCCTAAGGCTTTTCCTTATGATCAGTTTTTTGAGCGGGCAGTTTTTAAGGAATGGTTATCTCCAAAAAATTCCTTCACCCTGCCAAAACGCTTTGCGGTGCGCTATCCCTTTGAGGAGGTTTTCACTAAGCGCTGGGCTTCCCCTTCAGTGGACCCGCCGGTGGGCCGCCTGAACAAGGCTACGACCCTTCCGATGGAGGGCTCGCCTTCCTTTAGGGACGCGGCTGATCGCCGCACGGAGTCGGTGTCTAAAGCAATTTTTCTGGTGGCAGGTTCTGCCATGCGGCCGACTCTGGCGTCTGCTATGGCAGCTCATTCTCTTTTTGAGTGCGCCACCTCTGTGCACGCTAATCTGCATTGCAGTTGTGCGCAGGGTGAATTGCAAAAGGTTCATCACCTGGTGGAGAGGTTACACTACTTGTGTGACTCCCTGTTGGATATCATGCCCATGCTGTCCAAAATTTCCGCTTTTGCGATGGTCATCAGGCGGGTGTTGTGGCTGCGTTCCTGGTCGGGCGACCAGGCGTCTAAAAAGGGACTCACAGATCTCCCCTTTCAGGGGGGTCGTTTGTTTGGACCACAGCTGGATGAAATCATTAAGAGTTTCACAGGGGGAAGAGCCCTTTTCTCCCGGAGCCCAAGCGGCGGGATGTTCGCTGCCGACAGGGCCCTGTTTCTTTCGGGCAGAAGACGTTTTTTTGTGCCCCCGGCACGGCAGGGACTGGCTCCAAGCCCGGTAAGGCCTCAGCTGGATCCGGTAAAAGGACTTGGCAGCGTAAGCCCGGTAAGGCAGAGGATAAGTCCTCTACCGCATGATGGCTTGCCCCGCCCATCTCTCGGTTGGGGGGCCGGTTGCTGGAGTTTGCGGTCAGATGGTCCGCTCGTGTCTCCGATCGGTGGGTACTAGAAGTGGTGTCCACGGGTACCAGATAGAGTTCAGCTTTCTACCCCCAGACAGGTTTTTTCCCTCAAACTTGAGACTCCCTCAGGGGCATCGGGAGGAGCTTTTGGGCGCGATCCAGTCCCTTGCAGATCAGGGGGTGATCGTGCCGGTTCCTCTGGAGGAGAGGTTCTGCAGTTTTTACTCGAACCTCTTTGTGGTGCCCAAAAAGGGTGGTGTCAGGCCGGTGCTGGACCTAAAGGCTCTGAACTGTTGTGCAGGCAAAAAAGTTCAAGATGGAGTCCATCCGCTCGGTCATGGCCGCCTTACGTCAGGGAGAGTTCATGGCGTCCTTGGATATTAAGGACGCCTACCTGCACGTTCCCATCTGTCTCAGCCATCAGCGCTTTCTGCGTTTCGCAGTGGGGGACCTGCACTACCAGTTTGTGGCCCTTCCTTTCAGGCTGGCCTCTGCTCCCAGGGTGTGTACCAAGGCGTTGGCTCCGGTCCTTGCGCTGATGAGACAGCAAGGTATCGCGGTGGTGGCGTACCTCAACGACCTGTTGAGCGGAGTCAGCTGTGTCCCTGGAGGAGGACGTGAGAATCACGCTGTCCGCTTTGAGGGACTTCGGTTGGCTCATCAACCTGCAGAAGTCCTCTCTGTCCCCTTCCTGTCGCCTGGAGTACCTGGGTCTGATTCTGGACACAGTGCAGGTGAAGGTGTTCTTGCCTCCCGACAAGTTGTTTGGGTTACAGGCGGCGGTACGGGCCCTGCTGTCACGCCGGAGGTCGTCCCTACGGTTCTGCATGAGAGTGTTGGGGCTCATGGTATCTTCCTTCGAGGCAATACCGTACGCCCAGAGCCACACTCGGCTCCTACAGAAGGCGATTCTGTCGCAATGGGACAAATCTCCTCTATCCCTGGACAAACTGATCTGCTTGGATCATCAGACCCGGGGTTCATTGACTTGGTGGCTTCGGGCCCCAGCTCTAACGCTAGGGAAATCCTTTCTTCAGCTCAACTGGTCGATAGTAACGACGGATGCCAGCCTGTCGGGCTGGGGAGGGGTGCTGGGTCGGTTGTCTGCCCAGGGCCGGTGGTCGGCTCAGGAAGCTCGACTTCCGATAAATGTGTTGGAACTGAGAGCGATCAGGCTCTGCTTGTCCCCTTGGTCGATAAGGCTGTGGGGTCTCCCTGTCCGGGTTCAGTCAGACAATGCCACGGCCGTGGCATACGTGAACCATCAAGGCGGGACAAGAAGTTCCGCAGAGGCTGCTCTGATTCTCCGCTGGGCGGAACGTCATGTTCCAGCAATCTCCACCATTTACATTCCGGGAGTGGAAAACTGGCAGGCGGACTTTCTCAGTCGCCAAACTTTGGACCAAGGGGAATGGTCCCTGCATCCGGAAGTGTTTCGCCAGATTTGCCGCAAGTGGGGCACACCAGAGGTGGACCTCATGGCGTCCAGGTTCAATCACAAGGTGAAGACCTTCGTGTGCAGAACAAGAGATCCGTTGGCGGTTGCCACGTTGTTTGTGTTGCCCGAGGGCTCCAAAAAGGGCTCGGCAGCCTCGTCAGCTACCATTTCCCGTTGGATCAGGCAGACCGTGACACATGCGTATGAGGTTCAGGGCAAGGTCCCCCCTTTTCCGGTCACGGCTCATTCGACCAGGTCAGTTAGTACTTCCTGGGCGTTCAGACACCAAGCTTCGGTGTCTCAGGTGTGCAAAGTGGCTACTTGGGCCTCAGTGCACACGTTTACTTAGTTTTACAAAGTTGATGTTTCAGCATCTGCGGATGCTGCTTTTGGCCGCAAAGTTTTGCAGGCGGCAGTGTAGGTGCGTCTGGCGCCTTCCAAGAGGGTTCTGTTGGATACAGTTGTTGTCGTTTCACCCACCCCTCTAGTTTGAAACAGCTTTGGGACGTCCCCACGTGTTATGAAGAGCTGTGTCTGTCAGTGAACGTAAGAGAAAAATGGATTTTATTATAACTTACCGTAAAATCCTTTTCTCTGAGTTCACTGACAGACGCAGCTCCCACCCCTCTGTTTAGGTTTGTACTGCTTGTTACGAACTGAATGCCATTGGCCAGCAGGGGGTTTATGCTCAGGCGAGGACAGCCCCCTGGGAGGGGCTAGCCTATCCCTGTTGCTTTTATTTCTGTTTTGCCTAGTCACTCCTGATAGGACGACATAAAACCCCACGTGTTATGAAGAGCTGCGTCTGTCAGTGAACTCTGTCAGTTATAATAAAATCCATTTTTCTCAGCCAAGTATCCATATTTTGAGCTGTTTCAAGACAGAGGTTCTTAATCTAGTTCCATCTTTTCTTCAAAAGGTTGGACCTTTTCTCATATAAGTTTGGAAGTGGTGCAACCTTCATTGTCTGCAGTTTCAGGACAGGAAGATTGGTCAAGAGTGGACGCAATTTTTAGGTCATTTTTTTTTTTTCTCGGCAGGTATCTGCCGAGAAAGCAGAATTTCAAGCTGACAAATAACTGCGTTTATCTATCAGTAAGTCCTAAAATTGATCAAATGGCCCCATCTAGAATCCTGGTAATCCATATTCAAATCCTGGTAATCCAAGTATTCAAACACTTTAATTGCTCATTATCGCTTAGATGTAATGTACGGCTTGGGCATTGGGCAATTCGGTGCTGACCTCTGCTCTTCCTGTCTAAATATAATACAGGTTTTCTGGGCATTGAGTTGGAGTGATGTGTGGTTATTTTTTCCCGCCCTGTTTTTTGTATGCTAGTTAGATCCCATACGTAGGCTGACATGATGAGCTCCAGGAATAGGGAAAATTGTTATCATACTTTATTTTCCTTTACTGGAGGCTCATCATGTCAGCCTAGGGTTTCCCGCCCTGATGGTCTGTCGCGAGGTGGTTTAGGAACGTAGGGGTATAGGGAGGCTCTCCTTTTATTAATTTAGTGGGTTGTCCTATGGGGGTCAGAGGGGAGAATCTGACCCATATGTAGGCTGACATGATGAGCCTCCAGGAAAGGAAAATTTATGGTAAGTATGATAACAATTTTACCTAATGCCTCTGACAATTTGTGTGCATGGACACAAAGGTTAACATGGAGGGGCGTTAATAAAATGTCAGACGCTCCTAACAGCAGCTGTAAGAACTTCCTGTGTGCATGAGCCCATAGAATCAAATCTGCACTTTTTATCTACAGTAACATGAAAACCCTTTTTTTTTTTTTTTTTCATTTTTGTTATGTCTCTGGGTACCAATTGCAAAGAAAATAAGATTTTTTTGCAAAACAATATTGCCAAAAGAAAACCTGGTATCTAAAATGTGCTATGGCTCATGAGGTGTAAAGAGGTCTAAAGTGGATGGAGTATTTTTTTTTTTTTTTTTTAATATTGATTGTATACCTATAAGGCACCTTTACACTGACGTCCTGATCGAGTCTGCCTGAAAAAATGCCTAAAAACAGACCGATGGGGATCCATTCCCCATCCATCTGGCGGATCGGATAACAGTTGGATGGAAACAGACAGGCAGTCCATTTTCATCTGACTGCTCCACAGAGAACAGTGGGCTGATATAGAGTGGACACGGACCTGTCATCTGCCTGCTCAGTGGGGATCAGCGGAGAGATCCCCTGCTGGGCAGGTGGATTCCTTGGCGGAGTCCGCCCTGTGTCAAAGGGGGCCTTAGAGAGATCGCCTGCTTTGGTGATCATAGTCACTGGAATGGGAAGTGAAAGGAAATCCTACCCAGTAGAGACACAGACAGCAATAAATGCCTGGCATGTTCTACCTTTAATATTCTACTTTAGGAGAATGTTGTACTTCAGATAAAAAACTAAAACAATCCATTAGCATGTTACTTGCTGTTAAAGTAGAACTAAAGGCAAAATGTTTTTCTTTAGTTTTCGACAGCGTGGAGATGGATTGAACACCTGTCAGTTTTTTTTATAGCTTTCTGTGCCCCAATAGGGAGATTCAACATTTCTATTCGTCCTGTTTACCATTAGCAGTGAAAGTAAAAGAAAATCCCTAATTTTGGTTGCCCCCAAAAAAGTAATAGAGGAGAAATCTTCCAATGGGGACACTAGTTCTGATGCCCTGGGTATCCCCAAGGGATTCCCTTAATTTGCAGGGATGTCCTCACTTCCTGTTTTGACTATGGGACAGGATGTGAAAGTAAATCACCCCGAAATGGAAAAAAATAAGTTTCCCTCTAGTTTTACTTTAAGTGTGAAGAGATGTACTGCTTTTTCTTCCTCCAGTCAGCTGTGTGGAAGCCCCCACTAGTCATCTTCAGGGCTACTACTAAGTTTGCAGTGGTTCGGTTTTTCTGGTATAATACTGTCCAGGCTTGGAAACACATCAACATCCCTGATGACGTCAGACGCACACTGGTGAAATGCTGGGTTGGATTTCCGGAATACATCACTTCCTGTTAATGGAGCGCAAATCAACGTTCCTGCTTTTCCTTTTCATGCTCACTTTATCTGACTTGATGTTAGTGTAGATTTTATTACTTTAATAAAGTTTAAAATACTACACTGAGGTTATTATTTGCATTTTCCCTGTGCCAATGAAACTGTGGAGGAATTATTTAAAGTGAGAAGAGTACCCTAGATATCCGAGAATGACTGACTGGTTTTAAGCCCTACAATATCCAGGATATCTTTGGATGAGTGATCACAGCCCCAATTAGGAGACTTACTTGCTTCTAAGTGCTATTTTTACTTCCTTTAAGAAAACTGGTCAAATTCTTCTGGTAAGTGCGGGGTGCTGTCACCTGGGAGCACAGATTGGTGGATTTGTTCGGCACCTAAGGGTCCTTTCACACAGACGGACCGGCATTCTATGTACTCCTATGGAGCGACGGATGTCAGCTGTGACATGTCCACTGACATATGTTCCGCTCTGATCCACTAAATACAGACAGATGGAAACCCTATTTTCCATCCGTCTGGCGGATAGGATGAAAACTGCCAGACGGTCTGTTTTTATCCGATCCTCCATAGAGGGCAGAGACAGACCTGTCATCCGCCGGCTCAGCTGGGATCAATGGATGGATCCCTGCTGAGCGGAGTCTGTCAAAACAGACTCCGTGTGTGTGTGAAAGGACCCTTAGGCACCATATTGCACAACAAGCACTTTATTTTATTGCAGTAAGCACTTTGATTGAACAGCAAGCACTTTATTGAAGTTACTTTGGACTTTTATGAATTATTTATGTATTGTTTTTAGAACATTAATAAGGCTATCACGAGCACGTCTTGGTTGTCACATATATTATTTTCTATAATTTATTAAGCACCATTTAGGTTTGGCATAAATATTGGAAGAAGCTGGATTTTTGTCCTTCATTGTTCACAGAAAATTATTTAGACCTGTTTCACATGGGCTTGTATAAGAGCAGTGTGAACCGTACGCTTTTTTTTTAAAGCTTACAGCAAGCTTTCAGCCACTTTCTCTAAGCCTAAAGTATCCTTCAGCTCCTGCTTGGAATTCTTATGCACCAGTATTCTTGGGAGTGCTGATTGTCACATTAAACAAACTGATAGCAGGCTTTCAACAAGCTTCAAGTAGTGATGAAACCTGCTAGCCGCTTGTTTAACGACTAAGCCTTTTTCTGACACTTGTTGCCTACAAGTTAAATTCAGTATTTCTCTTTCATTCATTGACGGATGCAGCATCTCTTCATTATGCCTGGGGTTATGCCACCTTTCACTAGGAGTGGACTAGGCAGAACTTCAGTTCAGCTAAAAAGCAGACACAGCCCCTCCCAGGGGGCGGTCCTCCTTGGTATAATTCCCCACCAGCCAGCTCAGCCTTCAGTCTTTTTCTGCCTAGTGCAAGGAGTTGGACAGGCCCCATTCTGGGACCTGTGGTTCCACGATTTTTTCTTTTTTCAAAGAAGTTTTTTTCTTTTCTTCTGATGAAGACTGCAATCAAGTAGCCGACTGGGTGACAGGCTGGATAAATATAGATCCAGGGAGTCTCCCCAGCTCGGCCAACGGACCGAGCCAACCATAGCTCCGCGCTGGGTCGGCCGTGTCAGGCCCCGTTCCGTGCGGGGCAGCCTGCGGGTTAAATGTCCCGCCAGCATGCTTAAGACCAGGCATTCAGGTCTGCGTCACGGGTGTCGCTCGGCCGGCAGCTCCCCTTGTAGAAATAGACAGGGAGGCAGGTCTGTCTCGGGTGGGATACCTGCTCCGCCCGTCTGGATGGGTAAGTACTCCCCCCCGCCCCGTCCCTGACCGGGGCGTGGGGGGGCTGGCGGGTTTCCCCCCCACTTTTTGGGGTGTCTGGCAGTGCTCCCTCCTCCATCCCTATCCCCCCATCCTCCACCCTTATGCCTCGGTCTGCCTGCGCTGCAAAAATTTTTTTTTCCTTTTATCCCCTACAGGGGACCCCCTTCTGGGGGGCTGGTATCACCGCTGGAGAGGGGTTTCCTACCCCCCCCGGTCACTTCGGCGGCCGCTTTTTGCAGCGGTCGGCGCCATTTTTTTGTGGCCCGGTCGCCATTTTGCTGAAGCCGGCCACATGTTTTCATACAGCCGCCATTTTGCGGGAGTCACCCACTCGTTTTGGCCTCTAGTGTGCACGGTGGCCATTTTTGATTGGTCGGCCGTGCATTAAAGGCTATGGCTAGAGGGGTGGGCGGTCCCTGAGCGCTTCCTGGTCCTAGAACACATGTAAAGACGCTGGGAACAGCAGCAGCAACGCTTTTGCGGTTTGTACAGGCAGACTCAGCAGCTTGAGCAAGCTTCTCCTGGGGCAGGGTGCAGGCTACGGTGCGGTTCTCCTGGGTGTAACTACAGGTGTCCCTGACCGGTGTGCCTTAATCTCATCTGTTCGTGAGACGCTAAAGCTGGGGACAGCGGGTGACACAGGAGACAGCTGTGGTCTTTGGATCGCATAGGCCGGTTCGCACCCCTAAGGTGTTTCCTTATGTACCTTTCTTTGATCAGTTTGTGTACAAAGAGTGGCAGCGGCCGCAGGGCTCTCTGCCTCTACCAAGACGGTTTGCTGTACGTTATCCTTTTGAGGACTGTATGGCGCAGAAATCGGTCTCCCCCCAAGGTAGACCCCCATGTGTCCCGTCTGAGCAAGGTGACCACTATTCCGGTGGAGGGCATGCCGTCTTTTAAGGAGGGCCGAGGCAGTTGCCAAGGCCATGTTTGTCTTGACTGGGTCGGCCATGCGGCCGACACTAGCGTCGGCGCTTGTGGCACAAGCTCTGATGGAATGGACTGTGGTGTTGCATCGTGATTTGAGCGAGGCGCATGTCCCGCCTGAAACCATGGAGCTGGCTGAACAGCTCACCCAGGGGCTCAGGTATCTCTCTGATGCGGCCCTGGTCATACCTCCCATACTGTCAAAACTGTCCGCCTTCGCTGTAGTGATTAGGCATATACTCCGGTTGAAGTGCTGGTCTGGGGACCAGGCGTCAAAGAAGGCGCTTACTGACTTGCCTTTTCAGGGAGGGCGCCTCTTCGAAGCTTCTCTGGATGAGATCATCAAGGATCTCACGGGGGGAAAGAGTACCTTTCTTCCCGAGCCTAAGAGGGGTAAGGAGCCTCGACGCAGGCCGGGCCCCTCCTTTTCTGGTCAGAAAAAGTTTTTTCGTGCCCCCCGTTTTTACGGGCAAGGGTGGTAAGCCCTCCAAGGCTACTGCAGGAGGTCAGAAGCGACCGTGGCAGCATAAGCAAGAGAAGTTGGACGGGAAGCCCTCCTCCGCATGATGGGTTGCCTCTGCCCGTCGCTCGGGTGGGGGGTCGCCTGCTGGAGTTTGTGGAACAATGGACCTCGCATTTCAGATTCCTGGGTGTGCGAGGTGGTCTCCGCGGGGTACAAGATAGAATTCTGTGCCATGCCTCCAGACAGGTTCTTTGCCTCCAATCTGAGGCTTCCCCCAGGACGACGGTTGGCCCTGCTGGGGGCCGTGCAGGATCTGCTCTACAAGGGGGTGGTTGTGCCGGTGCTGGCCACGGAACATTTCCATGGTTTTTACCTCAACCTGTTTGTTGTCCCAAAGAAGGATGGAGTCAGGCCCATTCTGGATCTGAAGGCGCGGAAATTCAGGATGGAGTCAATCCGCTTGGTGGTAGCGGCCCCCCGTTTTTACGGGCAAGGGTGGTAAGCCCTCCAAGGCTGCTGCAGGAGGTCAGAAGCGACCGTGGCAGCATAAGCAAGAGAAGTTGGACGGGAAGCCCTCCTCTGCATGATGGGTTGCCTCTGCCCGTCGCTCGGGTGGGGGGGTTGTCTGCTGGAGTTTGTGGAACAATGGACCTCGCATTTCAGATTCCTGGGTGTGCGAGGTGGTCTCCGCAGGGTACAAGATAGAATTCTGTGCCATGCCTCCAGACAGGTTCTTTGCCTCCAATCTGAGGCTTCCCCCAGGACGACGGTTGGCCCTGCTGGGGGCCGTGCAGGATCTGCTCTACAAGGTGGTGGTTGTGCCAGTGCTGGCCACGGAACGTTTCCATGGTTTTTACCTCAACCTGTTTGTTGTCCCAAAGAAGGATGGAGTCAGGCCCATTCTGGATCTGAAGGCGCGGAAATTCAAGATGCAGTCAATCCGCTTGGTGGTAGCGGCCCTTCACCAGGGGGACTTGCTAGCATCCTTGGATATCAAGAATGTGTATCTGCATGTCCCCATCTGTGTCTCACACCAACGTTTTCTATGTTTCATGGTGGGCGATTACCACTACCAGTTTGTGGCCTTACCATTCCTCCTGGCTGAAAAGCCCCCAGGGTTTTCACCAAGCTCCTGGCCCCGGTGTTGGCTCTATTGCGACAGAGGGGCATTGCAGTTCTGGCATATCTGGATGACCTGCTTCTGCGGGCAGAGTCGGCCTCAGCGCTGAGCGACAACATAGCCATCACACTGCACACCCTACAGGAGTCCGGATGGGTGATCAATCGGCCGAAGTCGGTGTTGACTCTGTCACACCGCCTGGAGTACCTGGGTTTGACCTTGGACTCGGTCAGGGCAAAAGTTTTTCTCCCTTCAGGAAAACTGCAGACGCTGCAGCAGTCAGTGAGGTCTCTTGTGGCAGGGAAGTGGCCCTCTCTGAGGTTTTGCATGCGGGTCCTGGGGCTCATGGTGTCCACCTTCGAGGCGGTTCCGTATGCCCAGAGTCATACCCGGTCCCTGCAGCACCTGATTCTGCTGCAGTGGGACAAATCTCCTCTATCCCTGGATCGCCTGGTCAAGCTGGACCGCGATGCCAGGTCCTCTCTAATTTGGTGGTCCTGAAGGAGGGGGGAGTCCTTCCTCCCCATGATGTGGTCCGTGGTGACCACAGATGCCAGTCTAAGTGGCTGGGGGGGGAGTCCTGGGGTTGTTGTCAACCCAAGGTCGTTGGTCTCGGGAGGAAAGTCGGTTTCCGATCAATGTGCTGGAACTTCAGGCCATCAGGCATTGCCTCTCCCATTGGTCGGGAAGGCTGCGACGGCGCCCTGTTAGTCCAGTCAGACAATGCCATGGCCATGGCATATGTGAACCATCAGGGCAGAACGAGAAGCTCGATGGCAGCATCGGATGCGGCTCACATTCTGAGGTGGGCAGAGCTTCACGTGCCGGCTCTCTCCGCCGTGTACATTCCGGGCGTAGAAAATTGGCAAGCGGATTACCTCAGCCGACAGAGGTTGGATCAGGGAGAGTGGTCCCTGCATCCGGATGTGTTCCGACAACTTTGCCCAAAATGAAGCACCCCAGACGTAGATCTGCTGGCGTCCCGGCTCAATCGAAAGGTTCAGACCTTCATGAGCAGAGCAAGGGATCCGCTGGCGGACGCCCTTGTAGCTCCGTGGAGCCAGCATCGGCTCATCTATGCTTTTCCCCCTCTCAAACTGTTTCCGCATCTGATGCGCAGGATAGAGGTGGAGGGGATTCCAACCATTCTGGTGGCTCCGGATTGGCTTTGGCGTCCGTGGTACGCCGACGTGGTGCAGATGGTGGTGGATTCTCCCTGGCGTCTCCCGCTTTGCGAGGACCTTCTGTCCCAGGGCCCCATCTTGCACCCTGCTTTACCCTCTTTGGCTTTGATGGCTTCACTATTGAATCCCAGGTCTTGAGGGATCGGGGGGGTCTCCGCTTCGGTGACTCCCACCATGCTCAAGGCACGTAAGTGCACTTCTAGGAAGATATACCATCGCATCTGGCGAGTGTATATCGCCTGGTGCGAAGGGGGGGGTGGAACCACTGTTGCTTTTTGGTGTCCCAGGTGCTAGCTTTTCTTCAGCAAGGCCTGGACCGTAAACTAGCGTTGAGCATTATCAAGTGTCAGGTTTCTGCCTTGGCTATCTTTGTTCAGCGTCCTTTGGCGACGCATTCGTTGATTCGCACCTTTATTCAGGGGGTCCGACATGTCGCTCCCCAGGTGCATACGCCTTTGGCGCCTTGGGACCTCAATCTTTTTTATCGCCTGTCACCTTCCTTCTTGCCGAAGGTGGTTTCTTCTTTTCACATTAACGAGGACATTGTCCTTCCTTCGCTATGCCTGCGCCCGTCCCATCCTAAGGAGATTGCCTTGCATTCCTTGGATGTGTTTAGGGCTTTGCGGGTGTACCTGGCGACCACGGCCTCTTTTTGGAGGTCGGATGCGCTTTGTCGCAAGGGCTTGGCGGCCTCTTCGGCCACCATTTCTCGATGGATTCGACAGACAGTGACCCGTGCGTATGACTTGCGGGGTCTCAAGTCCCCCTTTCCGGTCACGGCTCACTCTACCAGGGTGATTAGCACTTCCTGGGCTTTCCGACATCAAGCGTCGGTTTCTCAAGTGTGCAGAGCGGCTACATGGTCCTCAGTGCACACCTTTACTAAGTTTTACAAAGTTGATGTTTCAGCATCCTCGGATGCTGCTTTTGGCCGCAAGGTTTTGCAGGCCGCTGTGTGAGGTTCCTCCAAGCCTTTGTGGAGAATTCCCCCGTTGGGGTGAAATTTTGTTTTTGCGTTACCCACCCCTCTTTTGACACTGCTTTGGGACGTCCCCAGGCGTAATGAAGAGATGCTGCATCCGTCAATGAACTAAAGAGAAAATAGGATTTTTTTGCTAGAAAATTACTTTATGTATATTTTTTTAGCAGACACCCTAGAGAATAAAATGGTGGTTGTTGCAATATTTTTTGTCATACTGTCTTTGCGCAGTGGTCTTTCAAACAAACTTTTTTTGGGGAAAATATACACTTTAATGAATTAAAAAAAAAAAAAAAAAACGAAAGTTGGCCCAATTTTTTTTGTATAATGGGAAAGAGATACCGAACATGTCATGCTTTAAAATTGCGCACACTCGTGGAATGGCGACAAACTACGGTCCTAAAAATCTCCATAGGTGACGCTTTAAAAATGTTTAACGGTTACCAGTTTAGAGTTACAGATGAGATCTAGTGCTAGAATTATTGCTCTCGCTCTAACGATTGTGGCGATACCCCACGTGTGGTTTGAATACTGTTTACATTTGCATATGCATGTGCTCACTTCTGCCCATGAGCATGGAGGGATGGGGAGCTTTAAATTCTTTTTTTCTTATTTAAATGTTTTTATTTTTACACTGTCCCTTTACATTTTTATGATCATTTATTGCTGTCACAAGGAATGTAAACATCCCTTGTGACAGCAATAGTCACGTGTCAGGTATTTTTTTGGAGGGAACTGAAGTCTATAAGACCCCAAATCCCTCCTTGGCACGTAAAAGCATTCAAAACACCAAGTTTGGCTGTTTTGAATACTGACATTTTTTTTTTTTTTTTTTTAAATCTGGTGCCTTTAAGACTTTAGTAAACCGGAAATTATGTCATGATGTTGCTTCCGAGTTACTAGATCTGAGACACGATCAAAGACGATTCCGGCTTTATTCGGGTCTCCAGCCAGCCGGTGGACCTGCGGGCTGGTTGCTCAGGCCTCTCGGAGGGATGGGAGAGCCTGGGTGGAGCAGCGGGAGGGACGTTCCCTCATGCTACTTGTGATAGCAATTGAGCGGCTTAGCCGCATTGGTTGTTATCACAAGAAAGCCAACCGCCGGGTCTAAAAAAGACGGTACCAGGATGATAGCTGCAGGCATCACTCCTGTACAACCACTTGAAGCAGAAGTACAAGTACATGATTTTGCAGCAAGTGGTTAAAGTGGCATTTGGTAGTCCCATTAAGATCTGTGTTCAGCACTTATAATCTGGAGCTGAAGGTTGCTTTAAAAGCTTCAACAGAGCTGTCTGAAAGCTCTGAAAATGCTTTGTAAAAGCTTGCTGTTCGCACTGCTCTTACACAAGGTGAAACATTTGTGAAACAGGCCTTACTGAGGCTTGACTAAGTTGCAGCATGAAATAGTGGTGTCATTTGAACAGGTTGATAAAGGGATACAATTAATGCTGGCTAGTTGTGGCAGTTAGAAGGGGTTTAACACTTTCTTTGCCAGGCTCTGTACTCCACTTCTGACCAGACCAAAGGCGTAACTAGTACCTTTAGGGCCCCGGTGCAAGAAACTATGAAGGGCCTCCTTGACCCCCACCCGCAGCCCTTCGCTCCGACACTGGGGCCCTTCCCACTGATTCTGGGGCACTTTACTCCCCAGTCTTGGGGCTCACCATGGTCACGGAACGCCAGAGCCCGGTTGCTATAGTGCGACCTTTGCAACTCTGGTAGGTCCGCCACTGCTGTGTGAATGGTATGAGTCAGTAGATTTTGTCAGTAATGCAGTGGACTGAGTCAGTAGTTTCTTTAGTTTTGGTATTTATTTTTTTTTATTATTCTTTTACCATTTTATGTTTACTTTTTTTTACCATTTTATTTTTTACAATTTTTTTAGGAGCCCAGTGGGTGGGGGAGCTTTGGTGAGATATTAGGGGCCTAAACAGACCTCTTATGTTTCACCTTTGAGACAGAGAAGGTAGATTGAGGATACAGCCCTCAATCTCTGCAGCATCAGCTGCACAGAATGAATAGACAGGAACAGTTCTGTACAAAGCTTCCCATTCATTCACAAACAGAAGCATAGTAAACAGTTTACTATGCTTTGGTAATGAATGGACACAGGAGCAAATGATATCTATTCAGAAAAGGAAGGGGGCAGTAAACTACATATTTACCGGCCTCTTCCTCCGCTCTCCATCCTGAAAGCATCCCCTGCAGCAGGAGATGGGAGGTGGTGGGGGGGAGGACCAAGGGAGCAGTGCTGGCTGGGGCAAGGTCATCGAGTGCCCAGGGAGAAAATGGAAAACTGAGCTTACATCAGAGTCCTTCCTTACATCAGTGTGCTCCCCCCTCCTTACATCAGTGTGTCACATCCCCCCCCTTACATCAGCTCACCCCCCCCCTTCTTACATCAGCGTGTGCCCCCTATTTATCCAAAATTTTTGAAGAACGACGTATGTGGGATATCTTTTATTTGGCAAACTAAAAGCTTGAGCTTCCAGAGCCTGAGGAATTGGAACTCTTTTATATGTGTGTTCCATGGCAGCCTGGGTGGAACTGCATTCACCCCTCCCCCCTCCCCCCCCCCATCAGGTATAACACCAAACAGGTGTTGTAGCTGGGCAGCTAGATAGTACAGCCATGGATTCGGCAACGCCAATCCCCCTCATCCTTAGGCCTCTGAAGATGTTCCAGTTTGATTCTAGGGGGTTTATTTCTCCAAATAAGGCCACAGTAAAGGGAGTTAATAATTCTAAAGAAACTTAAAGGTATAACAACTGGGGTGTTATGGAGGAAGTATAGAAACTGCGGCATAAGAATCATTTTGATTAAATTCACCTTGCCGGCTACTGAAAGGCAGAGTGCATTCCATGTTTTAATCCTTTCTCTAAACCGCTGGATAAGGGGAGTGAGGTTCAAGGAACTAAAGTCTCGGGGATCTGCTGTCACCTGAATGCCTAGGTACTTAAAGGATGCAGTAATTGGAATCAAGTCATTCACTGAATTCAGTGGAGCTGGTTGTCCATCCAACAGCAAAAGAGCAGATTTGGACCAATTAGTAAGAAGCCCAGAGAATCTACCAAATTCTTTGGTGTCCATCACAGCCCCCAGGAGAAGTATGGTGTCATCTGTATACCACATCACCTTCTCGTGGGTGTTGCCAAATCGGAACCCCTCAATATCATTGTTGGTCCTAATTTTAATCGCTAAGGGCTCAATAGCCATGCGAACAAGGGTGGGGGTGGACAGGGGGCACCCCTGTCTCGTACCCCTCCGCAACGCAAAGGCAGGAGAAAGCTTACCAAAGGTCCTAATGGCCGTCTGTGACTGACTATACAAGAGGCGGACCCAGGCTATATATCGGCCCAAACCCAAACTTCTGCAACACTCCCCACAGGTACGTCCAGTCAATGCTATCAAACGCCTTGGCGGTGTCTAAAGACAACAGTGCCCTGTTACCGACGTTGTCTGCTGGAGATTGTACTGTATGTTAAGGTAAAGCCTGCGTAAATTGATTGATGTGGACTTGGCATAAAGCCCACTTGGTCGGAGTGTACCAGAGATGTGATAACCTTATTCAATCTCATTACTTACTAGCACCTTCTCCAGGACCTTCACATCACCCTGCAAAAGCGATATCGGCCTGTATGAACTCGGATCCACCAGATCTTTGCCCAGTTTAAGCAGGAGAACTATGTTCGCTTTTGACATCGAGGGAGGTAAATTGCCTTCCCTCTGAGACATATTGAATACTCGTAGCAAATGTGGCAGCAATGTTTCCAAAAACTGTTTGTATATTTCCATGGGGATCCCGCCCTCCCCCGGCGCTTTACAGTTAGGGAAGGAACATATTGCCTCATGAAGCTCCTCTAAAGTAAGTGGGGTATCTAAGTCCTTTTTCTGCGTGGCACTGAACCTTGGGAATTGGACACCCTGCAAGTAAATATCCAGTTCCTCCTTTGTATAAGAGGTACCTGGAAGATGAGCTCTGGAGAATGCACCAAGTGACCTGCTTTATCCCTAATAGCTCCTATAGTCGGGGTTCGTTGCTGAGCATTAGCTACCCTTGCCAACATACGGCCAGTTTTTTTTCCCCTCAAAAAATGCTTGTTTAGAAAAGAGCTTCTTCTTTTTCGCAGAGGAGGAGAGAACATTCTCATAGGCATGTTTTTGAAAAACATAAGAACTGCCTTACTCCTGTATTATGCAGGCGCCAGATGTCCACCCAGCCCAGCTCTTGTAACAACTGCACCGGGGTCTCTTTTAATATCAAGTTCTTGAAAGTCTATAGCCCCATGTATCAGAATACTGACTCCATGCGAGTAGGAAGTATGCATAGAATGATATCCCCTACCCACCCAAGAATACCGTAGGCACACTACAGTTTCAGCAGTCAAGTGTGTTTCCTGAAAAAAGAAAATGGCAGGTTACAGTTGCTTTAGGCACATAATTATCATAGTTCTCTTGAGCGGGGAGTTAATACTCCTAATGTTCCAGGACACTATTGGAATCTTCGTCATTGTGTTCGATACGAAGTAATGACATGCTTAGCCACATAAAGTCTCCAAGAGTATGGGTCATAGCTTGTTCATTCCCCAGTTTTGTAATCCAGTGTTTGGTATGATGAAAAATCCTAAGTAAGAAACAGACTTGTCCCTTTTCGTCCTCTACTGACATCCAGTGGTAATTCTAAGGTGTAGGACAGATGGCTTTCATTAATGAATTGCTGGCCTTGCAACTGTGAACAGAAACTGAAGGGCTTGTTCGTTGCGGTCAATCCAGGTCACCGCTTCCCTGGCGGATTAAAAAAACTGGGCCTGGCCATGAACTGTGACCCGCAACTTTGCTGGATACAACATAGCATATGTGAGTTGCAACAGCCTCAACCGGCATTTCATATCTTGAAATTTAGCCCTGCGCCTCTGAACTTCTCTGGAGAAGTCTGGGTAAAATGAGATTCTAACGCCATTGTGTTGGATGTTAGCTCATTCCCTTGCCTGGCATAAAAGCGCCTCCCTGTCCCTGTAATGCAGTATTCTCCCTTGCACAGACCTGGGTGGGTTGCCTGGTGGTAATGGACATGCAGGCACTCTATGCACTCTCTCCACTGCAAATAGGGGGGAGAAGGTATCTTTGCCAAAAGTGTCAATCAGCCATTGTTCAATATAGGCCGTGGGGTCCCTACCTTCCACCCGTTCAGGGAGCCCCGCATTGCGTACATTATTCCGTCTAAGATGGTTCTCCATATCTTCTGCTCTATCATTAGCCTCCTTTGCCATCTGATAAGCAGCTTTAGCATCCTGAGAAATAGGGGGTAGTTGATCCTCTACCTCACCAACTCTGCTTTCCACAGTCGTGTTTCTTTCCCGGATTTTTTGTAAACCCTGGCATAGCAGTGACACATCTTCCCTCAACCCCTTCAAATTGGTCTTTCAGGGTATTCACTGATGCAGTGCAGTTATGCACTGCTTTAAGGATGTCAGCTAGTGTGGCCTGGGGCAGCTCCTCCATCTGAGTCTTGCATAGCAGGGCCTGGCAATACAGTATGAGCTCCCTCCCCTATATAATCTTGTGCTTCCCTGGCTGCTGCATGTGCTTTCTCCCCCTGAGACATGGTCTGGCAGTGTGCTATACGATCACCCTGCTCCATCTCCAGCTGCCCCACCCAGCTTCTGGGCATTGTACAGCATGTCTTTTGGGGGGTCCTTACCCATGCACTTGGCTGCCTTGGAGACTGTTACCCAGGTCCTTAACTTTGTTTGGTCCGTGTGGCATCCCCTTCATCCAGCCCGTGGCGGCGGCGCCCTCTTGGATTTCTAGGACAGCGGCCTCACCTTGTCCTTTGTGGGTCATTCCGCGGGTGCAGATCGCTGGTGGAGGGTCCTCCGTGATCACTGGGTTTCGGGCTGTCAGGTTGGCCAGGTTCGGAGACGGTATGTGGGCTGGGGAAGGATCGGTGCCAGATCAGTACCGGGAGCTTTGAGAGCTTCCTTCCTCTCACATACCTGTCCTGGCCATGCCCCCCCGCCCCCTATTCATCAATGTGCTCCCTACCTTAAGCAGCATGGCTGTATCAGCACGGGAGCTGGGAGGTGGAGCACGTGTGAATAGAGAAGTGCTGTACTCTCTTGGAGCTAGGGGGTGGGGCAAACAGGTGATGTCATTGGTTGTTAGGACACCAGCGGTCCTAGCAGCCAAGGAGGGGATGGAGGAAAGGTGTTCACAACCCTCTCCTAGGCAGTGCAGTAGTGATCACACAGGGCAGATCTTTTTAGCTGCAGTTGTTCATGTCACTGTCGGCTACAGCTGAAAGATCGCCTCTGTGAGGCCGCTACTGAACTGCCTAGGAGAGCTCAGCTAGGTCAGCACTGCAGAACGAAATATGACAGGGGAGCCCCGTGAACCCCCTAAGGCATGGGGTCGGGTTGCAATTGCGACCCCTATAATTGTGCCACTGGGCCAGTCAATTTGTACAGTATTTAACCTTAGTTTATATCTTATCCTTTTTATTATTTTTCACTTTCATAGAGAATTTTCGTAAAACACAGACCCGATAGAATAAAAAGATGGTGGTACTTGTTTTGTAGGTTATTTTACTAGTTGACTAAATGAATGTAATTAATAAAATAAAAAAAAACCCACTGCCATGTGTTGTAACAACGCACTACAAAGCATGTGCACCATAACATGCGCCTGCTGGTATGACTTGAAGTAGAAGTAAAAAAAAATTCCAAACCAGTTAAGAGCACTACAAGTTCCAGCTTCCACAATTATCAGTTATGATGCCAACGTGATATTGATGGGAGCCGATTTCATGTAACAAGGAAAGAAGACCCAGTGAGCTCAAATAACAAAGAAATAGTAGAGTGGGATCCTCAGCATTATAAGAGTAATTTATTGAACAATAGAAATAGCACACTTACATGTAAGGATCTTGAGATTTGGCATAATGAGCAGGTGAGAGCAAAGCTATCATTTTGCATTGTCCGTTCCACCGTCTCCAGCCGGCATGAGAGAGACCTGTTGTGGGTTTTTTTTTTTTGTTTTTTTTCTGTATATTTTTATTAGAAATTTTTAATAAACATTCATTAAAGTGGAAATGGATAACTAGCAATAGTAATAGTAAAATGTTCTTCATTTCCGTAAGTCAGGGTCAAAATTAAACTTGTAGCATAACAGAAGCAATGTTAATATCACTATTAATGTCATAGTGGTCCCGCATGGAACAGGGGGAGAAAATCAACCTAAAGTTTGGATCACTCTTATCTAATTTGTAATATGACCTCGACTTACAGAGTAATTATCAGTAGATTTTACAAAAATAAGTCTTGTCTGTATTGAAACATCGAGGGATTGCAAGGGTGGACGGCCTCCAGGGAAAACACAGGTTTAACCTGCGGATAAAAGATGCCTGTGATGTAGGTGAATGAGCTGGTGTGTAAATCAAGGAACTGGGTTTTTAGTTTGTGAGTTGGTTAGAGAAGCCTTAAAGTGATACTAAAGGTTCCTGTTTTTTTTTTTCAATAACAAACATTTTATACTTACCTCCTCTGTGCAGCAGTTTTGCTCAGAGTGGCCCCAATCCTCCTCTTCTGGGGTCCCTGCGCAGCAATCTTGGCTCCTCCTCCACATCGATTGACCCGTCAACGAAGCGCCTTTCCTGGTGGTCACCCGTGTGGGCGCGCTCCCGATTCCTGCTGTTGCGTGTATTCACACATATAGCGGGACTCGGCCCAGCCCCCTGGCTCTTGTGTCTCTGGTGTGGATTGACAGCAGCGGGAGCCAATGGCTGAATATCTTAGTAACAAAATCCAAAATAAGGAATTATAGATGAGAAGTACAAGAAGAAATAGAAAAAGGAGAAGAAATCAAAGGAGTTGGGAGGAAAGGGAAAGAAAAAAAAAGAAGAGGGCTCCGCTCTGCGAATTCCAACTATCAATATGGAAGTTAGTTAGAGATAGTTTGCGGATCATTGGTCAAATACTGGATCCAGGACTCCCAAACCTTTTCAAAAGCCTTCATTCTGTCTTGTAGGTCGCGGTCAAGTGTGACATAAGCCAAGAGAGTTTGCTTTTTAGTTGTTCAAATGGTATGACTGCTGATTACCAATTTCTGTCAATCGTTATTTTAGCTGATGTAAATATGAACGCAAGAAGGCGTCTCTGATGTTTGGAGGCCTGTTCGATTTTACCCCCTAGTAATGCATGAGTCGGGGATTTAGGTAAATTGATTTGGGTAAGGGTGTAAATAAAATTATAAACCCGTATCTAAAACCTCCGAACTTTGGGGCATTGCCACCATATATGATAAAGCGAACCTTCCTGTCCACATCCCCGGAAGCACTTTGAGGCTCCCTGGACAAAAGTTGCCAGTCTGGTCGTCTGTCTCCACAGCGGTCCTTTGTGATCACAGGGATCTGCTATCCTCAACGGGCCCTTATTAGCCCACCACTAAAAGGCAAGAGGGGCGAGACCCGGAGTGAATTCTTTGTTTCGTAGCAAAGGGGCTAATGGAGTATGGTGAGATTTAAATTTGTGCGATTTAGATAATCTATCCCAGATGCTAAATGATAGTGATAGAGAGGGACATAGTATTGGAGGTCGATCTCTTGTGGGTAACCACATGGTATGGGAGATCAATTGTGGATGTAAAGAGTATGACTCTATCTGCATCCACAACGCAGGGGAATGCAACGTATGAAATCTGATAAGTTGTGATAATTGAGCTGCATTAAAATATTTGAACAAGTGGGGAAATCCCAGCCCTCCCTTCTGTCTTGGTGTAGACAGCGTCTCTTATCTCCGCACATAAACTGTAAGAGCTTAGTTTGAAATAACATCAGTTCAGACCTGACTGGCAATATTGGTATAGTGCGGAAAAGATACAAGATTTTTGGGAGAGTGTTCATTTTTATAGAGGGCAGTCTGCCGAACCACGATGGGGGATGGAGCTGCCACCTGGTCAAGTCTGCGCTTAGGCATTTATAAAGCGCCGGATAATTTTGTGCGTATAGGGTTTGTAAGGTAGGCATCAAATATATACCCAAGTATGGTAGTGCGTCCGCTTCTCAGCAATATTCATGGGACTATTCTAAGATTTTTTGAGTCCTACCCTCGAGGGACACATTAAGTGCTCGTGATTTGTCCTGATTGATTGTAAGGCCCGAGATCATCGAAAATGGTTGAAGGATATCGTATAAATTGGGGAGAATAGTGATAGGTGAGGAGATGGTCATTAAGATGTCGTCTGCAAATAATAGACATTTGTGTTCCCTATCCCCACATATTATATCCTTAACATCCTGATTTGTTTTAATTTTAAACGCAAGCGGTTCTAAAAAATCAACGGAGAAATAGGACACCCCTCTCGGGTTCCTCTATGTATGGGAAGGGGTTTAGTGGAGAATCCCTTCAGCATTAGGGACACACTGGGAGTGTCATATAAAGTTTGCAGTATAGATAAAAATTTATGGCCAAAACTGTATCTAGATAGGACATAAAACAAATAATCCCAGGGCAGGGAGTCGAACGCTTTATTTATGTCTAAAGATAACAACATACCCTGTCTAGGGCCCCTTCCATCCCAGTTCGAATGGAGCGTTGCTATAATATCTACAGGGTGGGCCACTTATATGGATACACCTTAATAAAATGGGAATGGTTGGTGATATTAACTTCCTGTTTGTGGCACATTAGTATATGAATTGGGGGGGAAACTTTTCAAGATGGGTGGTGACCATGGTGGCCATTTTGAAGTCGGCCATTTTGAATTCAACTTTTGTTTTTTCACTAGGAAGAGGGTTATGTGACACATCAAACTTATTGGGAATTTCACAAGAAAAACAATGGTGTGCTTGGTTTTAACGTAACTTTATTCTTTCATTAGTTATTTACAGGTTTCTGACCACTTATAAAATGTGTTCAATGTGCTGCCCATTGTGTTGGATTGTCAATGCAACCCTCTTCTCCCACTCTTCACACACTGATAGCACACGGCAGGAGAAATGCTAGCACAGGCTTCCAGTATCCGTAGTTTCAGGTGCTGCACATCTCGTATCTTCACAGCATAGACAATTGCCTTCAGATGACCCCAAAGACAAAAGTGTAAGGGGGTCAGATCGGGAGACCTTGGGGGCCATTCAACTGGCCCACGATGACCAATCCACTTTCCAGGAAACTGTTCATCTAGGAATGCTCGGGCCTGACCCTCATAATGTGGTGGTGCACCATCTTGCTGGAAAAACTCAGGGAACGTGCCAGCTTCAGTGCATAAAGAGGGAAACACATCATCATGTAGCAATTTTGCATATCCAGTGGCCTTGAGGTTCCCATTGATAAAGAATGGCCCCACTATCTTTGTACCCCATATACCACACCATACCATAAATTTTTTGGTTCCAACAGTCTTGGAGGCATCTATCCAATGTGGGTTAGTGTCAGACCAATAGCGGTGGTTTTGTTTGTTAACTTTACCATTCACATAAAAGTTTGCCTCATCACTGAACAAAATCTTCTGCGTAAACTGAGGATCCTGTTCCAATTTTTGTTTTGCCCATTCTGCAAATTCAGTGCGCCGATCTGGGTCATCCTCGTTGAAATGCTGCAGTAGCTGTAGTTTGTAAGGGTGCCATTTGTGAGTAGCTAATATCCGCCGAAGGGATGTTCGACTAATGCCACTCTCCAGTGACATGCGGCGAGTGCTATGCTGTGGGCTCTTGCTGAATGACACTAGGACAGCCACTGATGTTTCTTCATTAGTGACAGATTTCATGCGTCCACATTTTTGGCAAATCCAACACTGAAGCAGTTTCTCGAAACTTAGCAAGCAGTTTGCTAACTGTAGCATGGGAGATGGGTGGTCTCATAGGCTGTCTTGCATTGAAATCTGCTGCAATGACCCCGTTACTGCGTTCACCAGACATCAACACAATTTCTATCCGCTCCGCACGTGTTAACCTCAGCGACATGTCAATGGCTGTAAACAAAGAGAAACTTGTAAATAACTCATGAAAGAATAAAGTTACGTTAAAACCAAGCACACCATTATTTTTCTTGTGAAATTCCCAATAAGTTTGATGTGTCACATGACCCTCTTCCTATTGAAAAAAACAAAAGTTGGATTCAAAATGGCCGACTTCAAAATGGCCACCATGGTCACCACCCATCTTGAAAAGTTTCCCCCCTCACATATACTAATGTGCCACAAACAGGAAGTTGATATCACCAACCATTCCCATTTTATTAAGGTGTGTCCATATAAATGACCCACCCTGTATAACAGGACAGGTAATATTAGGACAGGTAATATTGTGCGTATTTAGGGTTAAGATATCTAGGGGTTGAGGCCTTAGAGAAATTTGTTTCTTGTAACAATAATATGTCAGCCCCTTTTTTGTGATAATATTGGAAAGCTTTTGATCTTTTAATGGGGGAATTAAAGCCATGAACATTATGGGTGATAACCGTATATTTTGTGGGGTAAATCTTAGCCATCGTGGTAGGGCAGAGCACACTCACCTTGACCAAATCCTCCAGGGGGCAAAGATTCAGGAGCCGAATCTTCAATTCTCCATGTGGTCCAGGGAGCATCAGTAGGGTCGGAGAGCGGAGTCCAAGTCCAATGGTAGGTTAGATTAGAGGAAAAGAAAAAAAGGTAAGTAAATATGAAGAAAGAAGAGGTTTGAACATTTGGCCAATTGCCTAGTAAATATAAATTAGTCAGCTTTACATACAGCTTAACGAAATGGGTCATTAACCTCCCTGGATTCAACATCCAGGGCATTACACGTGAGGTTACCCCCACCATTCATAGGAG
This sequence comes from Glandirana rugosa, assembly GCA_018402905.1. Lineage (NCBI taxonomy): Eukaryota > Metazoa > Chordata > Amphibia > Anura > Ranidae > Glandirana > Glandirana rugosa. The sequence continues at coordinate 411,168 of BLSH010391502.1, read as the reverse complement.
TCTCACAGTACGGGGCATGCATTTCCACCCCGGTCCAAAAATCAAAACCTGGAACTAACTTGGGTAATTAGGAGAGGTCCTTCAGAACAGTATCTGTGGAAGACTATTAGTGTAGCCCCACAAAAGAGAGAAAGTGGAAGAAAAAAAAGGGGGGGTAGTTTTCTCTCGAGTCTTACAACAAAGGACCGTCCGGCTCTGATCCTCTTTCAATAGTCTTCCAATAATTAGTATTGTCAATAGGAGAGGTATATGAACGTCTCCAATTGTAGGTGCCCTCTGCTGAGTGCGTCATATGTTTCACAGAAGATGGAGCTAGTGTCATCCAGCTAGTAGTAAAGTTGTAAGATAGTAAACTGATCTGGGCAACTTCTTGGGTCTATCATTGTATCCCAACTTTTTGGAACTTTTTGAAACCAGAGCAGGCGTCACAAAGCCAAAACTATCAAGTCCGGCAGGTCGGATCCAGTTCACAGGAAAGGTAAATTAACTTGTCCCCTAGTTGTTGGGGAGAGGCAGATGGTAGATAGTAAGATTCAGGTGGTAGGAGATGATCTCCTAGTCGACGGTAATCGTTGGTCTTTCCAAAGAGGTGGCAAGGGGCGGTCTGCAGGGCGAGAAGAAGTAATAGGCTGAGAGTCATGGTGTATAATCCCCAGTTCCAATAGTAAATCTTCTCCATCCTTAAATGTAGAGAAAGAATGCGACTTTACTTTAAAGGTGAAGGATCATTTAAAGGGAAATTACCTTTATCTGTTGGTTTATTAACTGCTGCAGTAGTGGCTTCATGTTTCTACGTTTTTGCACCGTAGAAGGATCTAGGTCAGCAAATAGCTGAATTGGAGTGCTAAACGGGACCAAATCCTGTGTGTTCCTAGCGGCAAACTTTAGTTTTAATTTAACGCGATAATGATGCGGCTTCACAATTACATCTCTTGGTAGGCCATCAGATCTCGGGGCCACCAGGGCCCGATGCATCCGGTCAATTTCCATTTCATGTGGAGAGATATCAGGGATTCCTTCATTAAGTGCTGTACCGCCTTTTCTAGATAAGTATAATTTTCAGGGAGCCCTCTAATCCTCAGATTATAGCGCCTAGACCGATTTTCTAAATCTTCGATCTTTGAATAGGCCTCTTCTAATCTGTTATAAAGTGCTGAGATCATAGTGGAGTTTTGATTCTCGTGAGACTGTTGTTCACCTTGGATTAGATTGTTTGAAAACCTTTGCTTATCCCTTGTATATCCCATTTTATATTAGTGGTGATGATGGAACAGGCCTTAGACTGTTGCAGCATAGTAGAGAAGAGTGCTATAAGAACTGAGTCCCCCGCATTAGGAGCTGGTTGTATTGCCTGTGGTACCCGCTCAAGGCTGGACTGACTAAATAACATGTCCGCCATTTCCGCTATGTTCCTGTCCATTGAGGACTTCAGGGCCATGTGTGTCTACAGAGGAGCCGGAAGATCGGGGCAAAGAGAAACACTCGCCCTGTTGTTCGTTCTCTTGTTCCTCCGGTGACTGGGAACAAAAGGAGTCCTGCACAGGATATGGCTGTTGCTTAGCAGATGCCGCCGCCTTTTGTGCTTTAGATGTGTGTCCTTTCTTAGACACCATCTTAGGTGGCTCCGTATGCCCTGGTTAGGAGCGTGCAGACCCGCTCTGATTTTTCTGTTTATAGGGTCTTTTTTTAGTCTGGCCCACAGTCTGCCGCTGCATTACCCGATGGGGAGACCTCCCAGGCTGGTACCGGGTGTCCACTCTCCGTCTACCCGCTCGTTATAGCTGCTTTTGGGCCCGGGGTGTGCGGAGCTCACTCAGAGCACGTCTGTCCTCTAGTCCACACACATGCGCCCTTTTGCAACTCCTTTAAAGTATAAGTTCACTTTTTAGAAAAAAAAAATAATAAATGCACATTTTTTTGCAGGTAAAAAAAAAATGCATTTCTTTATTTTTTTTTGGAGCCTATAAAGGATTGCACTATTTATCAGCAGATCGCTAATGCCATGCAGATCTCCAGCAGAGCTGCCAGTGTATCTGTGTGCCCATACATGCTATATGGGCAATCAGATACAATCTGACAGGCAGAGAGAATGAACTACCACAGCAGTGGTTCACTGAAAACTACAAGTGAACAGCCACAAAGGCAGCCGGACCTTGTAGTTTTAAACTCACAGGACACTGTGAATGAGTGACGTGGGTGGGTGGAGCTCCGGCTCGGTCACGTTTTTTTTTTTAAATTGTGACTGCTAGCGGGGGAGGAGGAAAGATCCCTGCTAGCTGTCAGATCGGGAAGGGTGGGGGCCAGTCCATTCATAGATTTACATGTTACACCATAAATATGGTGTAACTATTTCCGATGAAGACCTGGTTTTGACCACTGTCAGAGAGGCCACCAATGCCCGGTGTCCAACACTATTACACTCTGCCTTGTGGCAACCCCTACATGCTTGTGAGAGGTGGGGGGCGGTAACACATTTTAGAGGCACAATCCTCCTTTGTCAAAAACCTCCCCCTAGGGTTGAAAGATAGATTTTATAGAGTCGGTTCAGGTGGGGGCATAATTAGTGCTGTATGTGACTAGCAGTGTTACGTCACTGTGAGTGTGGCTGGCAATGTGATGGCGTTCGCTTCCCATTTCAATTAACTCAATTAAACTTAACACACGGATGATCTGTATAACCAGGGATTAAAGAGTTCTCCATGTGGTCAGTTAACCCCTATTATGCCTTGTCCAAAGATTCAAAGGACAAATACAGTAGCTCACAAAAGTGAGTACACCCCTTTACATTTTTGTAAATATTTTATTATTATTATTATTATTATACATGATTTATATAGTGCCAACAGTTTGCGCAGCGCTTTACAAAATGAAGGCAGACAGTACAGTTACATCACAATTTGGTACATGAGGAATCAGAGGGCCCTGCTCATTAGAGCTTACAATCTAAGAAGGAGGGTCAATTGATACAAAAAGGTAATAGTTGTGGGGGATGAGCTGATGTAGAAAGGAAGTCAGTGTATTAGAAGCAGGATAGGCTTCTTTAAAGAGAGAGGTTTTCAGGGATCGTCTAAAGATGGATAGATTAGGAGACAGTCGGACAGATTGGGGTAGGGAGTTCCAAAGGATGGGAGAAGCTCTGGAGAAATCCTGGAGGCAAGCATGGAAGGAGGTGACGGGAGTTAGAGAGCAGGAGGTCTTGGGAGGACTGAAGAGGGCGGCTTAGTTTGTATTTTGAGACTAGGTTAGAGATGTAGCTGGGGGCAGAGTTGTGGATGGCTTTGTAAATGATTGTTTATTATTATTATTTATTATATCTTTTCATGTGACAACGCTGAAGAAATGACACTTTGCTACAATGTAGTGAGTGTACAGCTTGTATAACAGTGTAAATGCTGTCTCCTCAAAATAACTCAACACAAAGCCATTAATGTCTAAACCGCTAGCAACAAAAGCGAGTACAATCCTAAGTGAAAATGTCCAAATTGGGCCCAATTAGGCATTTTCCCACCCTGGTGTCATGTGACTTGTTAGTGCTGCAGGGTCTCAGGTGTGAATGGGGATCAGGTGTGTTAAATTTGGTGTCATCACTCTCACTCTCATACTGGTCACTGGAAGTTCAACATGGCACCTCATGGCAAAGAACTCTCTGGGGATCTGAAAAAAAGAATTGTTGCTGTACATAAAGATGGCCAAGGCTATACGATTTCCAATACCCTGAAACTGAGCTGCAGCACAGTGGCCAAGACCATACAGTGGTTTAACAGGACAGGTTCCACTCAGAACAGGCCTCACCATGGTCGACCAAAGACGTTGAGTGCACGTGCTCAGCATCATATCTAGAGGTGTTCTTTGGGAAATAGATGTATGAGTGCTGCCAGCATTGCTGCAGAGATTGAAAGGGTGGGGGGTCAGCCTGTCAGTGCTCAGACCATACAATTCATACTGCATCAAATTGGTCTGCATGGCTGTTGTCCCAGAAGGAAGCCTCTTCTAAAGACGATGCACAAGAAAGCCTGCAAACAGTTTGCTGAAGACTAAGGATATGGCTTAATGGAACCATGTCCTGTGGTCTGATGAGACCGAGATAAACGTATTCTGTTCAGATGGTGTCAAACGTGTGTGGCGGCAACCAGGTGAGGAATACAAAGACAAGTTTGTCTTGCCTACAGTCAAGCATGGTGGTGGGAGTGTCATAATCTGGGGCTGCATGAGTGCTGCCTGGCACTGGGGAGCTATATTTTATCAAAGGAAACATAAATTGAATGGCAGCATGTACTGTGACTTACTGAAGCAGACCATGATCCTCTCCCTTCGGTGCTGGGAAATAATGGTGGCCACACAAAATATTGACACTTTGGGCCCAATTTGGACATTTTCACTTAGGGGTGTACTAACTTTTGTTGCCAGCAGTTTAGAAATGAATGGCTGTGTGTTGAGTTATGTTGAGGGGACAGCAAATTTACACTGTTGTACAAGCTGTACACGCACTACTTTTACATTTTAGCAGTGTCATTTCTTCAGTGTTGTCACATGAAAAGATATAATAAAACATTTACAAAAATGTGAGGGGTGTACTCACTTTTTTGAGATACTGTATATATTTTAATTGTTTTACAAAATGCAAAGTGAGCAAACAGCAGAAAAAATCTAAATCAAATCAATATTTTGTGCGACTAACCATCAACTTCAAACCAGCATCAATTCTTGCACACTTTGTACACTTGCACAAAGTAAGGGATTTTGTAGGATTAGAGTCAGGTGTGTGATTAACCAATTATACCAAGCAGGGGCTAATGATCATCAATTTCATATGTAGGTTGAAACAGTTATTACCTGAAACAGAAACAGCTGTGTAGGAGGTTTAAAACTGGGTGATGAACAGACAAACTCTGCTACTAAGGTGTGTTTTTTTAAGAACGTTTCATGTCACATGTCTTACACCATGGCAAGACTGAGTGCAGCAACAAGACACAAGGTAGTTATAATGTGTCAACACGATCTCCCCCCGGCAAAGACTTCAAAGCAGGCTGGGGTATCAAGATGTGCTGTGCAAGCTTTTTTGAAGAAGCACAAAGACACAGGCACTGTTGACCATTGGTGCAGTGGTGGGCCATGGAAATGTAGTGTTTGTAAAGGAAAAAAAAAAACAAACGTGATACTTACCAGCACTGTGCAATGGTTTTGCGCAAAGCAGCCCCTATCCTCCTCTTCTCGGTTCCCCCACTGGTGCTTTGGGCTCCTCCCCCTTGGAGAGTTTCCCCATAGCAAGCCGCTTGCTATGGGGACACTTGTGTGTGCTTGCTCCCAAACCAATGTCCATAAGACAGACAGCGCAGCTCAGCTTTGTCTCCGTTCCCACCTTACTGGCTGCGATTGACAGCAGCGGGAGCCAATGGCTCCTGCATCTCAGCCAATGAGGAGGGAAAGACCCGTGAGAGCCTCGGCTCTCATGCACATCGCTGGATCGAGATCAGGCTTCGGTAAATATTAGATGAAGCTCACGGGGAAGCTGCACGCTGAAGGGTTTTTACCTTCATGCAAAGAATGCATGAAGGAAACCACTTTAATGAGCAGATGAAAGACATATCATGCTTACGTCCTTTTGACATCGGAAGATGTCCAGTAGTGCCTTCAGCACAGAACCAGTGGGACATACACCCATCTACTGTCTGGAGAAGTGGTCTTCATGGAAGAATTGCAGCCAGAAAGCCACACCTCCGATGTGGAGACAAGGCTAAGCGACTCAACTATGCACAGAGACCTAGGAACTGGGGTGCAGAAAAATGGCAGCCGGTGCTCAGTTTTGGCTGTAGCAGGAGGCAGTTTATTTGCCAAAGGGCTGGAGAGCAGAACAATAATGAGTGTCTGCAGGTAACAGTGAAGCATGGTGGAAGTTTGGGGCTGCATTTCTGCAAATGGGGTTGAAGATTTGGTCATGGTTAATGGTGTCCTCAAAACTGAGAAATACAGGCAGATACTTATCCAACATGTCATACCATCAGAGAGGCATTTGATTGAACCCAAATTTTTTGTGCAGCAGGACGACCCCAAACATACAGCCAATATCATTAGGAACTATCTTCAGTGTAAAGAATAACGAGTCCCAGAAGCAGTGGCAGAACTATCAGGGTCGCACTTGCGACCGGGCCCTGCAGTTCTGCCACTGTGGGGCTTCAGGAGCCCGAACTGTGGTTCCCCAGTGGCTGCAGAGCTGACAGTTCCCCCTCACCCTGCACAGACTGGAGAAGAGAGGGATCTGATCAGCTTCTCCTCCTCCTGCCCTCTCCTCCTGTGTCTGCCTTGCCCACACTCCCCAGCAGTGCTATTCCTCAAAGAAGGGGGATGTGTGGGCAGGAAGTTTGAAGCCCAGCAGCCAGAAGAGGAAAGGTGCCAATAGCCGATGCCTCTCCATCCATCGACTGAGAGTGATGCCCCCCCTTCTCTCTCCTGCCTCCCAGTGAGTAAACTAGTGTATGAGGGACTCAGATATAAAGGGTGCTCTGTGGACTCTGATGTAACATGGGCTTTGGTGAGCAGAGACCCCCTTACATCAGTGCTCCCCTTTACACCAGAGTCCAGAGAATCTCCTCTTACATCTGAGCCCTTAAATCAATGTTTCCCTTTAAATTCCAGAAATCCTGTGGACTCTGATGTAAGGGGTTCTCTGCAGAATCTGTTGTAAGGGGGGCTTTTCAGACTCAGAGTCTGCAGCTTTTCTTCTTACATCAGAGTTCCCTCCTTACATCAGAGTTCTCAGTGTTCCCCCTTAAATTAGAGTTCTCCCTCAGAGTCTGCAGAGTCGCTCCTTACAGTGTAAGGGAACTCTGTGAGTTCAGATGTAAGGGGAAACATTTAGATGTGAGGGAAAACTTCAGGTTAGATGTAAAGGGGAACTCTGCAAATTCAGCTGTAAGGGGAAACTCTGCAGATTTAGATTGAAGGGGAAACACTGTGGATTCAGATGTAAAGTGGAACTATGCAGATTCAGATGTAAAGGGGAACTCTGCAGATTCAGGTCTAAAGGGGAACTCTGTAGATCCAGATGTACAGTATGGGGAAGCTCTAAGGATTCAGATGTAAAGGGGGACTTTGTGGATTCACAGGAAGAACTCTGTGGACTGTGATGTAAGATGGGACTCTTGTGATTAAATCCATATGTTTAGAAATATTATTTAATCACAAAATATATGTAAGGTGTATACGCTAAAGTATTCAGGTTTGGTTTGAAGGAAAGGTAGCAACCTTACCCAAGACGTTAATAAAGGGGCCCACTGCAAGACCAATGGGAAGGGTCCTGAGCTTTAAGGGAATAGGAGGCTCAGGGGGGCCCTTCGTGGATTCTTTCACCAGGGCCCTGAAGGTTTTAGTTACGCCTCTGTCTGGAAATGATCGCTTGGCTCCCATAGAGCCCTAATCTTATCATCATCGAGTCTGTCTGGGATTACATGCAGAGACAGAAGGATATGAGGCAGCATACATCTACAAAAGATCTGTGGTTAGTTCTCCAAGATGTTTGGAACAACCTACCTGCTGCGTTCCTTCAAAAACTGTGTTCAGGCGTACCTAGCAGAATTGATGCTGGTTTGAATGCAAAGGGTGGTCACACCAAATATTAATTTGATTTGGATTTCTCTTCTGTTCATTTACTTTCCGTTTCTGTTTACTTTCCGTTTTGTTATTTGATCAGAATAAACTATTAACACTCTATTTCTGAAACCATTCCGTATTTACAGCATTTGTTCACACCTTCCCAAAACTTTTGCACAGTAGTGTAAATCGCAGCAAAAAGATGCAGGCATCTTTTATTTATTTTTATTTTTAATGTAGTACACTGCAATGCGTGATAATAATTTACCATGCACTGTGGTGTGCTTCAAGGCATGTTGGGAAGCCATTAACAATGAACGGCACGCAAACAAGAATGTGCTTTTTTGAGTGCTGTGGTAATGTGCACAATATTGCTCCATTTTGAAGTTGCACATATGTAAATAAGAAATTTTCTAAATTATTTTTTAGCATTTTTTTCTTACTACTGTTGGTGTGGGGGAGGGGGCTTTTCCGGAGACAGAGGTTTGTTAGTTGTTAGACGAAGACAGGGATGGGCAATTCATTTTCCCAAGGGGCCACATGAGAATCTGGGACTGTTGTGGAGGGCTGAATTGAATTCTGCTCAGTATTAATTTTGGACCTGGGAAGGTCCATAACTACATAAATATATAGAAAACAAACACCTGGTACTAGGAATAGGAATTACAAAATAAGTCAAGAAATAGGTCTCTCTTGGACGGGTGGTAAAAACGGGTGGCTGAGCCATGCTTTTGCCCACCCGAACTCTAAGGCTACATTCACACTTGAGCTGGGCGCTTTCAGGCGTTTTTTTCAAGAGTTTTTTTTTTTTTTTTATGACTTTTTGAGCAGATTTGCAAATATTATCGTTGATTTTTTTCAGGCGTGTTTTGTTTAGGCATTTTTGAAGTGGCCAATAGAAACCTTTGTAAGGTGTGGAGTGATGCTAGAAAAGAGGGGAGCTGCTGTTTGAGCTGAAAACGCCTGAAAAGACGCTTGAAAAAAAAGTAAATTTCTCACCGTTCATGCATTTTCCATTGAAGTCTATGGGGACCAAAATGCTCAAATCTGCCTGAAAAGTAGCTCATGTACTTTTTTGGTTTGCTACAGGCGACAAAATGCTCAAATGTGTGAACAGGGGCCATAGAAATTAATGGGATTTTTCTTGTTGAGCATTTCTGGGCATCAACCTGAAATATTCTCAAGTATAAACAGGAACTAAAATAACAGCTAGAAGTGGCTGTTTACATGCCGTGGTTGTGGCATTTTTAACAATGCTTGTCAAACTCGTTGATTGAGATCAAAGGGGATGCACGTGAATCTGGCGTTTTTAAGGTTAAATCGGGATGTAAGGAGGCGCTATAACACCTCTTCACTGGACCTGGAATGAAGACAAATTGTACAGCTCCTGGGGTTTGCAGCATGGAAGTGCTAACACCGTAAGAGGCTGTGTAGCAAAGTGGGGGGAGAGTGTCGGGACATCTTCTGGGCAAAGCTCTTTTGCCAGAACCTGCTACCATTCAGCTCTTCAGGCTCTCTCCTTCCAGTTCTTGCAGCCCTCTACACAGAAATCTTTCAGTGTGCATCGCTGAACCTGGCAGGTTCATCAGTGGGGAAGCTGACAAGTTTAGAGAGGTATGTTGACAGTGGAGGCATCGAGGCCTGTATAGGGACAGCCAAAAGACCAGATGTGGCCCTGGGCCACAATTTGCTCAGTTCTGGACTAAGGGTGTGAGAGAACTGCTGTGACATGTTGGGCACACGCACGTCTGCCTCTATTTTCAACTTTCAATAGATTTTTATTGAAGTATAACAGAGTACAGATGATTTAACGTACATCAACAATTACATTCAGGGATATTCGTGAGAAAGGACATATATGAGCATAGAGATACCATTATAGATGAGGGTCCTGGGTAAAATATTTTTACGTTGCAGCTGTTGTGGGGAATTCAGCTGGTTAGAGACCCCCTAGCAGAATAGTTAGAGGGGAGTGGGCTGAGGACCCTGCCTCTCTGGCACCCCTAACTATAACAAGCTGTGCCTGAGGGATAGCCATCCACAGCTCAAGTTTTTCCACCCTTTCTGCTGAGGGGGTTCTGTGACGTGAAGGAGGAGCTTATGGAAGATCGTTCTGGGGGATTCATACCAAAGTTGTCTTGTAACAAAGCGTAATATAAGCAGATACACTGTTGGAGATATGCTCTTGGACCTGGGTAAAAGGGTCGGGGGAGGCATCTCTTTTGGGTGGAACTTAGTCGGGTATACCAGCTGTAACATATAGTCTAAATCGGTACTCCCTGAATCTTCTATATAGTAAGTGTAGAAAAAATAGCAAGTAGGGGGGAAAGGGGAAGGAATAGTGTGAGGGATAGGATGAAGTAAGAAGCAGAGGAGACAAAGAACGTCAATCAGGGGGAGAGGGAGTGTGGGGGGCTCTGTCCAGGATGCCTGGCGTAAGGGAGATTCCCATGAGGTTCGCCCAGGGTTCCCAAATGGCCTCAAATTTAGGTGCCGAATCTGTGAGAATGCTAGCTAGTTTCTCTTATGTCATGATCCTAGAGATTTTCCGCCGGGCAGCGGCGAAGGACACTTTGGGTTGTTTCGAAGCTTTATCTATAGTGAGTAGAATAAAATGGATTAGCTTTCGGCTGAGATTGGGGGTTTTGGGAATGTCCAGCATTCAGAAGGGCGATTGCCGGAAATCTAGGGATCTGGCAGTTCATTACTTTGAAGATTAGATTGAAGATCTTATTCCAGAATGTCCAAATTCTAGGGCATTCCCACCAGATGTGGGGCATGGTGCTGAGAGGAAGAAGACCGGCGGGAGTAAGATACCACCTGATGAGGACTTTGAGACTGGCTTCAGCCAGAGATATGTTTAGGATGCCTTTATAGGCTCTGAGGCAAAAGGCCTGCCACTTTTCCAGTTCCCAATTCAACTGGAGGTCACTTTTCCATGCTATCATGTAGTTCGATTTGGAGGTGGGGAGAGAACGAGACTGGTATATAATTGAGATACCATCCTTTTGGTCCATGTCTTGACCGCTCCAATGTTCATATAGAGTGATTTTGGGGGGATTTGGTTTGTTTTTCCACAGGTTGTGGAGGAAGTGTTGATTTTTTTCTATATCTGAAGTGCTCAGAATCCTGTAGTTCCAGTTTGCTGACACAGTAACTTAGAGAAATTGGGCCTGAGGAATTGAAAAAATGTCCAATTCAGTACTGCCCCTTTTCCAGCCACCGCTTAAGAGGTGATATGGAGACCTGGGGGAAAGGCAGGGTTATGGAATATGTGCACCAGGGAGGTGTTTGTTCTCAGCTTGTCCCAGAGGACTAAGGCTTGTGAGAGGATCGGAGAGAAGACGGGTGGGCGATCCTTTGGAGGGATCCACAGTAAATAGTCTAAGGTGTAAGAAGGAACTGACTGTCTCTTCCTTTGTGCCCAGTCTGGTTTTTCAAATTTCGAGTGAACTATGGAGAGCTGAGTCACTCTAGCAGCTAGATAGTACCACTGAAGTCGTGGTAAACCTAACCCCCTTTTGTTTTGTGTTGATATAGCATTTTTTGTGGAAGTCTATACCCAGAGACCTGCCACACAAATTTGAGTATATTGTTTTAGAACGCATGCAAGTGGTCTTGTCTTATTGTGAAGAGGAGGGATCTGAATAAATATAAAAGTCTAGGGAAGAGAGTCATTTTTATTGAATTTATTCTGCCTAGCCAGGATAGTTCGTTCCTGGCCCAGCATTTAATGTCCACTTCTAGTTTCTCTTATACATAGGGGGGAAATTAAGAGCGTAGAGGAGTTCCATTTTAGCGATGAGATTAATCCCCAAGTATCTAATGGAGGAATCGCTCCATTTGAATTTGAAGGAGCTTTAAGCTGTAGGACCATCTCTGGTTGTAACAATATGTTGAGGGCTTGTGATTTAGAGTAGTTGACAGGCATTTTAGCTAGCTAGCTTTCTTGTCTGTTTAAAAATAGAAAAAAAAGTACATTGTAGCAAAGTGTCATTTCTTCAGTGTTGTCACATGAAAAGACATAATAAAATATTTACACAAATGTGAGGGGTGTATTCACTTTTGTGAGATACTGTATCTTCTGTACATACGGTATATAGTACACTTGACGTGATGCATTAAAATATATACAGCCTGGTGTGTATATATATATATATATCTATCTATATATTCAAATTGCAACCTGATAATCAATGTGAACTGTGACTAGCAAATTGCAAGCAGCGCTAAACAGTCTTTCAAAATTGTAGTCTTCTCTGACAACTGAGTGATAAGTCCGTCCACTCTAGATAAAGAATACTGAGGTCCTGGCCACCACCACACCACGTGCAGGGATAATAGGAGGAAGACCCCCCAATGTGGAAAAACTCACCAGGTATCAATAGATTACCCGCATTCAGATCTTAAAGGTGTTCACCTCTCCTTCAATCGACACCACTTGAATCATATATAAGCATAAAATCGAACTGAAACCCCATCAGTTAATTATCAGCGGTCAGGCTTTCAAGGTAATTCCAATCATCACTTCCTCCAAAACTCCACCTCTTATATCCTCGGTATGTGTGTGGTCAGACTGGCCCTTCCCTCTATTAGTCAGCGACACTTCTCTAAGACACCTCCTTCCCTGCGACACTCCTCAGAGGATCCAAGTGGTGTCGATTGAAGGAGAGGTGAACACCTTTAAGATCTAAATGCGGGTTATCTATTGATATCTGGTGAGTTTTTCCACATTGGGGGGTCTTCCTCCTATTATCCCTGCACGTGGGGTGGTGGTGGCCAGGACCTCAGTATTCTTTATCTAGAGTGGATGGACTTATCACTTAGTTGTCAGAGAAGACTACAATTTTCAAAGACTGTTTAGCGCTGCTTGCAATTTGCTAGTCACAGTTCACATTGATTATCAGGTTGCAATTTGAGTATTGTTGATTTAAAGTAGCAGCTACTCATTATTTCTGTTCTTTGAATATCTCAACATTATGCATTTCTGTGCCTAAACAGTGGAGATACACACTCTTATCCAGGGCGCTGATACTTGTGACTCCGTTCTTTGGGACTGATTTACAGGATTGTGGTAATATATCTATATATATATCAAATATTACACACACAGCGTATTGAGTGTGCACTATATATCTGTACATACCAGTGTTAATTTCATTGACTAAAACTGGCTAAAACAGTTTAGTCAACTAGCTTAAAACCATTTTAGTCGACTAAAATACGACTAAAACTAAAACAACTGAGATGACTAAAATATGACTAAAACTAAAATGGCATTTCAGTCAAAAGACTAAAATGGGACTAAAACTAAAATGCCATTTTAGTCAAAAGACTAAAACTAAATTAGAAACATATTAGAATTTTCACTCCAGCAGTATATAATGAGTTTGGAAATTGTAGAGAAATGCTTAAATAATGCATTACAATTTAACTACACCCATTCGATTTTAGACGACTAAAATGTACTGGTGGTGGTGGACATGGTGCATCCTGTGCAAGCGGGTCACATTTGTCCTTTTTTTCTGCTGTTGGACATGCTATTGAGCCGCAACATGCAGAAGAGTTGATGGAGTGAATAACAAAGCCGCCCATCCTCTGTCACCCACCTCTTGCAAGTTTACCTTCCAATACATCTGGCAAAGCGGCCTATTCCACCGGATCCTTGTCCACAGCTACTCCTTCTCTAGCCCCATCATCATGCATGGAGGAGTCATCTGAGTTGTTCGACCATGGTGTTGGTTACATGCTCATGGAGGATGCGCAGCAGGTTGATTGTTGGTGTTGATGTTGGTTCCCAGGTTGAGGAAGGGAGTAGCGTGAGCCTAGAGACAGGGGGTGCCGCAAAAGGACAAGAAACTAGCAGTTATGTTCCCCAAGCTGCAGCATACTGCCAAGTTTGCTCCAGTGACGAGGAGGGAGGGGATGATGAGGACAAGGACTGTACTTGGGTGCCTGAGAGAGGAAAGTAAAGAGGAGGAGGCCCAACTCTAACAAGGCAGGATGTCATCCAGGGGCCAGCTTTAGGGCAGCCACCCAATTGCATCAGACCACAGAGCTCCACAGGTGCAGGGCGCTGCTGCCTCCCCGCCGACTTCCAAAATTTTTTTGGTGTGGGCATTTTTCAGCACATGTGCAGTAGATCGCACAGTTGCCATTTGCAATCTATGTCTGAAGTGGGTCAAGTGCAGCCAGGACTCCAGCCGCTTGGGCACTACTGTCTTGACAAGACATATGATGACCAGCCATACAGTCCGTTGGCAAGAGTACCTGAAAAACCCACACCAGAAAACAAGACGGACTCCTCCTTGCTCTTCATCTGGGATCTCAACCCCTAGTATACCTGCAGTCCTCTCCAAAACCTGCACTGAGAGGAATGAAGGTGTAGCAGTGCGTGCCACAACTAGTACTTGCTGCCAATCTGCTAGCAGTACACCACCAGGTGAATTCAGCAAGCAAATATCCCTACCCCAGTTGCTGAACCGTAAAAAGAAATACTGTCCCAGCCATCCACATCCTCAGCGTCTTTATGCTAGCTTGGCCAAATTGCTAGCACTCCAACTGCTGCCTTTTCAGCTGGTAGACTCTGCCCCCTTTCGTGAATTTGTGGAATGTGCTGTCCCACAGTGGCAGGTTCCCAAAAGAAATTTCTTTTCACGTAAAGCCATTCCAGCTCTCTACCGTCATGTGGAAGGCAATATTTTGGCCTTGTTGGACAGTGCGGTCAGCAGCAGGGTTCATATTACCGCTGACTCATGGTCCAGCAGGCACAGTCAGGGATGGTACCTTTCTTTCACGGCACACTGGGTAACTCTGCTGGCAGCTGGGAAGGATGCAGGACAGGGTTCAGTTTTGGAAATAGTTCCACCACCATGCATCCAAAAACTGGAGCTGATTTTGCCACATCTGCCTCCTCCACCCCCTCCTCTTCTTCTACTTCTGTGGCCTCTTCTGCAGAATTGTCCTCCGAACCTGCAGTGCTCCCTAAGCGTTCAAGGGGCTATGCAAGCAGTCAGGCTAAAAGATGCCATGCGGTGCTTGAGTTAGTCTGTCTTGGGGACAGGAGCCACACTGGGGAAGAGATTCTTTCAGCTCTACGGGGCAGGCTCAGAGGTGGTTGACGCCACGGCAGCTTCAGGAATGGTTGTATGCGACAGTGGCACCAACCTTCTCTCTGCCCTCCGACTGGGACAATTGACACATGTTCAATGCTTGCCACACATCTTGAATTTGGTGGTGCAGCATTTCTTGACCAGGTACCCAGGCTTACCAGATATCCTGAGGCAGGCCAGAAAAGTCTGTGGTCATTTCCGACGTTCATATAATGCCAGTGCCCGGCTGGCTGACATCCAGCGGGAATTCAACCTGCCCAACAACCGCCTCATTTGTGACATGCCCACCAGGTGGAACTCAACATTGGCAATGTTGCAGCGGCTGCACGCACAGCAGAGGGCCATCAATTAGTACCTCTGTGAGCATGACACCAGGACAGGCTCAGGGGAGCTTGGCTTTTTTTCGCCATGTCAGTGGCTAATGATGAAGGATGCATGTACTGTCCTGTCACCATTTGAGGAGGCCACAAGGATGGTGAGCAGCGACAATGCATGCATCAGTGACACTGTCCCACTAGTATTCCTTCTGGAGCACATGCTTTGTGGAATCATGGACAGGGCACTTGAGGCAGAACAGAGGGAGGAAGTGGAGGACTTCCTTTCCTCTCAAGGCCCCTTAATGCAGGATTGTGTCAGCATGGATGTGGAGTATAATACGCAGCAGTCTTCAAGGGATCATGGTTTTCAGGCCCCAGAAACCCAAGCAGTTGTTCGTGGCTGGGAGGAGGTAGTTCCTGTTAATGTCATCCTCAGTGGCCCAGAAGGACACTCCTGCCTCCTCAAACTTACGCTGCATGAGCTCTCTGATTCTGAAAAGCCTGTAAAAAGACCCTAGGATTTGTGGTATCAAGGAGAGGGATCATTACTGGCTGGCAACCCTTCTTGATCCACGTTACAAGGGTAAAGTTGCAGAACTCATCCTGCCTGCACAGAGGGTGCAGAGGATGAAACATCTTCAGGATACCTTGTAGAAAAGTTTGTGCAATGCCTTCCCAGACCCTGGGAGGTTACCATGTCCTGCTGCTGGCCCTGGACAATGTGTTTCTGAAGCTTCGGTCGTTCAGAGGCAGAGTGGTGGAGAAGATGACCGGCTGAGCGATGCCTTTAAAAAAATTTCAGTCCTCAGCACCCAGGCCTGATAGGTTCAAGCAACCATCGTCAGCATCATATGGTGCAGGAATATATAGGGGCAAGAGCAGACTTGGAGACCTTTCCAACTGAGCATCCACTTAGTTACTGGGTCTTGAGGATGGACCACTGGCTACTTGCCTGTCTTGCATCCAGCGTGCTTTCTGAACGGACATTCAGTGCTGCTGAAGGGTTCGTAACTGATCAAAGAGTTCACCTGTCCACAGACTCTGCTATACAAATGAATCAGTTCTGGATCAGCAGCTATCAAGCCCCTGATGCTGATGCAACTGATTAAATTTGCTAGGGATCTGGGATCCCTTGAAGACTGCCACTGCTCCTATTCCTCCTGTCCATAATCTAGAACTATATTTTGTATTTAGGGCACCACCAACACCCAAGGCCCAATTTTTCTGCATCTGATTCATGCCATAACAATTTTTAAAATAATTTACAACATCAGGCCCAGTTCCTCCGTCCAACAAGAGTAACTGCAAGGGGTTACAGTGTTCTGGCACCGCCAACACCCAAGGCCCAATTTTTTGTCACCTGTTTGACGGGGGGCTTTCGTCACAATTTGTAAACTAATTTACAACATCAGGCCCAGTTCCTCCGTCCAACAAGAGTAACTGCAAGGGGATTACAGTGTTCTGGCACCACCAACATCCAAGGCCCAATTTTTTGCCAGCTGTTTGACTGGGGGCTTTCGTCACAATTTGTAAACTAATTTACAACAGCAGGGCCCGTGCCAAATTTTTTAAAAAAATGACGTGGGGTTCCCCCCCAAAATCCAAACCAGGCCCTTCAGGTCTGTTATGGATTTTAAGGGGAACCCCGCGTCAAATTAAAAAAAATGGCTTAGGGTCCCACTCAAAATCCAAACCAGACCCTTATCCGAGCATGCAGCCCTGCCATGGCAGGAGGGGGTGGGGACGAGTGAGCACCCGCCCCCCTCTGAACCATACCAGGCCACTGTTGTGTAATATTTCATATACATGCACACAGTTTTTATAATATGTACATTGGTGTACATAGGCCATACTTTATGGCCTAATGCGGCTGGCAGGTGTATAGGGATATATATATATATATATATATATATATATATATATATATATATGCATGCACATGTATATATTATATGTATACCTACAGTATATTGGGTATGTATTGGCACAGGCAGTTGACAAATCTACTTTATACATCAAAAGAATGTTAATGATTGTGCAAAGCCACATTGATATTCGGGACTGGTTATCTAATTAGGCATTTAAACGGGGGTTTTGATTAAAGAATAGGCTGACCAAACCAGCTGATCTCTACATATGAAAGGGACAGATAATGCCTCCATGATATGTTAAGGTTAATAGAAGAACACCTAGGAGTTTGATTACAGAGATGACAGGGAAACTGGGTTCTCTGAAGTGGTCTTAATGTTGCACTATTCCTGTTATCAATATTCTCTATACCGATGTTGGATTGTATTATCTCTTGTATCTTGTATCTCTCTGTATTATCTCTTGTCTGAAGTCAATAAATGCTACTCTCTGGAAGAACCGACTGAGGGCTTAGTTATGATAATAACTAAATAATAACATTCATTCACTCCACTACTACATCACTACATTGGTGCCGTGCAAGTGACCAGAAGTGCATTTCGTTACTTAGTAACAGAAGTTGGTGGTGACAACAATCCTGTGAGGTGGACAGAAGTCTGGTGGAGACCCAAAAGCTGTGCTGTGACTCCAATGTCTGGTTGTGACATAAGAGTCCGATCTACAAAATTGAACAAGTTTGGAACCCCAGAAATATTCTCTGGAGATTGGAAACTGAACCAAAAGACTGTGCTGTGTAACCAGAAGACCTGAACTGGAAACTGAAAAAGTAACTTCAAGGTGGAGCTTCAAATGCGGTGAGTAAAATATTTATTATTTTTTAATTATTAGTAATATAGTCAGAATGCTTACTCAGTGTGAAGCTAGTGTCATTTCTGATAAAGTTAACAGATGGGTATTAAAATGTATTAAGCATCATGGCGGTCCTTATGAAATTCCAGAAAAATGTAAGCAGACATGGACTTTAATGAAGGAATTTTTAGAGAAAAATGTATTTGATAGCAAAATTTCCAAAAGTAAAAGGAAAGGATGTATTGTGCAGGGCTTGTTATCTTGCTGTTTAACTATGGAAAGTTCTTTGAGGGGTAAGGTTGAGGAAATTGCCCAGTTACAGAATGCAGTTGATAATAGCAACAAGGTTTGTGAGAGGTTACAAAACCAATCAGAAACTGAGACTGTAAATTTAAAGTTGCATGCAGTTACCATAGGGGAAGCTTTGCTTGAGAAATCCAAACGTTGTGATGAATTATCAGAGGAAAATGAGAGATTGAAATTAAGAATTATGGAATTAGAGAAGAGATCTCAGGAATGCAGATATGCTCCAAATCTTGGATTCAGCAATCTGCAGCAAAATACAAATTTAAACTTTCCATCAAATGAAACAGAGCCTCATACTAAATCTGATAATTCATTACCTGCCGCACCCACTGTAACTACCACAGTTTACAACAATAATAATACAGGTGAAGTTCAGCTTATCCACTTCAGCCCCGGAAGGATTTCCAGCTTTAGGACTGGAGCCCTTTTTGCGATTCGGCACTGCGTCGCTTTAACTGAAAATTGCGCGGTCGTGCGACGTTGTACCCAAACGAAATTTGCGTCCTTTTTTTCCCACAAACAGAGCTTTCTTTTGGTGGTATTTGATCACCTCTGCGTCATTTCTGATCGCCGCTATAAACAAAAGAAGAGCGACAATTTTGCAAAAAAACCCAAATTTCTTACTTTTTGCTAGAATACAAATCAAAAAAAAAAATATAAAAAAAAATTTTTTTTCACCGTTTTTGGCCGATTTATAGTCTTCCTCATATTTGCGATAAAAAAAATCATAATCGGCGTTTATTGATTGGTTTGCGCAAAAGTGGTCGCGTTTACGGATGATGAGAATTCATTTTTGGGTTTTTTTTTTTTTTTACTAGTAATGGCAGCGATCTGCGATTTTTAGCGGTACTGCGATATTTCAGCGGACATGTTGGACTATTTTGACACTTTTTTGGGACCATTGGCATTTATACAGCGATCAGTGCTATAAAAATGCACTGATTACTGTGTAAATGTCATTGGTAGTGAAGGGGTTAACCTGCAGGGGGCGCTCTAAGGGTTAAGTATGTTCCCTGGGCGTGTTCTAACTGTAGGGGGACTGCACTATCTGGGGAAGGGAAGTGGTCACAGCCTTCGTATACAGGAAGGCTGTGATCACAGCCCTTCCCCCTTCACACAGAGCGGAGGTCCATGTTTACATACACGGACCTCCGTTCCTCCGCTCGGGGGGAGCATCGCGGGTAGCCGGCGGCAATCGAAGCCGCCGCACCCGCTCCCTGGCCCTCCCCGAACACAGTGAGCGCGCGGGCTCGCCTCAGGCGGCGCGCGCGCGCTCACTAAACTCGTTCCCGCAGCCGCCGTCGTATGACGGCGTTTTGCGGGAACTAACCACTTTGCCACCGTCAAATGCCGATCGGCGGTCGGCAAGTGGTTAAAATGAAGCCTCTGAAACCAAAAGAATTAGATGCAGTCCTTAAAGAAATAGGAATTGTTCCCTGCCATGATTTGAACAGATTTTTAAAATGGTTCTTTGACATGCAGAATGCCAGAGACATGTACAATTTAAACCCATCTGATTTAGAAAGAGTTTTGCAACATTCTATAGGAATTCTTTGGATGAGAAACAGATCTGTATTCAGCCTCTGAGGACAAGGGACATTTTACTGGAATAATTGTGTTTTGTATGGCATACGTTCTGACGTTACTATTCATGGGAAAATACAACAAATGCAGGGTGAGTCTCCCTATGAATTGTCACACAGAATAGCTACTATTATGGAGTTATTGGTTGGTAATAATCTTGCATTTGAGCATGGAGGCTTGGTACATACAAGCATGGTTCTAGATGCTTTGCATGAGGATATCAAACAAAATATTTTATTAGTTATCCCAAATCCTCATGATTTAAATGACATGTTGCTGAGAGCAGATCATTTATGGAGAAAGTCAAATGCCCAAGCTGTAAAAGTTGATATAGCTACATTGTTTAGGACAAATACTGAACATAAAGATCAAAAGATAGTATCTAATGCTAACACCCAGAGGGGAGACACCGGGATTCTTAATATGCAAAATAATAATAAGAAGAAAAGGTCCAAGAGCTGGATACCGTTCTTTCAGTTAAAACAACAATATGACCACCTGAAAATTGAGTATGACAAGATGAGAGTAGAACATGACACCTTATTGGACCAATTCAGGAGATTACAGGATATCGGAGGAATAGAGACATCAGGAAGTATAAGTTCTCCAAATCTGTTTTTTTAATTCAAATTACACTCCTATGGCAGTGGGGGTGAGTTGGAAGGGAACTTCTAAAAAAGTGTTATCTTCACAAACCGTTGAAGAGGTTACAGGGTGTCATAAATGTGGACAGAAGGTGGGGTCCTTCAAATCTGTCTTTGAATACAAATGACACTTCTCTCTCTGGCAGTGGGGGTAATTTAGAAGATAGCTGTAAACAGGTAAATAGTACTTTGTTTTAACTTTAAACAATGTTTAAGGACTTTGCTAATTAATTTTGTTGGAGAGATTTTGTCTTTCAGATATCGCTGGTGAGACTCATTTGCATGTGAATAGCAGAAGCTAACCTTGCTGGCCAGTGGGGGAGAAACTCTGAATAGACAATTTACAAGGAATTATAAAGAATTCATGGACTCTCTCAATATTCATCAAGCGATGGATTTTTTTTCAACACCCTAATTTTCTTATTTTAATTTTCTTCTTTTCTTACTTTTTTGCCCTAATTTTTTCTCTCTCCCTGATCTATGTTTTATCTGTATTTTAACCACTTAACAACCGCCCTATAGACAAAAGACGTCTACAGGGCGGTTGCTAAACCGCGCGCCCCCTGGGGCGCGCCCACGGGAACATTCGTGACCGTCGGGTCCGGGGGACCCGACTGATCACGGATCGTGGTGAATGGCCGCTGTGAGCGGCCTTTTACCACGTGATCGCGCCGTCAAATGACGGCGTGATCACATGTAAACAAGCCGGCGGAAGCGCCGGCTTTTCTCTCTCCTCTCCGCACCGATCGGTGCATTGTGAGAGGAGAGGGGGGGAGAGAGGAGGTGCTGCAGCGCTGTGGGCGATGTGTAATGCCCACAGCGCTGCTAGGTGACAGTTGGCAACCGCAACCCCCACCATCCATACACTACTCACCCAGCCTTCCACCACCCACCCAGCAATCATCACCCAGCCACCCACCCAGCCATCCACCCCCCACCCATCCTCACCCAATCCACTCTCACCAACCCACCCATCCAGCCATGCATGCTCATCCACCCAGCCATGCATGCTCATCCACCCAGCCGTGCTCAACCATCCATCCATCCATGCTCACCTACCCAGCCGTGCTCAACCATCCATCCGTGCTCCCCATCCATCGATCCATGCTCACCCATCCATCGATCCATGCTCACCCAGCCATCCATCCGTGCTCACCCACCCAGCCGTGCTCACCCATCCATCCATCCATGCTCACCCACCCAGCCGTGCGCACTCACCCATCCATCCATGCTCACCCATCCATGCTCACCCATCCATCCATCCATGCCACTCGTACCTACCCACTCGTACCTACCTACCCACTCACGC
>BLSH010391502.1:367146-378276 GCA_018402905.1 Glandirana rugosa | reverse complement strand
TTATGCCTTGGAGGTGCTGGCCTGCCCTGCAGCCAGTGTATTGTCTGAACGTGTGTTTAGCACGGCAGGGGACGTTATCACAGACAAGCGCAGCCGCCTGTCCACAGCCAACGTGGACATGCTAACCTTTATTAAAATGAACCAGGCATGGATCCCACAAGACTTGTCTGTACCTTGTGCAGAATAAACATTTAGACCGGACTCACACAGCCATTCGTATACTTGTTTTTTTGAATAGGCCTCAATATTTTGGGGGCTACCCCAATTATAAACAAACAAAAAAAAAACAGTGTTGGCTACCTCCTCCTCGACCACCGCCACTTCCACCTACACTGCCACGGTCACGGCCTAGTCAATCTCTAGGCTCCTACTCCACATCCACACCCCCTTCCCATTTTTTTTGTATTTGATTTTAATTTATTTTCCCTATCCCCATTTTTTTGTAGGGTACTTGCCCTACTCTTACCCCCATTTTACTTCCTTTTGCAGCCCTCTAGCACTTGCCAGGACTTTGTTACAGCCATTTTTGTGCCTAAAAGTTGGGGTCCCCATTGACTTAGTTCGGTGCCGAACCCGAACTTTTTCCCAAAGTTCGTTCGGACCCGCAGAACCCGAACGTCCAGGTGTTCGCTCAACTGTATTCCTGACCCGATGTTCTGCCTGAATCACCAAGTAAAACTCCTGGCACAAGCTCTGCAAACTACACCTACAGGCACTCGTGTTCCTTGGCACCAACTTTTCCACTCTCAGTGGGGTCTGAGCTGGAGATACAAGAGAGGCCGACCTCATCATTTGCACCATTTAAGAGATTTTCCTTAATAGCTTTTTTTAACCCATGGGTCCTATTTTTTGAGACTTCTCTGCAATAATGATGAAATGTATTTTATTTCTAATTGTTTTATTTCATGAGTATTTATTTCAGTTATATGTAAATGGTATGTATGGACCATGTATCATCTGATAATCCCAAAACAAACCCATCACACATTATCACTTATCTGATATCCCTTTGTTTTTAATTCTGTTGCATGTGTATATGTGTGTATGTACATATGTATGTGTGTGTATATATATACAGTATCTCACAAAAGTGAGTACACCCCTCACATTTTTGTAAATATTTTATTACATCTTTTCATGTGATGACACTTTACTACAATGTTAAGTAGTGAGTTTACAGCTTGTATAACAGTGTAAATTTGCTGTCCCCTCAAAATAACGCAACACACAGCCATTAATGTCTAAACCACTGTCACCAAAAGTGAGTACACCCCTAAGTGAAAATGTCCAAATTGGGCCCAAAGTGTCAATATTTTGTGTGGCCCCAATTTTTTTCCAGCACTGCCTTATCCCTCTTGGGCATGGAGTTCACCGGAGCTTTGCAAATTGCCGCTGGAGTCCTCTTCCACTCCTCCATGACAACATCACGGAGCTGATGGATGTTGGAGACCTTGCATTCCTCCACCTTCCATTTGAGGATGCCCCACAGATGCTAAATAGGGTTTAGGTCTGGAGACATGCTTGGCCAATCCATCACCTTTACCCGTAGCTTCTTTAGCAAGGCAGTGGTCGTCTTGGAGGTGTGTTTAGGGTTGTTATGTTGGAATACTGCCCTGTGGCCCAGTCTCCGAAGGGAGAGGATCATATGCTCTGCTTCAGTATGTCACAGTTGTTGCTATTCATGGTTCCCTCAATGAACTGTAGCTCCTCAGTGCTGGCAGCACTCATGCAGCCCCAGACCATGACACTCCCACCACCATGCTTGACTGTAGGCAAGACACACTTGTCTTTGTACTCCTCACCTGGTTTCCGTCAAACACGCTTCGGAACCAAATACGTTTATCTAGGTCTCATCAGACCATAGGACATGGTTCCAGTAATCCATGTCCTTAGTCTGCTTGTCTTCAGCAAACGGCGGGCTTTCTTGTGCATCATCTTTAGAAGAGGCTTCCTTCTGGGACGACAGCCATGCAGACCAACATGATGCAGTGTGCGGCGTATGGTCCGAGCACTGACAGGCTGACCCCCCCACCCCTTCAACTTTGCAGCAATGCTGGCAGCACTCATACGTCTATTTCCCAAAGACAACCTCTGGATATGTCGCTGAGCACGTGCACTCAACTTCTTTGGTCGACCATGGCGAGGCTTGTTCTGAGTGGAACCTGTCCTGTTAAACCGCTGTATGGTCTTGGCCACCATGCTGCAGCTCAGTTTCAGGGTCTTGGCAATCTTCTTACAGCCTAGGCCATCTTTATGTAGAGCAACAATTATTTTTTTCAGATCCTCAGAAAGTTCTTTGCCATGAGGTACCATGTTGAACTTCCAGTGACCAGTATGAGAGAGTGAGAGCGATAACATCAAATTTAACACACCTGCTCCCCATTCACACCTGAGACCTTGTAGCACTAATGAGTCACACGACACCGGGGAGGGGAAATGGCTAATTGGGCCCAATTTGGACATTTTCACTTAGGGGTGTACTCACTTTTGTTGCCAGCAGTTAAGACATTAATGGCTGTGTGTTGAGTTATGTTGAGGGGACAGCAAATTTACACTGTTATACAAGTTGTACACTCACTACTTTACATTGTAGCAAAGGGTCATTACTCCAGTGTTGTCACATGAAAAGATATAATAAAATATTTACAAAAATGTGAGGGGTGTACTCACTTCTGTGAGATACTGTGTATATTTGTGTGTGTGTGTGTGTATATGTGTATATATATATATGTGTGTGTGTGTGTGTGTGTGTTTTTCCAGGTTGTAACAGCCCCCAAAATGCTTTTACTGTTTTTTGAGGTAAACCAATACATTATAGTGTTTGTCACCCAAATATTTTATGTTCTTGATATGTGACTGTTGTACCATCTACTTGTATGAAGAAGTATCCTTTTCTCTTTGTATTGCTTGCTTTGTATTAAAGTGGTTGTAAACATACTAGCTCATTATGAAATACTTACCTTGGAAATAAGCTGTTACAGCGGTCTCGGCACACCGATGTGACCGGCGACCTGCTTCTTCCGGCTCTGCGGCTCCGTCCAATCCCAGCGCGGGCTCCAGCGATGTGATTAGCAGAGCCATGCTGACGTCACTCCCACACATGTGCACGGGACCCATCATTTATGCAGGTCAACAGAAGAAACGGCACATGCTGATACAGGGAATATCTCCTAAGCCGTACAGGTTTAGGAGATTTCCAGGACCTCATGAGTTGACAACCACTTTAAATCCCTGATGTTCCTGGCAGTCCCTCTGCTTTCCTATTAAAAACTGACCACTCTAAGTCACAGTCAGTTCTCTAGCTATGCTGGAAACTCAGCCTGCTCTCCTCCAATGATCAGACTTGTCCTGACACCCACCTCCCCTGCACAATCTTTCACTGGGAAGATCAGTGTGCTGCTGTTTCTCCTCCCCCAGCTCTTATGCAGCTAAGAACAGAGAGAATGTGATCTCTTATAAAAAAAAAAAAAAGGTGAAATAAAAAGGTATTTTTTTTTATATATTTATACACAAATGCGTTGCCTTTCATTTCTATTTTAACCACTTTAAGACCGAGCCTCTTTTAAGAGTTCGGTATTTACAAGTTAAAACCAATTTTTTTTTTGCTATAAAATTACTTAGAACCCCTCAAACATTATATATATGTTTTTTCTAACACCCTAGAGAATAATATGGCGGTCGTTGCAAAACGTTGTCACACCGTATTTGCGCAGCAGTCTTTCAAACGCGATTTTTTAAAAAAAAAATTCAGTTTTTTGAGTTAAAAAATAAGACAACAGTAAAGTTAGGCTAATTATTTTCCATATTGTGAAAGATAATGTTACGCCAAGTAAAATGATATATGTGGGAGGGACTTGTGTATATGTTCGCTTCTACGCGCGAGCTCGCGGGGACAGGGCGCTTTAAATTTTTTTTAATTATATATTGTACTTTTTATTTTTACACCTTTTTTTTTGCAAAAAAATTTTGATCACTTTTATTCCTATTACAAGAAATGTAAACATTCCTTGCAATAGAAAAAAGCATGGCAGGACTTCTTAAATATGAAATCTGGGGTCAAAAAGACCTCAGATCTCATATTTACAGTAAAATGAAAAAAAAAAATAATAATTTGAAAAAAATGACAGTGCAAAAAAAATGGGCCCTTTAAGTGACTTTTGACGTCGCTTCCGCCCCTACCAGCTACAGCCGCTCACTCGGCTCATGGACACTGGGGGGAGAGGAACCGATCATCTCCGATAAGCGGCGAAGATGACCGAAACTGGTGGGAGGGGGGGCACCTCTCAAATCTGCCACTGAGACCACTTTTATCATGTGCAGAATCGCCTGCTGAAAAAAAAGATACGGGGGTTATGGTAGCTATCTGCTATCTCCTGAAGTGATTAACCTCCCTGGCAGTATTCCCGGGTGTGGCTCGGGGTTAATTTTCACTGCTAAAAGCAGTAACCCAGAGCCACACTCGTGGTTGTATCGTTGGATCAAGTTACTTACCTTGTACCCTGGATCCAGCAATGTCTTCCCGCTGTGTCCGCGGGCTGTGTCTTCCGCCCGATTCAGTATGAGGCCGGGCTCCATTCCCTGCGGGCATCACGTCGCATGGAGACGGAGTCCGGTGAGAAATTCAAACAATGAAACACACAGTAAGCATACAGTAATCTGTAATATTACATTACTGTATCATATCATTTCACATCCTTTTTGTCCTTAGTGCTTTGTCCAGCGCCCTGCATGCACTTGTATATTATATAAGCCATTCTTTCTGCCTGGAAACTTGAGAATGTCCATGGCATCCAAAAAGTGTCCCTTTATGTCAAAAGCGGTTTTTGACCAGCTAGAAAACAGAGATAGTAAATAGGAATCACTTGGGGGGCGTGTCCAAGATGGCGCCGTGATCAGACGCTTCTTCCCTGAGCTCCGCCGGGTGATTCTACATAATCCGCATCCAGCGCCTCCTCAACCCGGATTTCTCTGCCTATTGACGACCGATGCGGCGCGGATCGGCCAGCGGGAGAAGAGGTAGGGGGAAAAGGCTGCGGTTCCCCGTAATCCCGGAGGAGGCCTTGCCGGCGTCAGCCCCACGTGTAACGACCCGTTCGTTTCGCGGCACGAACGAAGCTGCACAGAAGCGTGGTACACATAGGGCTTCCCAGACAAGCAGCATGGCGGAGGAAGGGTCGCGTCCGCCCTGGCTGGCGGAGATGATGGGGCTATTGCCGCATGCCAAACTGCCCTCACGTCTAAGCTGGAGGCTGTTCAGATGGAGGTCGGCCTGATCAGGCAGGACCAGGACAAGTTGTGCTCCAGAGTGCTGGAAACGGAACAGAGGATAGGGACAGCTGAAGATACCATTGCAGAGCATGCGGTCTCGCTGCGTAGCCTTCAGACCAAGGTGAAGGCACTGGAATATAGAGCCGAGGACGCAGAAAATAGAAATAGGAGGAATAACCTCCGTATTATTGGCCTGGTGGAGGGGGCAGAGGGGAAGGATCCGACTGGCTTTGTGGAGGGCCTACTGAAAGAGCTGCTGCCGGATGCATGCCTATCTCCTCATTTTGTGCTGGAACGGGCGCATAGGATTTCGCCTAAACCTGGACCCCCAGGGTCCCCTCCTCGGACATTCATCTTTCGCCTCCTGAATTTCCGGGACCGTGATGAAGTCCTTAGAGCATCCAGGGCTCTGGGTGACCTGAGATATCAGAACAACAGAGTGCTTATTTTTCCGGACTACTCGGTGGAGACACAAAAACTCAGAAAATCCTTTGACCACGTAAAGGCGGCCCTTAGAGCCCGTAACATCCGCTACAGTGTCCTATTCCCAGCCCGCCTGAGGGTCCAGGACGGGGAGACGGTTCGCTTCTTCAACTCCCCGGGTGAGGCCTCCGCGTGGATTTACTCCCTCCCCGGGGCCCGCTGACCTGAAGTTGGTGGGGGGTGACTTATCTACCCATTGTCTTATTTTCTACTGATAACTAAACAATGCTCACTGTGCCTGTCCGTGGTATGCCACAACCTGGACACCTATACATCTCTCCTGGAGTTAGCAGAGAGGGACAAGAAATGGGCCGACAGGTTTGTTGAGGCCTAGAATTGAACTCGAGACATGTCGCAGTTACTCGGATGTCTGCGAGTACAATATGTTTATCGTTTGCAACCTAAGCGTGTGCCCCTGAACTATTCAGGTGAAGTTGCTCTCATGACCATTTGGCGGGAATCCAAAGATCCTTTCTAACGCTGGATTACAATGAACATGCGGTTGGGCAGCCATCTCCGGTACACTAACTTGCTTTGACTTGAGTCATATATCTGCCATCCGTTCATATATGACACCAGGCGGAGGGAGGGGAGCATTACGAAGCGGACTGGCCGACACCGAACTCCCCTGAACACACCTTGGGGGGTTGGGGTTGTATCTTGCACAGGACCCTGTTTTGCACCTAGAGTGCTGTTGGGAATTTGGGATGGAAGCCCTCTTCAGTTTTGGGGGGAGGAGCGGGGTGGGGGGGGGAAATGTTGCCCCTTAAGGGCTGTTAGTAGTGGAAAGGTTCTCATTGATGCAAAGATATTGACAAATGCATTGACTTTATATCTGCGTTGGGTAACTTCTAAGATGTATCTCTAATTGTCTTGTGCTATCGGGGTCCAGCGGTCATCCGGAAGAGGGGCTGAATACATGGCTCCGAATGTAATTACTCCTATCGGTTCTCATGTCTTCCCTTAATATCTTGTCCTGGAACACTAGGGGACTAAACTCCCCAGTGAAACGCTCCCTGGTGTTTCAGTTCTTAAAATCTTATAGCCCTCATATATGCATACTGCAGGAAACCCACCTAGTGGGCAGTAAAACATTGGCCCTGAAGAGGCCATGGGTGGGTCATCATTATCATTCCACCTACTCTAATTTTGCGAGGGGAGTAAGTATCTTGGTACTAAAGACTCTCCCCTTTAAATTGCTGGACTTGGCCTTGGACCCTGATGGCAGATATGTTATCATTCATGCACTGATTTGTTCTTTGAGATGGACTGTGTGGGATTATATTTGCCCCCTCCGGCGTCCTTGTCGTTTCTGAACCAGATCACGGCACGGATGGCGGAGTTCCAAACAGAAAATACAGTGATTCTGGGAGACTTTAACTTGGTCCCTGACTCGGGCGTGGACCTGGTGTCCGCCCCGACTGACATTAATCAATGCTTTGCTGAATACTATGAGACACTCTATTCCTCCTGGGTGGATTATGACGGCGAAGAGCTGTCCTCCTACCTAGCGGGGATAGATGTCCCAGTCCTGACCGCGACATATAGGCGTAGGCTAGATGCACCCATTACAGTGGACGAAATCCTTGGAGCACTGAAAACGATGCAGGCGGGAAAGACACCAGGCCCAGACGGCATCCCGGTTGAATTTTATAAGCATTATGCAGATGACTTAGTCCCTAAGTTCCACAACATGCTGGGCGAGGCACGCAGGGCTGGTTCTTTACCGGCATCTATGGGCGAGGCCGTAATAGTGGTGCTTCCCAAGCCTGGGAAGGACCCTTCGCTGTGCTCTTCATACCGTCCTATTTCCCTACTTAATACGGACGCTAAGGTTCTGGCTAAGGTCCTTGCCCTTAGATTAAACACAGTTATAACTGAACTGATCCATTCTGACCAGACGAGTTTCATGCCGGGCAAAGGGATGGACATCAATATTAGAAGGCACTTCACCCATCTGGCGGGCAATCGACAGGGGGCGCAGGGAGTGGTGGCCTCTCTCGACACGGAGAAGGCCTTCGACTCCGTGGAGTGGGGCTATCTTTGGGAGGTGTTATCCAAGTTTGGGTTGGGGCCCATCTTTCAAACCTGGGTTAAAATGTTATACGCTGCCCCTAGGACTAGAGTGCATACCAATGGCACCCTGTCGGACCCCTTCTCCCTCGGTCGTGGCACGCGTCAGGGCTGCCCCTTGTCACCGGGCCTGTTCGCTCTGGCCCTGGAACCGCTAGCTGCCCAGATTAGAGCAGACACGGATGTGAAGGGGATAGAGGTCCCTCCGCTGGAGGAGAAAATCTCTCTCTACGCGGATGATACACTTTTGTATTTGGCCGATGCCGCGGGCTCCCTTAAAAAAGCGCTGGGCCTATTTGAAAAATTTGCGCGCTTCTCCGGAATACGCATAAACTGGGACAAATCGGTGTTGTTCCCATTGCATCCCTCGCACCCCCGCACAGACACGGGCACTCCCCTTAGATGGGTGGACCGGTTTACCTACTTGGGTGTACAGGTAACTGCGGACGTGGGGGGATATGCAGAGCATAACCTACAGCCCTTGGCGACGCAACTGGTGAATAAATGCGCGGCCTGGCGGAGTCTTCCCTTGACGCCGGTGGGAAGAATCAATTTGTTTAAAATGATATTCCTTCCCAAATGTATTTATTTTTTTCGGAACACACCGGTTACAATTTCCAGGTCCTTCTTTAAGAAACTGGAGGGGGTGGTGTTATCCTTTGTCTGGGCTGGGAAGCCGCTGAGGGTCGCAAAAAGGATTCTTTATTTGCCCTTGTCAGGGGGCGGCTTGGCGCTCCCGAATCTACAGTTATACTACTGGGCATCAGTGCTAGTCACGGTGCGTTGGTGGTTCTCCCAGCCCAGACAGAATCCGGGCACTAGTTTGGAGGCGGCGGCGCTGGGATCATATGCGGCCTTGAGCAATGTGGTATTTCGAGGGGTGAAGGCCCACCCCTTTATGTCCACCCCCATGAGAACAACAATCAGAGTATGGCAGGAGGCGAGGGCGCGTCTTGGGAAACCTGATCATTTCTCCCCACACGCCCCGATCTGGGGTAACCCGACATTTCCCCATCTACAGATGGTCCCGGATCCCGCGGTGTGGGCCAGGCGTGGCATCACCACACTAAAGCATATAACTCAGGATGGTAGGCTAATGCCCTAAAGGGAACTCAAATCTAAATACTTACTTCCTAGCTCCTTTAGTTTTTGATTTTATCAGCTGCAACACGCATTCAGGGCCCAATTTCCAAACCCTATAGTCCTAGAATCAGAAGCGATAGAATGACTCCTGATAAATAATGTAATGGGGAAGCCGCTCTCCACACTTTATCTCCATTTAACGGTGGCATACGACAAGAAATCTACTAAGTCCATGGAAAGATGGAGGGCGGACATACCTGCACTAGGGGAGGAGGAGTGGGAGGAGTGCATTTCCACGTATATCCCATCCATGATTGCTGCGAAGGATAGATTCATTCAGTTGAAGTTCCTACACAGAGCCTATTACACCCCCCGTCGACTAGCGCCGATATATCCCAGTAGAGATTCCAGATGCCCTAGGTGTAGGAGCGAAGACGGAACTTTTATACACATGGTGTGGTCCTGTCCTAGATTACAGACTTACTGGGAAGAGGTGGTAACTACATTGTCAGACTTATGTGGGACTCGGGTCCCCATGGACCCTATGCTGACTCTGCTTAGCCATTTGGAGGACATAGAGGGGGACAGATACACAAAATTGAATATAACACTCTCTCTCTACTATGCCAAAAGGGAGATACTCCTACGGTGGAAGGTGGAGGATCCTCCTACTTGTGGGGAATGGAGGAAGGCGATTAAATCTGTGTTACCTTTATACAAACTTACCTATGAGAGTAGACAATGTCCGGCTAAATTTGACAAGGTCTGGTCCAGCTGGGTGGACGCAGAGGGTTAAGAGGCTTGTATTGATATCCTCCCCTCCCTCCCCCTCCCCGTTGAGGGGAGGAGGGAGGGGGAATCGGATCTGCGGGAGGGCGGGCGGGCAGGGGGTGGTGGGAGGTGCTGGCATGGTGGTACCATCAATGTAGATGTATATTATGTTGGGGATGGTCGCGGGGCGCACGCCCCTTGATATGATAATCATTCTTATGTAATGCTGTAATGTGCTTGGAGAGAAAGTCTGAAGAGATATAACATGTAATGCTGATTTGTCAATAAAGTTTCTGTTAAAAAAAAATAGGAATCACTTGCAGAATTGAGCAACACTGATTTGTGGGGGAATTCGTCATCAGACACTGAAAGTGATGACAGCGACATTTCTGCAACTGAGCAAATTTCAGTGTTTTTTATTTGATTACATTATTGAATGCATTTTATTGTTATTATATTATTTTTGATAATTATGTATAGCTATTATATTATCATTTATGATTTTGTGTTTCAAACTTTATCATACCTGGGATGTCTACTAGACTCTTGTTTGGACGGATTCAAGTGAGTTGTTCCTAAGAATTACAGACCTACAATATAAAACGACAAATTTCTACGCAAAACAATGTACCGCTTTGAGACGCAAAAAACTGACTTAACCACTTGACCACTGGGCACTTAAACCCCCTTAACAACCAGACCAATTTTCAGCTTTCAGCACTCTCACACTTTGAATGACAATTACTCAGTCATGCAACACTGCACCCATATGAAATTTGCGTCCTTTTTTTCACACAAATAGAACTTTCTTTTGGTGGTATTTAATCATCACTGGGTTTTTTATTTTTTGCGCTATAATTAAAAAAAGACCAAAAATTTTGTAAAAAAAATGAATTTTTCTCCGTTTCTGTTATAAAATTTTGCAAATTAGTAATTTTTCTTCATAAATTTTGGCCAAAATTTATACTGCTACCTATCTTTGTTAAAAAAACAAAAACAAATTAGTGTATATTATTTGGTCTTTGTGAAAGTTATAGAGTCTACAAGCTATGGTGCCAATCACTGAAAATTGATCACACTTGATTTACTGACGGCAAAGTGTTTCTGGTTTATTATATGTGATTAAACAAAAACAAAAAAATTGTTTCTATCCATCGTCATATTTAAAACCGGTTTTAAATACTTCTTTTTAATGATTAAACGTTTTAAAATATTGTCTTTGCCTCTTTTTAAGTAAAAAAAATGTTTTAAAAACCAGAAAAAAATTAATATCGCGTTTTTTATTTTTTGGGTCACTACTAATTTATGGTGGTTTTCTTTCAAGATAAACACACTTTTTTTCCTGCGTTTAAAGTATACCCACGTCACAACGTACTGACTCATTAACAGTAAGTTTCACACTCTCACGACTTTCGACTTTTAACCAGACCAACAATTCCCCCAAATTCACGG
>BLSH010391502.1:351556-363297 GCA_018402905.1 Glandirana rugosa | reverse complement strand
GGGGTGGGATGTGTATGCACGTGTGGAGACGGTTCACTTGAGGAAGGGAAAGTCACTATAAAGCCCCGTGGGAGGGCCCGGATAGGTGGGGGAAAAAAGGGAGGGTATAGCAGTACTATGAGAGGTGTGAGTTGTGCGTGTGTGAGATGGATTGTACACCAGAATAAAAAACACATGTCCCGATATAAGAGACAATATGGGGTAAATAGCATGCACGAGAAAGAGGGTAAAATTAAACACAATTTTTCACAAGAAAGGGATAATAGGGGAAACATATTATTTAAGAGCTCGGACCCTGGGATTTTTGTTAGCCAGGTTAATTTAACCGTAGGAAATTTTTTCTCCGATATAAATATTACATCACAGACTAATGCGCAAAGTGGCACCTCCTTGGCGACTTTTTTACTATTTTTTACATGGTGCAGCCGAATAAGTTAAAAATTGGCTCCTGGAATGTCAGGGGTCTGGGGAATACAGTGAAAACCCAGGCAGTGATCTCCAACATGGAAGGTAGTGGAGTGAAAATAATCTGTCTGCAGGAGACTTCAGTTCGGAGACTATTCCACAACTTAGGGGTGGAAGATATAAAACCCAATTCCACTCCACGCACTCCTCGTATTCACGGGGAGTGAATATCCTGTTGAACAATGAGGTACTGTTCTCCTCCAGACAGACCAGTATTGACAAATCTGGGCGATACGTTTTCCTATATGGGGAAATAGAGAGTGAGGAAATTATCCTTATTAACATATATACCCCCCCCCCCCGTTTAGCTCGGAGATACTGGACAAAATTTTTGAATTTATAGTGAATAAGCCATACATTCCAATTTTTATAGTAGGTGATTTTAATATGGTGCTAGATGAAGGATTGGACAGATTGCCCCCTAGAGTTCAGAAAAAAAGGAAACAGGAAACCGACTCTCTTGGATGCTGGCAGAACTTGGTCTTTGGGACTTGTGGAGGGTGAACAACCCAGGGAAGAGACAATACTCATGTAATTCCACTACGCATCATACACTTTCCAGAATTGACCTAGCAATAGGTAATGAAAATGCTCTGAGAATGGTGTATGATGTGTCATACCACCCCCGGGGTTTATCAGATCATTCCCCTCTGCTGATGGATATTTGCTTAGGGGAGGGGGGCCACAATAAAGAGTGGAGGATCAACCCGCACTGGCTGGGGCTGCTGGGGGACTCAGACGGGGTCTTGGGAGCCCTTACAGAGTTCGTAGAGTTAAATGTAGACTCCGCCCCAATAGGTATAATCTGGGATACGTTAAAGGCTTATATGCGTGGTATCTTAATACAGAAGGTTAGCAAACTAAAGAAGGATAGTGACAAATGGCAGGAGAGTTTAAAACGAGAGGTCAAAAAAGCAGAAAAACAATATATAGAAAATCCTGACCCAGCCAGATATAGACACTTAGTAGATATGCAACAGGCTTACAAATCCTCTATTATGAAGAAAGAGGAAAACAAAAGACTATTCCGAAGACACAACGCCTTTGTGGAGGGTGAGAGGGTAGGGCGGGCTCTAGCCTTTTTGGTAAAATCAAACTCCTCCGCCATAGGGGTACCCGTAATAAAAACGCTGGAAGGGAGGTTGACTGCATCAGCGACAGGAGTCGCTGAAGCTTTCAGAGAGTATTATGAGAAATTATATCAGTCTCAAAGCACAGAAGGGGAAGGAGTAGAGGGAGACTTTCTGAGTAACTTGACGATCCCGGCCCTCTCAGAATGTGACAGAGAAGCTTTAGATGCCCCATTTACATTAAATGAAATACAAAACGCGGTAAAGGATATGGCCAGCCACAAATCCCCGGGCCCAGATGGACTCCCAGTGGAGGTATATAAACGATATGGGAATATACTACTCCCGGAGCTACTTAAAGTGGCAGAGTGGGCACGAGAGCATGGGGAATTACCATCCTCGATGCGGGAGGCCACAATAGTGGTGATACATAAGGAGGGGAAGGATCCGGCTGAAGTTACTTCGTACCGGCCAATCTCCCTTTTATGTGTAGACATTAAAATCCTGGCGAAGGTCCTGGCAGCTAGATTAATTAAAGTCATACAGAAAGTTATCCATCAGGACCAGTCGGGATTCATCCCCAACAGGTCTACTAGTATAAATATCCGAAGAGCTTTCTTGAACCTGCAATTAAATACAGGGGGAAAAAATCTAGGGCGATTCTGTCACTGGATGCTGCCAGGGCCTTCGATAGCCTGGAATGGGACTATTTGTGGAGAGTTCTTGAGAAATTCCGGCTTGGACCGGGCTTCATAGGCCTGATTAAAACACTCTACAAATAACCGCTTGCGAAGGTACGAGTGAATGGGAGGTGCTCAGAAAGGTTCCCCCTGTCAAGGGGGACGAGACAGGGGTGCCCGCTGTCGCCCCTGCTCTTCGCTTTGGCGATTGAGCCATTAGCAATTAGAACTGCTGTAAGTGTGAAGGGGTTCCATAGATCTTTTGGGGTGGAAAAAGTAGCGTTATATGCAGATGACGTACTTTTATTCCTGGAGGATACCTCAACATCCCTGATCTCAGCAATGAATATACTGAAGGAGTATGGGAAAGTGTCAGGAGTTAAAATAAATTGGGAGAAGTCAGTACTGATGCCGGTAGACGCATTGGAGGCCCCGTTACCCAAGGAGGCTTCCCGTCTGGCGGTATCAGAGAAAATTAAATACCTAGGTATTATCTTCACAAAAGAACTGAAGGACTTCATCCCAAATAATCTGACACCACTCCTTACCAAATTTAAAAACAAGTGCGAGATATGGCGGAGCCTCCCCCTTTCAGTAGCTGGCAGGTGTAACCTTATCCGAATGGTGTGGCTTCCCCAGCTGCTTTATATTCTCCACAACTCTCCGGTATGGTTACATAAAAAATGGTTTCAAAAAATAGATGGGATTTTTCGGGATTTGTTATGGAAGGGGAGGGTAGCAAGAATCCGTCTGAGTACCCTGCAGCTCCGGCCGGATAAGGGAGGTATGGACTTGCCACACCCTAGGAACTACTATCTAGCGGCACAATTGCAACACCTGGCGGGATGCGGGATAAGGGGGGGCTCTGATCTGAACGGGCAATTGATGCTCGAGAACACCCCTCATGGAACAGTATTGGAGGCAGTGGAGGCCAACTCATTTAATGGGGAGACTCCGACACTTATAATGATAGTGAAGATTTGGAAAGCAGTTAAAGAGCATATGGGTGCTAAGGGGGTTTCTTTTTCAGTGTCCTCCCCCCTATGGAACAATAAGAACTTAAAAGAGATGGCATCACCCAGCTGGCCCAACTATTTGAGGGGGGGAATCTAAAAACCTTTTTAAATCTCAGGGAAGAGTTTGGCATCTCGGAACGATCATATTTTGCTTATCTGCAAGTCAGACACGCATTAAACGCACAGTTTAAAAACTGCGCGGTAGAATGGGAGGAGGTGACCCTGTTGCAGAAAGTGATTGACCCTACCTCACAGAAGGGTTTGATCTCCATACTGTATAAAGGACTGAACACAGGCAGAGAGAGAGAGGCAGAACTGGGGATTAAGAAGAAATGGGAAGAGGATTTTGGTCCAATCTCCACAGTACAGTGGAGATCGATACTGGACTCTTGCAACCTGGTCTCGATGGCACCATCACAGAGGATGTCTCACTTATTTCTCCTGCACAGAGTTTACTATACTCCCCAAAAACTATTTAGCTTCGGGAAGAGGCAAAACGATAACTGCCCTAGATGTCAGCAACTTGGGGACCTTGTCCATATGTTTTGGAGGTGTCCAAAACTGAAGAGGTATTGGGAGGAAGTGCTTAGTTCTATAAATAAGATCTTTAAAACGCATATTAGACTGAACCCAGTACAGTGTATACTAGGCTGTGCACAGACTGGGGAAAATGGAGGTCGACTCCCGACCGCCATATTAAGCTGCCTATTCCAGGCAAGGAAATTGATCGCCCAGAAATGGCAATAAAGGGTACCCCCGACTAAGGAGGAGTGGGTAAACTCTGTGGAGGAGGCCATGTGGATGGAGAAGAGCATGTTCGTAAAAAGGAATAACCTGAATGGGTTTAATAAGAAATGGAGGTTATGGCTTCTAGATAAAAGATACCCAGTATAGTGGATTGGAGAAGGATAGACATAGGACGTTGCTAAGGATATAAAGAGATACTGGAAAATGAAAGAGGAGATATCCATGAGGCATGAGGATGTTGATTAAAAAATTAAAAGATGACATTGGATGGTAGAAGGTGAATGCTCTAATTATTAATGCACTTATAAAAAGGGAAAATGAAGAGAGTGTATGGGGAAGGATGATCGTGTGGATGACTTGTTGAAGTGGGAACTGCTTACGGGAGGGGGGTTGGGATGATGATTTTCTATGAATATAGTGGGAGCGTATACTATACCTGTTTATTACTTGGTCTCTCCCCGGTTCCCCCTTCGTGCTGAGGAAATAAAATGTATGGATATTAAGGGGGGGATACTTGGGAAGAGTAAAGACTAAAAAAAAAAAAATCTCCATCTGCGACGTTTAAAAATTTCTACAGGTTACCAATTTTGAGTTACAGAGGAGGTCTAGTTCTAGAATTATTGCTCTCACACTAATGATCGCAACCATACCTTACATGTGCGGTTTGAACACCGTTTTCATATGCAGGCGCGACTTCCGTATGCGTTCATTCTGCACACAAGCTCGACGGGACGGGGCGCTTTCAAAATTTTTTTTCTTATTTATTTTATTTTTTATTTTTACACCGTCCATTTAAAAAAAAAAGTCACTTTTATTCCTATTACAAGGAATGTAAACATTCCTTGTAATAGAAAAAAGCATGACAGGACCTCTTAAATATGAGATCTGGGGTCAAAAAGACCTCAGATCTCATATTTACACTAGAATGCAATAAAAAAAAAAAATTAAATATCATTTGAAAAAAAAAATAAACATTTTCTCCTTTAAGAGACGGCAAACGTCACTTCCTGCTATGGAGCCGAGTTGCTGCCATCTTCTGCTCACTCGGCATCCATACTCTGAGGCAAGAGGACCTGATCGCCTTCGCCACTACTGATGGCTCCGTTAAGTGGCAGAGATGACGGGAAAGTGGCGGGGGGGCACCTCTCCCGCCCCAAATAAAAGTGATTTTGTGGCAAATCCGCCGCAGAGACCACTTTTATTTGAAAGCAGGCCGCCGGCTGTTTAAAGTCATACTGGGGTTATGGTAGCTATCGGCTACCATAAAAACGGTACTCAAAGGCAAAGTACCGCCGTATAATGATGGCAGACGGTCCGGAAGTGTTTTTTTTGCGCAAATCTGGCCCAAACAAACTATTTCCTTCACTAACGCATTCTTGCTGGGCGTGCGGTATAAACTTAGCTACATGCTGTATACAGCACTGAGTACAGCACCAGGTGTGAGAGAAGCCCTTCCTGCCTCACACCCACAACAAAATAGCATAGGGCTGAGTGGCACTCATCCATTCATAGGCAGCTTTACATTCTATCAATTAATACAAAGCTTTCTCTGATTAGTGTCATGGTCTCTGACTTGGCCAATCAGAGGAAGCTTTGTATTAATTGATAGAATATAAAGCTGCCTATAAATGGCTAGGTACCACTCAACCCTACGCTATTTTGTGCCAGGTGTGAGACTATGGGGTTGATTTACTAGAGCTTTAAAGTGCAAAATTTGGTGCAGCTCTACACAGAAACCAATCAGCTTCAAGTTTTTATTGTCAAAGCTTGATTGAACAAGCTGAGGTAAAAAGCTGATTGGCTAGCATGCACAGCTGCACCAGTTTTTGCACTCTCCAGCTTTAGTAAATCAACCCCTTTGTCTCACATCCAGAACTCAGTGCTGTTTACTGTATGTTATTGAGGCTACATACAGTTTATACAGTGTGCCCACTAGGCACACATGTTAATGAAGGAAATAATTTGGGCCAACTTGGCCCAAACAAACTAAAGTGAAAGTAAGCCTGGACATCTGCTTTAATCATAACTAAAGGCAAAACTTTCTTTTTTTTTTTGTATCACTGAAATGACAATTTTTGTCAAGAACATGCCTCCCCCAGATCTTGTACCTCCATCATGCTGACTTGATATATGTTGGGCTTAATCATCAGGCTGGCTGAAAGCAAGCATAATTAACAACAATGGCACCCAAACGTATCTCGCAAAGGTAAGCAGGAGGAGAAGTGTAGGCACTTATCCACAACTGAACAAAGCAACAGTGGGGAGATGCGTGCACTGCAGATCCCAAGGTATACACATCTCTCTTATTTTCATCCTGTCCAGCAAACTCTCAGGACAACAGTGTACAGCATATTAGTAACATTACTAGGCCTAATAACACTTTGCTATCCTGGTGCATTGCATGGAGCCTCATCATATTTAAAATATTGGGCTGGCGATCTGTCAGAATGGAAAAAATGGACATGTAGTATTTTTTCTGTTGCAGCATACCCAATGCATAGTAGTTTGTTATGGACACTATTATTAATGTAAAAAATAAAATAAAATAGAAAAGGTATTGCGCTAAAGTATCAATAAAAAAAAGTAGCAACAAACCATGTGATAATAAATCGTGGATAAAAATCATAAAACAAAAAAGTTGCGCTGAAAATCATTCGTGATAATGTCCCATCTTATGTCAAAAAACATATAAATAATAAACCAGTGCTCTTATTCAAAAAAGTGCAAATTAAGGTGAAAAACACTGAAGTAAAAAACTGAAGTAATAAAACTCAAGTGAAAAAGGCAATAGTAGAAACACACAGTCAGTAATGATCATGTATACATATTATCTGAGATAGAATGATCCAGAAAAAGTCCAATATCGAACAGAGATCCCAGACTTCAAAGATATGAGGAGAAGGAGGAAGATATCTTTCACAATATAGTCCTCAGAAAATGGTCCACCACCAGAGGGCAAGCACACCCTATGAGGTACTAAGAGTGGGTACTCTTACCATCAGTCGTTACTATACAAAGAAATTCCCCCACAGAAAGGGACTTTAAATAGGTTGAGCAATCACTGTTTTGTATAAAAACAATAGTTTATTACAACAAAAAAGTCAATAAATCAAGACAACAAAATCAAATGAAAAATTGTCAGAATAATCACATAAAAGCGTTGGTATTAAAAATGTTCACATAAGTATTGCACCAGTGTTGCCTTAGAAAGGTGTTGGTTGAGGGGGCACAGTTGATGGGCCGCACAGAGTGCGGTTTTACCCTCCGCGATGGAATGCGGTTACCCCGTGCGGCCCATCAACTGTGCCCCCTCAACCAACACCTTTCTAAGGCAACACTGGTGCAATACTTATGTGAACATTTTTAATGCCAATGCTTTTATGTGATAATTCTGACAATTTTTAATTTGATTTTGTTGTCTTGATTTATTGACTTTTTTTGTTGTAATAAACTATTGTTTTTATACAAAACAGTGGTTGCTCAACCTATTTAAAGTCCCTTTCTGTGGGGGAATTTCTTTGTATAGTAACATGTGATGGGATGAGGTTGCAACCATTAATTATCCTATAGACTGTATGGTATACTAACTTACCATCAGTCGGGGACACACTATTTCTAGTGGGTCATACGAGTAGGCAGGAATAACCTTCTGCAGGTTGTATCAGGACAGTGGTCTCTTCTGTTCTCCCTCTCCAGATAACCCGGTACATGCAGCCCTTAGGTGGATGTATGTCTCAGACCTTAATCTCGGCTCCCCACAAGAGGCAAAGAGAAGAAGGAGCCA
The DNA here is from genome assembly GCA_018402905.1 of Glandirana rugosa. Lineage (NCBI taxonomy): Eukaryota > Metazoa > Chordata > Amphibia > Anura > Ranidae > Glandirana > Glandirana rugosa. Next base: position 355,535 of record BLSH010391502.1, on the reverse strand, counting down.
ATAGTGTAATAACGTTTAAACAGATTTATTAAAATCAAGAAAGGTACTCACATAGAAATGGTTAAAAACAGCATAGCTCTCAATAGCCGGCAAAACTTCTACATCGCCCGTACTTCCCGGCGTGTAAAGGCGTGGTGACGTCAGCGCGTGGCTCCGCCCTACATGTTTCGTCATACGTAACGTCTTCCAGGGGCACGGGCGACGCACTGACGTGCCACCTAATATATCATCCGGCAAACCAAGCCTTGTTTCCGAGTTCTGCCGCCATTTAAAGGGAGACCAAACGCCCAGCGTTAAGATGTTTTAATCATACCGCCACTGGCATTCCAGCTGCCAATCAATTTTTTGCTATTATGACACAAATATTCACATCCTACAAAGCTGAAATAAAAATGTAATGTAATAAAATACAGTCCAAATCTTATATGGGACCGTTGATGTATAATATGCAATACATAAAGCTATAGACCCCAATACTAAAAAACAAGGCTTTGAACCGCACATACATAAAAACCTTTTGAAAAAAGTTTAGAGTTCTCTAACTCATATAGTGAATCCTGCCAACCCAGATTTTCATAAGTACAGGTAAAATAGTGACCAGTGGCAAAATGCAGACATGCAGTCCTCAGAGGGGGTGGGTGCATTCTAGCAACACACAACCTCAACTGCTGTGTATTATGTAAATGGACTCTGGTCCCTGCTCATAGTGTATCAGCCTTAATCTACAAGGACAACACTTCTCCGGTAGCTTGTACCAAACCACCTGAAGAAAGAGGGTCAGTACTTGGCAAGATAAATGTACTAACTAGAGTGGTCAATTAACTATTAAAAAGTTCAATTAAGTATCAAGAAAGGTTGTTATGAACATTACAGGCACACTTACCCATAAAGTGAAAATGACCTGTTGTTCCACTGAAACAACAGAACAGCTAGCTCCCATTCTCTACACCCCCCAAAAGCCATAACTCTATAGCTACTAAAACGGGATAAAGAAGGGATAAAAGGAATTAATAAAAAAAGAATAAAGAAATAAATAAAATAAAAATAAAAATTATTATTATACAGGATTTATATAGCGCCAACAATTTACGCAGCGCTTTACAACTTGAGGTAGACAGTACAAATACAATACACTTAATACAGTAGGAATTAGAGGGCCCTGCTCGTTAGAGCTTACAATCTAAAAGGGAAGGTCAAGAGATACAAGAGGTAATAACTGTGGGGGATGTGCTAATAGAAAAGATAAAAGTACAGTTGTTAGGTGGGAGCCAGATAGGCTTCTCTGAAGAGATAGGTTTTCAGGGATCGTCTGAAGGTGGACAAACTAGGAGAAAGTTGGACAGATTGGGGTAGAGCATTCCAGAGGATGGGAGAGGCTCTGGAGAAGTCCTGGAGGCGAGCATGGGATTAGGTGACAAGGGAGCTAGAGAGCAGGAGGTCTTGGGAGGAGCGAAGAGATCGATTTGGTTGGTATTTTGAGACCAGGTTAGTGATGTAGCTGGGGGCCAGGTTGTGAATTGATTTATAAGTTATTGTTAGGATCTTGAATTTAATACGTTTGTTGAGTGGCAGCCAATGTAGGGATTGACATAGGGGTGTAGCAGATGCCGAGCGGTTTTTAAGGTGGATGAGCCTGGCGGCAGCGTTCATAACGGACTGAAGTGGGGATAGACTATTTAGAGGTAAGCCAGTGAGGAGGGAGTTGCAGTATTTGCAACTTTCCATCGAGGGACACCTCACCAGGCATCTATAAGGAACCTAACAGGGGATCCATACCTCTCCCAGGGGTCAGCACTTAAATTTTCAGATAGAAAACACAGGGGTATTTTAAGATAGATGTCTGGAAGTATAAATAACACAAGGTGGGACCCACTATTTAGGAATTATCAATAAATGCATTGAGTTCTATGTCTACGTTGAGTCCCCAAGGTTTCAAAGTTTGTGCTTTGTAAATCCAGCTCATCTCAAGCTTAGAGATTTCCCTTCTCTTTGGACCACCTCTCCAAGGCATTTTGAGGGTGTCAATACCAAGGAACGAGGTGCCATTTTTATCCCTATTATGGATTTCCAAATAATGTCTAGAGAGGGGGTGTTTTTTAAAACCCCTTTTAATGTTCCCAATGTGTTCCTTCAGTCTGACCTGCAACGGTCTCACGGTCCTACCAATATACTGAAGCCCACACGGACAGGTAATGGCATAGACTACATTGGGTGTATTACAAGATATAAAAGATCTAATCTGAAAAATCTGTGATGTACTGCTAGACTGATAGTTGATTGTTTTCCTATCCTTGATATTATTGACCTGGCATACTGCACATCTCCTACATTTATGGAAGCCTACCATATTTTGAAAAAAGGCAGGTTTCTCCTGGGGAGGGTTACAAACACTGGGGGCTAGAGTGTCCTTTAGCGAAGGTGCTAGTTTTAAAATATCCTGAGCCCTCTCTGGTAAAACAGGTCCCAGAACAGGATCACTCTTAAGAATATGCCAATGTTTTTAGACTAGTTTCTTTATGATAAAATGTTGAGTGGAGTATTTGGTTATAAACTGTGTTATAAAGTTAGGGTCATTTTCCCTCATAAGCGGTTTTTCTCAGAGTAAATCCTCTCTATTGAGCATCTCCACATCAGAGAGAACTTGATTCAAGGGTTCTAATCCATAGCCTTTATCTAAAAATCTGGAGGTTAAGATTTCAGCCTGCTTGCGGAAGTCATCCACCCTAGAGCAGTTGCGTCTGAGGCGCATATACTGGCTTTTAGGAACCGAGTTTAGCCATGCTTGATGGTGGCAACTGTCTCTAGGGATGAAAGAATTCCTATCGGTGGTCTTAAAAAATGTAGAGGTCAAAAGTTGACCTTCTTCCACTCTAATTTTCAAATCCAGAAAATCAATAGAGTCTTGCCTCGCTGAATATTTGAGTTCAATACCTCTAGTGTTATCATTTAGTTCAGCGATAAAGGTCTGCAGGGATTCAGCTGACCCGTCCCATAGGAGGAGGACGTCGTCTATATATCTAGCCCACAAAACCAATTGTGGTCGGTTCTGGGCATAGACGATGTCCTCCTCCCATTTCCCCATAAAGGAGTTGGCCAGACTGGGGGCAAATTTAGCCCCCATAGTAACCCCTCTATGTTGTAGAAAAAAGTTACCATTAATCCAAAAAAAGTTATGTGAAGTTGCATATTTTAAAAGTTCCATGATGTACTTCCTTTGTATTGCAGGTAAAGATGAATCCCTGTTCAAAAAATGTTCCACAGAAGAAAGGCCCCAATCATGGGGGATATTTGAATACAGGGATGTGATGTCAGTGGTAACAAGCCAATGACCTTCTCTATAGGGACAATTCCTCAGGATGTTAATTACATGGTGATATTTATACAAAATTTATTAATACACAACATATTAAAATCACCAATTTAGAAAAAAATACATAGATACAAAATAGAAAAACTGGACAATACAGTACATTGACCAAAACAGGTCCATATGCTCTCAGTCGGCGGAATAGCAGTGAGCTCCAGTGACTGGTAGGTGTAAGATACGTATCTGTTCTTCCCAACGCGTTTCGCCAAAAAAAAAGCGGCTTCCTCAGGGGAAATTGAGCAGAAACCAATTACAGGTATCCGCGATAAGGCGGCTGACTCTCGTATACCTGGACAAAACCAGTTACATGACATAACAGGTCAAAAAGATAAAACATAGATACATAAAAAAAGATTTAACCACTAAAATTATACAACACATAATTATTTAAAACATATTTATAGTGGTACATTAATTGTAGGACTCCTTAACAGGGATATCTCTTCCAGTAACCGAACAATGGTGACTGTAGTGTAGGGACATAAGTTTATAGGGGGTACTAACCCCGGAAAGAAGACACCTTGTAAAAAACTTGTCCCTAAGTAGAAATGGACGTTATGTTTCCTTCATGTAGTACCTTGAAAATTTTATACGTTGAAGTGTATTGAAAAA
>BLSH010391502.1:315842-348444 GCA_018402905.1 Glandirana rugosa | reverse complement strand
CACCTCTGCATCTGAGGATCAGGGCTTATTATGCACCTGACAGTGGCGATACATGCATTCACAGACCTGCTAAAACATTATGAGACTGATAACGAAACGGTCAGAGGTCTAAATACAGAGTGTCCCTCTCTTTCATAAAGTATCAAGGTACCCCATTTTTCTACTTTTATGTACAATACTAATGAAAGGTTTTTTATAGACCAATTAATCAATATGTATATGATCAGACTTGAACAAGATATATATATATATATATATGTCCGACAAACGGAATACTTTGTATAAATGTAAAAGGTAATTAATACATCAGTACTTTATATTTATTGAACTGTGTTATACTTACTTAGGATACGGATACCTGTAATTGGTTTCTGCTCAATTTCCCCTGAGGAAGCCGCTTTTTTTTGGCGAAACGCGTTGGGAAGAACAGATACGTATCTTACACCTACCAGTCACTGGAGCTCACTACTATTCCGCCGACTGAGAGCATATGGACCTGTTTTGGTCAATGTACTGTATTGTCCAGTTTTTCTATTTTGTATCTATGTATTTTTTTCTAAATTGGTGATTTTAATATGTTGTGTATTAATAAATTTTGTATAAATATCACTATACCAGTCTGATCATTCAGAGAGAGAAAAACAGTACCGTTAAAGTCCCAATATCTATCTCTGTGGGGATGGGGTTTCACCCCACACAGATATCATTTTTTCATTGTTACATTTCAGGGATGTGGTACTGACATGGCGGTGCTTGATCACATTTTTTACTAATGTTAATTACATGCCTAGTATCTTTAATATACGCAGGAAGCATCTTTACCAGCGGCTGCAAGAACTCATCAATGTATTTCCCAACCCGTGATGTCACTGAGTTGATCCCACTAATAATTGGGCGACCTGGAGGGTTAGTGAGGCTTTTATGGATCTTTGGTAAATAGTATATTATTGGGATCCGTGAAGCTTTAGGGATCAAAAAGGATTTCTCCTTTTATTCAATATAACAAGGTCATAACCTTTTTTTACCAAGACCTCCAGTTCCCTTTTATATACCAAACGTGGGTCAGAAGGTAAAGGGATATAGGTTTCATGGTCACCAACAATATTTACCAATTCTTTCAAGTAGTCAGACTTGTTAATTATAACAATGCCCCTTTGTCGGCGGGGCGGACCACCAAATTCGTATCTTGACACAGCTGATTAAAGCCTTCCTGTAAAGTTTTGTTCATATTTTCTCTCCTAACTTTTATATTTTCCAGATCCCTGAGCATCACATCCCTGAAGACTTTAATCGGGGGGGGGGGGGGCCGAAAAGGGAGGCATTCGCAAGTTGCAAGTGTCTAATCTCACTGTTCTAGATCTTATTATTCTGAATGGGATTGGACATGATGTATCTTTTGACATTCAGCTTCCTAGTGAATTTATGTATATCCATGTATGTATGAAACTTATTTAACCTACATGGTGGGCAAACGTAAGTCCCTTATCCAAGATGGAGATCTCTTCTGAAGTCAGGGAACTGCTACTGAGATAATAAATCCCCTCTCCACCTACTCTCTTTTTCTTTTGTTTTTTGGCATGCCTCCCCCCTCTAGTTCCTCTTTTCTTTCTAAAGGTTTTTGGTTGTCTCGTTGGGGCCTTTGAAAATCCGGATGGTAGGAGTCCTCATAATTGTCCCATCCCCTTTTTTCCGGATATACATAATCATTCCTACCATACCACTGTCGTCGATGGGAGTACCAATCAGGTCTCTCCCTTCTAGGAGTTCTCCTAGGGGTATAATGGCCATCATGGTATTCTTCATCTCTTTCCAAAAAATGTCTTCAAAAAAGTGCAAACAGTCAAACAAAGTGCATCACTCAAACCAAATGAGCTATGACAGTCACCCCAAAATAGTGAGTGAAATTTTCCAAACAGTGAGTCTCTATGATGGCAAAAGAGATATCTTTTCCACTGCAAATCTGTGCCTAAAGTGTTCCCCTCCGTGCACTCCCAATGTGAAGCCACTCACCGAAAGGTGCTCCCCACTGAAGGGGTACACGCTTGGTAGTATTATGAACCCTGTTGTTCACCGCCTCCACTCGGTCAGAGCATGTAAAGAGAAACCACAATCTTGCGCAATATTGTATGTCTAGTTTTAATAACAAGTTATAGAAGCATGGAGGGGAACACTTGATGCACAGATTTGCAGTGGAAAAGATATCTCATTTTGCCATCATAGAGACTCACTGTTTGGAAAATTTCACTCACTATTTTGGGGTGACTGTCATAGCTCATTTGGTTTGAGTGATGCACTTTGTTTGCACTTTTTGAAGAATTTTTTGGGAAAATTGTTTTGATAAATTGCTTAGCACGTTTGTACTTTTCCTGAAATATTGGTTAGATAAATCACCTAGTATCTTTATATAATCTCTTTATAACTCATCACACACAGTTGCTATTTCTTTGCCCAGGTACCAAAATGAATTATCATTTGGTTACATATTGCAAATGCACTTTATAGAATTGTTTGTATTAATTTTTGTTGTTTACACAATGATATACCTTATCATATGAGCGTCAAACATGAATTCATTTTTAATTTATTTATGCACATTTAATTAATTTTCAATACTGTTTATGCAATCATCACGTTTAGGATCAATCATTTTTACACTTATGCTTTAATTTTCACCACCATTTTAGTCAAAAGATATATTTATTTCCTTCTGGCTTTTTATACACATGAATATTTATTTTTAATTTACTTTTAACTTACCTGCACCTTCCATATATTATCTGAGAATTTTGGCTTTGATACAGAGTTTTTTGAGATATTTTATATAATATGTGGAGATTTTTCTTCTAAAGCACCTAAATCCTGTACTTACCAGCATCCTGGAAATTACATGAGTTGATCACAAAGTTGCTAATTTAAATCAGATTATCTCTTATATTAGTGGAGCAGCGCCATACCCACCTTGATCTTTCTTTATACTCCTCATTATTCAAATAGGGTATCAATTGTTCCTTAATGGTCTTCATTTCCTCATCTATACGGGTCAGCTTCCTGTTCTTCCTCCCTATTAGGAATCTCAGGAAGTTGATCCCTGCTTCATTGAAGTACTTGAACCATTCTTCCACCTCAAGGTCACCCTTTTGTGGACTTACATCCCACCTAAGACTCTTAACAAGTCTGACTACTTGAAAGAATTGGTAAATATTGTTGGTGACCGTGAAACCTATATCCCTTTACCTTCTGACCCACGTTTGGTATATAAAAGGGAACTGGAGGTCTTGGTAAAAAAAGGTTATGACCTTGGTATATTGAATAAAAAGGAGAAATCCTTTTTGATCCCTAAAGCTTCACGGATCCCAATAATATACTATTTACCAAAGATCCATAAAAGCCTCACTAACCCTCCAGGTCACCCAATTATTAGTGGGGTCAACTCAGTGACATCACGGGTTGGGAAATACATTGATGAGTTCATGCAGCTGCTGGTAAAGATGCTTCCTGCGTATATTAAAGATACTAGGCATGTAATTAACATCCTGAGGAATTGTCCCTCTAGAGAAGGTCATTGGCTTGTTACCGCCGACGTCACATCCCTGTATTCAAATATCCCCCATGATTGGGGCCTCTCTTCTGTGGAACATTTTTTGAACAGGGATTCATCTTTACCTGCAATACAAAGGAAGTACATCATGGAACTTTTGGAATATGCAACTTCACATAACTTTTTATGGTTTAATGGTAACTTTTTTCTACAACATAGATGGGTGGCCATGGGGGCTAAATTTGCCCCCAGTCTGGCCAACCTCTTTATGGGGAAATGGGAGGAGGACATCGTCTATGCCCAGAACCGACCACAATTGGTTTTGTGGGCTAGATATATAGACGACGTCCTCCTCCTATGGGACGGGTCAGCTGAATCCCTGCAGACCTTTATGGCTGAACTAAATGATAACACTAGAGGTATTGAACTCAAATATTCAGCGAGTCAAGACTCTATTGACTTTCTGGATTTAAAAATTAGAGTGGAAGAAGGTCAACTTTTGACCTCTACATTTTTTAAGACCACCGATAGGAATTTTTTCATCCCTAGAGACAGTTGCCACCATCAAGCGTGGCTAAACTCGGTTCCTAAAAGCCAGTATATGCGCCTCAGACGCAACTGCTCTAGGGTGGATGACTTCCGCAAGCAGGCTGAAATCTTAACTTCCAGATTTTTAGATAAAGGCTATGGATTAGAACCCTTGAATCAAGTTCTCTCTGATGTGGAGATGCTCAATAGAGAGGATTTACTCAGAGAAAAACCGCTTATGAGGGAAAATGACCCTAACTTTATAACACCATTTATAACCAAATACTCCACTCAACATTTTATCATAAAGAAACTAGTCCAAAAACATTGGCATATTCTTAAGAGTGATCCTGTTCTGGGACCTGTTTTACCAGAGAGGGCTCAGGTTATTTTTAAACGAGCACCTTCGCTAAAGGACAGTCTAGCCCCCAGTGTTTGTAACCCTCCCCAGGAGAAACCTGCCTTTTTTCAAAATATGGTAGGCTTCCATAAATGTAGGAGATGTGCAGTATGCCAGGTCAATAATATCAAGGATAGGAAAACAATCAACTATCAGTCTAGCAGTACATCACAGATTTTTCAGATTAGATCTTTTATATCTTGTAATACACCCAATGTAGTCTATGCCATTTCCTGTCCGCGTGGGCTTCAGTATATTGGTAGGACCGTGAGACCCTGCAGGTCAGACTGAAGGAACACATTGGGAACATTAAAAGGGGTTTTAAAAAACACCCCCTCTCAAGACATTATTTGGAAATCCATAATAGGGATAAAAATGGCACCTCGTTCCTTGGTATTGACACCCTCAAAATGCCTTGGAGAGGTGGTCCAAAGAGAAGGGAAATCTCTAAGCTTGAGATGAGCTGGATTTACAAAGCACGAACTTTGAAACCTTGGGGACTCAACGTAGACATAGAACTCAATGCATTTATTGATAATTCCTAAATAGTGGGTCCCACCTTGTGTTATTTATACTTCCAGACATCTAGCTTAATACACCCTTGTGTTTTCTATCTGAACATTTAAGTGCTGACCCCTGGGATGGGTATGGATCCCCTGTTAGGTTCCTTAAAGAGGCCTGTCGAGGTGTCCCTCAATGGAAAGTTGCAATTTTTTTTTTAAATGTAATTATTTAATTATTTCTTTCTTTCTTTATTCTTTTTTATTAATTCCTTTTATACCTTCTTTATCCCGTTTTAGTAGCTATAGAGTTATGGCTTTTGGGGGGTGTAGAGAATGGGAGCTAGCTGTTCTGTTGTTTCAGTGGAACAACAGGTCATTTTCACTTTATGGGTAAGTGTGCCTGTAATGTTCATAACAACCTTTCTTGATACTTAATTGAACTTTTTAATAGTTAACTGACCACTCTAGTTAGTACATTTATCTTGCCAAGAACTGACCCTCTTTCTTCAGGTGGTTTGGTACAAGCTACCGGAGAAGTGTTGTCCTTGTAGATTAAGGCTGATTGTAAGAGTACTCACTCCTAGTACCTCACAGGGTGTGCATGCCCTCTGGTGGTGGACCATTTTCGGAGGACTGTATTGTGAAAGATATCTTCCTCCTTCTCCTCATATCTTTGAAGTCTGGGATCTCTGTTCGATATTGGACTTTTTCTGGATCACTCTATCTCAGCTAATAGCTACACAGTATACATGATCATTACTGACTGTGTGTTTCTACTATTGCCTTTTTCATTTGAGTTTTATTACTTCAGTTTTTTACTTCAGTGTTTTTCACCTTAATTTGCACTTTTTTGAATAAGAGCACTGGTTTATTATTTATATGTTTTTTGACATAAGATAGGACATTATCACGAATGATTTTCAGCGCTACTACTAATGTGTGTTGGAGGTGCTTGGAACACATGCTTGGGGCTGGAACAGATAGTGTAATGGGTCCTAAATTTCACTGCAAATTTTAGGAGGACTAGAATTTAAGGGCATAAGTGCATTAGGCAATTACAAATTGCAGATACACAGCTACTAGGCTACATAACAGGCACTAGGCAGAGTCATATGTCAGGAGGAAGTAGTTTGTCGCTTGTTTTTCAGGAGAAATACAAGGCAAAAAGGTACATTTTATTTCGGTATTGATTACCTTTAACAATTAGATAATACTATAGTCCCTGTAAGATAGCAAATGTGAATTTTTTTTTAATATACATCAACTTTTAGGCATTACATAGTTAGTTACATAGTTAGGTTGAAAAAAGACACAAGTCCATCCAGTTCAACCAAAAAAAAAAAAAATCATACCCTCCCATACACCCAATCCTATACCAGAGAAAGGCGAAGAACCCAGCAAAGCATGATCCGATTTGCTACAGCATGGGAAAAAATTCCTTCTGGATCCCCCAAGAGGCAATTGGATATTTCCTGGATTAGCTTTACCTATCAATGTTAGTACCCAGTTATATTATATACATTTGGGAAAGAATCCAGTTCTTTTTTAAAGCAAATTACTGAGCTGGCCAGAACCACCTCTTCAGGGAGTCTATTTCACATTTTCACCACTCTTACTGTGAAGAAACCTTTCCTTTTGGAGATGAAATCTCTTTTCCTCCAGTCGCAAAGAGTGCTCCCTTGTCCTCTGTGATAACCTTAAAGTGGATAACTGAACACCAAGTTTACTATATGGACCACTTATGTATTTGTACATGTTGATCATATCCCCCTTAATCTCCTCTTCTCAAGAGAGAAAAAAATTCAGTTCCTCAAATCTATCTATCTAGGAGTGAAGTGTTGAAATCTGAATGACACCTCCACTGTAATAATTCAAATACAGTATATAACCTATTTAGTTACAGTGATTAGTTTCAACTTACTGTAGTTGTAATTTTTATACTGCTTTAGTGATTTTCTGGTTATACAAGTTCAAAAACTAGTTTTCACTGATTTAAGATGATGATCCTGCTTCTGGGTGACACCGACATGATTATTCATTACCTTAGCTAAATTAACAAACTAGTAAATAAACTTGGACACTACTTACACAGAAATACACTGATCAGCCTTAACCTTAAGATCACTGACTGGTAAAGTGAGTAACGTTGACTTTCTTGTTACAATGACATCTGAAAGTCGGTGGGATATATTAGGCAGCAAGAAACAGGATTCCCAGTAAGTTGATGTGTTGAAAGCAGAGAAAAATGGGCATTGCAGTTTGTTATGTATGGGGCTGCGTAGCTGGAGACCGGTCAGGTTGCCCATGCTGACCTGTATCCACAGGCAAAAGCACCACGTGAGCATCAGAACTGGACCACAGTGTAATGGAAGAAGGTGGCCTGGTCTGATAAATCGCATTTTCTTTTACATTATGTGGATGGCCGGGTGTGTGTACATCACTTACCTGGGAAAGAGATGGCACTAGTATGCTGTATGGGAAGAAGACAAGCAACGGAAGCCGTGTGATGTTTTGGGGAATGTTATGTTGGGAAACCTTGGACCCTGCAATTCATGTAGATGTTACTTTGACACATACCACCTACCTAAACATTGTTGTTGACCAAGTACACCCCTTCATGGAAACGGTATTTCCTGATGGCAAAAAGAATAATGCACCCTTCCACACTGCAAAAATGGTTCAAGAATGGTTTGAGGAAGACAACAATGAGCTTGAGCATCTGTGGGATGTGCTGTGACAGGTCAGTGCTGTTTTTGGCAGTAAAAATGGGGACCTACTCAAAATTATGTGGGACATCGAAATGTTATGGCTTATTGGTATGTTACATACTTCTGTGTAATTGGTAACAAAAGATATGTTTCTGTCAGTAATACATATATATATATATATATAATAATAAACTGTATATTGCTCACACTTTCTTTTGATTTACACTTTTAAGTATTTTGTTGCTTCTCTGACATCAGATTGGTGATTTATTTGCAGCAATTCACACCTCCCCATCTAAGATATGTAATAGGTGTTTTGTATAAAGTCACTAACTGTATTTTCAGCAATTTGTAGCTTAGTTGCTCAGTGATTACGTTTTAGCAGCTTTTTATGTGCCAGTGACAATCACTCTTCATTCAAGTCTATGGGCTTAGCTACAAATTGCAGAAGGAGAGCGATTTGTGCGCAAGCACACCAACCCAGTGCTACAGTACTAGTCTGAATTGTAGCAATGACAATTTTCTTCTTAGTGAAAAATCTCTTTCTACTGCAGACTTAAAGTATAACAAAAGGCATAACATATTTTTTAGTTTTCGATAGAGTGGAGAGGGATTAGAGCATGTGTCAGTTTTTATTGCTGTCTGTGCCCTATTAAGGAGATTCACTCTCTCTATTTGTCCTGTTTACTGTTATCATTGAAAGTGAAAGTAAAAGCATTTCAAATTGTGGGTTCTCCCAAGAAAAGTAATAGAGGGGAAATCTTCCAATGGGGACATTAGTTCTGGTGACCTAGGGGTCTCCAAGGAATGTCCCTCATTTGTAGGGATTTCCTCTCACTTACTATTTGGCTATGGGACAGGAAGTGATGGTAAATCTCCACAATGGGACACATGGTCGGATGACAAGCTGGTTGTACGGCCGTTCTTGTACAACCGTTGTACGTTGTGTACGGGGCTTTAGACGCCAGTGAATCATTGTGAAAGGGCATATAGTATTTTACAGGGTAAACAATGGTAGCCTCTCGTCTTAATAGTAATTGTCGTTTTAAGTTTTTTTTTTCTTTATCATTTAAAAGAACACTCCAGTTTATGTTGAAAATAAGAATTGGAATGTATATAGGGAATGCAACATACCTATGCCTAGTTTTGCTTTTCATTAAGACATTGCTGTCATGCATCAGGTGCTAATCCCATTATATGAAATCATATCAAATACAACTGCTACTTTAGGGCTTATGTACACAGGCATTCGAAAAAGGCTGTGTTTGACCTGCTTTGTGTGCTATGCAAACACACATCAAATAGAGTGTACTGAATCCCCAGAAAAGCAACTCAAAACAGGTCAAACACAGCCTCAGAACTGTAATCTGCCAACCTTTGTTTGACATGTGTTTTAAATGTATGCGATATGCAGGAAAACCACACCAGTCTACATAACTTATACTGAATTACAAAATGTTCATTGGTTTTATTTCTTGCATGGTATTGCATTTTCAATAGAAACATTACTTCTGCATGTAGGTCTTCCCTTCTCTCTAATAACCCAATAATGACAGGCAACATGAATGTAGTTTAAGCAGAACTATGCTTCAAGAAATATGGATAATACCTTGATGATATCCTGAAAATGCTAGTTACTGGAAAAGAGCCAGTAGAGTGATATACCCACTTGTTCCACGTCGGTGACTTGGAGTTTTTAAATATAGAAGCAGCTATTTCCAACTTGTTTTTAACTCCAGGATGGCAGGCACCAGTGCTGCCATCCTGGTCTTATTCTAGCACCTCATATGCTCATTCTTGTTTTAATTCCATTAATTCCATTACTTATCAAGAAGTGGAAAAAAAAGGTAAAGCTGATCGCTTCCTATCCCATACCTGCCAAAACAAGTTGGCAATATTGCTCCTATATTTCTGTTTTGCCAGGTTTAATGTAAAGATGAACTCCAGTCATAAAAAAAGAAATAAAATACCTAATAGCAGCCCCAAGGTACTGGAAGGGCTAATTGCTTGTTTTGTCTAGATAGTAGTGGATAACCTGAAATACTTTCCCTATATGTTGATGCTTCAGGTTTTCTCCATTCACCCAAAGTCACGTCTCTATACTGCTTCTCCTCCCCAACTGAATGATTTGCAGTTCTCAGACAACTTCCTGTGCAATGGTGGACTGATGTAGGTGGGTGGTTGGGGTGGAGGTTCTAGGACAAGGTGATTTTTTTTCAGCTATATCAAATTCAGTTTTAACCAACCTTGCATGGAAAATGTTAACACACAGATAAAGTTATAATTTGCCAGAGATAAAGCCATTGTCCTCTTTCCCCTCAATCTAACCCATATAACATATATCAACCGAACTCTGATGAGCTTGACTGCGCTGGTCCCAGCCTGGCTCTATGCCTACTGCACATGTACAGTGCCGGTTTGCCTCATTCATGCCTAAGGCGGATCCATTTTTTAGGAGGACACAGCTAGTCACAGGAATACGGACTTAGCAATAGGAATGAATGAGATCCCAACACACCTGGCCTGTAGGAGCAGGAGCCAAACAGTATTTTTTTAAAAAAAGGCTGTGGGACACCAGGCTGCAAAGTGGAGCAGGGCTGAAGGTAAGTATTTTGCTCTGTTGGTTACACTGAAGAGGGAAAGGGGAGCTGTAATACAAAGCTGTGAAACATGCATGAGTATGAGGTAGACCTAATAATAGATAAAAATGCTGCAAACGTGCAGTTGCATATATCTCCTTCTGAACAGTACAGTGAACAGTCACAGCTTTTATTGTCCAGGTGTGGCACATAATGAGTTTAATCCAGATTGGATACATTTGTTACAGCAGTGGCACAAGACAAATTACTGCAAATTATATACAATTCAACATATGCACTATATTTCAAAAGAAGACAACAGGTTTGAAGCTGCAAGAAAGAAATGTGACATTGTTTTCCTTTTTTTTTTTTCTTCTCACTTGATGAACCAGCCTGTATAATTATACAGTACTTCTTGTATTGGTACATATTGATTGCCTGGTAAATGCTTTGCTTAGTGGCAATGCTAAAAAGTAAAGCAGTCAGGAGAACAGATTTTGCAGTCAAAGACAACAAAGAGAATGGGCTCCATCTTGTTAATAATAATAATAAAAAGGACACAAATGGTTTTGTCAAGAAAGTAAAACATTTGAAAAGACACAGAATAGAACAATTACATTGAAACATTTAAAACAGTTCTATCTTTTACACAGCTATGCAACTTTTCTAAGGCCTATTTTAGGCCAAACCTACACATGTATCCACAAAATATTTAGTGGGAATGACCATTCTTCATTCTGTTGGATATGAATTAACCTTCAAAAGAATATAGAGACTGGCAGTGAATGTGTTAGTAGACCGCAGAAATGTCCCAGAAGGGTGTTTTTGTTTTTTTTTTTCAGTCCAGTCATTTATTTATCACATTGCAATATGGGACAAGTAGTTCTGATCAATTGCTGTAAGCTAATTTTTCCTTGTCAAAAAAAAATCCAGTCATGTCTTTGGATCTGAATGTCTTTCGCTGCTGGAGAAATTATACATCAAGAGTAAGGAATGCTACTTGTGCAAATTTTGTCTTGTACTATGCACATGGGAACAAACAAAGTTGCTGCAGAGATTCCATTACACTTCCTGGCAATGTACTCCCTGAAATGCAGCAAAAGATTGATGCTCAATATTTCACACCTCAATCTGTCATTTCAAACTGAAGCAGCGGCTTTTTGATTGTCACACAGTGCCCTGATTTATGGGAGCTTGAATCCAAACATTAGGAAGTTACTATACACAAGTCAGTTACACACACACAATGATAGCAAAGTAGGAGAGCGTCAACACTTGGTGGCAACAAAAGGTATAGTTTCCTGTTCGGATGAAGGGCAAAGTTACAGACCAACCTTGCTAAGCAAATTTAGTATTTGATAAAATAAACTATTTCATCAAGGGGGAGTAATGTCACTCCCACTGCTTGGACCTTAGGTTGCATTAACTCCGATCTGGAGCACTAAAAAAAACACATATTTTTCTTTTTCCTTTCTGGGAAAAGTAAAAGTTTGCTTGAAACACCACAGACAGTTATGATACAAATCTACTTTATGGGTACAGCTTCATACTGTAATATTGCAGAGAGTTTAGAGAGAGCAGTAGATAAATCAACTCTACTAGTTGGCCACTAACATAGGCATAAGAAGTCTCATTACCCTTGGAAGAAGACCTTTTAAAATATGCAACCTAGTGCACTATGTGGTGTACACAACTTTTAGAGCAGTTGTGGCTACCTTTAATGACTGTCAACCGTGTACAGGTTGCAAGACAGTAAGCCTGAAAGCATGCAACTGGAACCAGCATTTAGCTGATTGTTGCTGAAATCGGCCACATTTACAAACATTGTCATCGTTTTATCCTCTCTACTGGTGCACATATAGGACATGGAAGACTTGGCAGCTTGCCTTTGGTGCACAGTGCTGTAGGTTACCTTCAAATATTCTAAACTAAAAAAAAAACTATTTTTAACAATTTGGGCTCTTACTGCTCAGGTCATTGAAAAGGTCTTCAACAAATTTTACTAAACAATTAGGGATTTTGTTTCCAGTTCAAATCAGCTAGCTGACTATAGATGTCACCACATGCAGAAGCACCCATATATGGGCACCTTGAAACACAGAAAGAAACATAAAAGGATAAGGCAATGTTTACAGCAAGAAAGTTGAACAAGGTTGCTAAAGTTCTTTGGGTGTGATGCTGGGAACACATTGGCAAGTTTTCAGCAATTATGGAGCCTTCCGTTTGCTTTCAGACAAAAAATAATCACATGAAGTTGGAGTTAAATGGTCTATAGCAAATTGCTACCTATGGTTTCAAAGAACCAAATGATCCAATATGTTGTAAATTTTTAATTGACGAATATGCCAGTTTGGTCATGGGTGGCAGATTGCTGAAGATTGCTCAATTCTATGCATATGGGTTTTTACTCAAAAGCTTGTTAAGCAATACAGAAGGCTGTACAGTAGTAAAATATCTGACAAAGAATGCAGATGTAGGTGTGGTAAATTTGGCCTTTCATCATAGTAGTAGTTTGCCTGGCAGTCATGGTTTATTAAAATGATTCTGCTGATACAGTTTGCTGACATAATTAACCTCTAATATTAAACAGTGCTGCGAAAAAAGTAATTGCCCCCCCTTTTGCTAAATCATGAATGAATTGGGGTTAAATTTCACTTGCACACCTAGGCCTGATTACGGCCAGCTCTGCTGAATCAAGAAATCACTTAAATAGAAGCTGTCTGACAAAGTGAAGCATGCTAAAAGATCTTGAAAAGCAATACATCATTCTGTGATCTAAAGAAATTAAAGAACAGATGAGAAATAATGTAATTGACATGTATCAGTCTGGAAAGGGTTACAAAGCAATTTCTAAGGCTTTGGGACTCAAGGGAACCACGATGAGAGCCATTATCCACAAATGGAGAAAACTTGGAAGAGTGGCAAATTTTCTCAAGAGTGGGCAGCATACCAAAATGACTCCAAGATCACAACAACTCATCCAGGAGATCAAAAAAGAACCCAGAACAACATCTAAAGAACTGCAGGCCTCACTAGTCTCAGTTAAGGTCAGTGCTCATGATTCAACAATAAGAAAGACTGGGCAAAAATGACATCCATGGGAGAGTTCCAAGGCAAAAGTCACAGCTAATAAAAAATAACAGAAAAGCTTGTCTCACATTTGTCAAGAAATATCTTGATTATCCTTTTTTATCCTTTAGACTTTTCAGCAAATATTCTGGGGAGTGATGAAACAAAAGTTTAACTTTTTGGAATGTGTGTGTCCCGTTACATTTGTCATAAAACTAACAGCATTTCATAAATAGAACATTCCAACAGTCAAACATGGTGATGGTAGTATGATGGTCTGGGTTTGCTTTGCAGCTTCAGGAGCTGGACGACTTGCCATGATTGATGGAACTATGAATTTTGCGCTCTACCAGAAAATCCTGAAGGAGAATGTCCGGCCACCAGTTTGGGATCATTTCCCTGCTGCATAATCCAAGTGTGTTTGAGGTCACAACAACGCCAGCAAATCCACCTCTGAGTGGCTCAAAAAAATAAAATTAAGGTTTTGGAGTAGCCTAGTGAACATTCGGACTTAAATCCCATTGAGGTGCTGTGGCATGACCTTAAACAGGCCATTCATGCTTGAAACCCTCCAATGTGGCTGAATTAAAACAATTATGCAAATAAGAGTGGGCCAAAATTCATCCACAGCAATGTGAAAGACTTATTGCCAGTTATCACAAATGCTTGATTGGTTGTGCCAACCTTGGTGGCAACAACTGCAGTTATTAGGTTTAGGGGGTAATTACTTTTTCACACAGGGCCAGACAGGTTTGGATAGCTTTTTTGTGTAATATTAAAAATTGTTTGATGATCTGAATCCTTTAAGTGTGACAAATATACAAAAAAAAAACAAAACAAAAAATCAGTAAGGGGCAAATACTTTTTCAGAGCACTGTATCAGAATGGAACTTGCTGTTATAGATGCCGTTAATTGTAAGTTATCCATTTTTACAATTTGTAAATAATTGTATAATACACTTGGGTAATGCAAGAAGCCTCCTCTACCTTTCAGTCCTGTACAATCATGTTAATTGTTGGCTTTATTTAAATAGATAATACAGAGTGCAGAAATCTATAGCAATAAATCAAGTTTATTTTAGTTACATGAAGTAACAGATTCACTGCCTTAAAGTGCAACTAAAGCCATTTTTAGACTGGAAAGAGTAGATCCCCTTCTTTTTGTCCTGGGGACCATTGTCACCATGGCTGAAATTTTGAGTTTGCAGTAACAGAGGAATGTTCCAATGAAAATGCTTTAAAGCAGCTCTAAGAGATTTCTTCTTAGTTTAGAAGGATCTCCTTTAACTTCCTGTTGTATCTTGAGATACACAAAAAAATAAAAACAAATCTTCCCAATGGGACAAATAAAAATGAAAAAGAAAGTCAGGGTGTTGACCATTCTATCCATTCCTTACTCTAATTAAATCTAAAACAGAAAAGAAAAAGTGTTGGCTTTAGATATACTAACAGGTCCTATATGTTGCATTTTGTTATTAAATTATCCAGTTGACTCTTCATGGCCTAATCTACTAAACCATTTAGAATGTAAGCTCTCATGAGCAGGGCTCTTCCAACCGTCTTGTACTGAATAGTATTCTAACTGTACTGATATAACAAAATAATAATTACAGCTGTGATTAAATAATATAAATTATTCTTTGATGAAGTCAGAACAGACAAAACATGTAGGGTGCCTGGTGCTAGTAGTAGGAACTGTGTCCTGTCATTTTTGCTGTTTTTGTGAACTGGGAAGGATTGGAGTGGCCGGCGACTGGCAGCTTCTCTGTATATCTTTGACAACTACTGTATATGCTTTATTTTAAGCTTATGCTTAAACAGCTTTTGTGAGTACCTTGATTACTTGAGTGTAATACATTTGAATGTTTAAGATACTATACTATGGGAGCCTGATTTTTTTTCTGTTATTTATATGCTGGCTTTGAAATCTAACCACTGAATGTGGAGGGGAAGCTTTAAAGTGGACTGCACCTGTTTGGAAGATCTTTGGATTAATACAAGCTGTGTGTTCCCTATTTTTGTAGTGAGATAGGCACATGCTTCCAGTACATGCATTTTTTTGTATTAGTGGTGGTGGTGGTTACCTTGGATCAAAGATTTTTTTTCCACACTTCAAACAATAATATTGGCAATGGAAAATTTTTCGTCTTTACATTGTTATATTGTTTAATTTGAACTTATTTAATTTTAAATTCATTTTGGTTAAAAATATTTTTATCTATTGTTTCGAGAACTTTATTTTATAATGATATTTTTGGAATGATTTATTGTGCATGTAGGATATTAAAAGCGAAGAACAGGGTAGGACGTTAGCGCTACCCAATGACCATGAAAAAAAAATTAAAAATGTTGACTTTATTAACAAAGTTTAAAAATCACCACACATCAAGAATTTCAACTCATAGAGAGTCTTCATCAGAAAGAAACTATATGTTATTGAATGTGAATACAATATATTCTAGAATGTAAATGCAATTTATTGTGCATGAATTTTCAGGAAGAATAATTTATATTATTGAATCAGCTCTGTAATTATTATTTTTATCACTTAAGCTGCCCAACTGCGTCAAAGGGGTTTTAACATTTATTTATAGCAGCTGGTTATTGGTAGAAAAATACGTTATTTGGTTCAGTGTTTTGCAATATAATTTTCTCACAACTTATGTTCATCAGCGCAGAAGGATTTATACATTCTAACTGTACTGTCTCCCTTTGTTTTGTACAGCGCTGAACAAACTGTTGGCGCTATAATATCTGGTATAATAATAAACCTTTGTGACCATAAAACTAATTTAACTCATGCAACTTCCATTCTGTAGATTCTGGTCTGCAAAGGGTTGCAGCTCTTCCACAATATACACTAGATTTTTTTGTACAAAGCAGAGACCAATGTATTTCATGTTAGTTGTGTGTTATTCCCTAATAGGCAAGCTGTTTTGGAACTTACCTATATGTTTTGTATCTCAAAAAGGTTTTTTTTAGAATTAGTGGGAAAGTGAAATAACACTAAGATCCTTGGCTATTAGAAAAACGTGGTAGTGGCAGCCACTACACCAAACGTACTACATTGATTACACTGACGCACACCCAAGAAGCAACAAAGGTACGCAAAAATGTGCTTCCCATTGCAAAATAACAAATATTTAAACTAAAAACATGTGACATGTGTTCTTTCAGTGTCACCATTAGATATAAAAATGAATGGTAGCTCTAATTTAACAGACGCCCAAAGAGGCAGGGAAGCATTTTTGTATTTGAATGAATACACCATATTCACCAGTCCCTAATTTACTAATCTATAACAAGTTTTCTATACAGCATAATGCTGTTTCACCAGTCTATTTTAGTAACACCTGAGGTGGGGCAACAAGATATCTATGTCAAAACACCAAGTTTTCTTTACAGTATATACATTTGAATTCAAAGACCCAAGATACTACTAAAATTAGTAAAATCATCTTCAGGGTACCTGAATTATTTGTCACCATAAATCTCATAAATCTATCTCTATTTTTCGCCATTTGATTTTTATTTTAATTTTTTTTACTACAGACCCTGCAACGCATTCTGCTTTAGAAGTGGGATAAACTATAAAGCAGAAATGAGTGATAGTGTATAAACTAAATACTATCAAAGCAATTTATATATTTTTTTCTTTTTATATGCTTCACAAATATGCTTTTTATTCACAGACATTATACCTGACAACATCACAGTCCGCACTGCTTGGACTTAGAAGGCTAATACAAAATTGTCTAAGAATTATAAGAACACCAGCAAGGGAAGATGTAATTACTCATGAATGACTGTGCTCACTTCTATGATGTGCCTGATCCGTAATGTGCTAGGAGCTATTTTGTTCTCTGAACAGTTCAAAGGTCCACTCTCGCAGAAAAATGCAGGAAAATAGATTTTTTTTCTTTGATTTCCCCAAACCCCACCCAGCCCCCTTTTGTCTGATATTTTTCAGAAACACAGAACATTGTGTTGTTTTGGTTGCTTGCAAATTCTTTTACAAAGAAGAATATTGCATTTTCCCCGGTTCCCCTTTCACAACCTTCAAAAACAAATTATCACTCTTATTTTTTAAATGTTTCATCATTTCTTCATGAATAAATATTATCCACTGAAAACCTTAAAAAAGGTGTTTAGACACAGTGTTGTCAATTTGCTTTTGTGTGAATTCCTCTGCTTGCCATGAAACTTCCTAGCAGCCAGCATCCAAAATATACATAATGCCCATATGAGTGAGTATAGGCATGTATGTATATATCCAGTGCTCTTTTCCTCTCCATGGTGGTAAATGGCAAGTTTAGCAAAAGCTTGTCACTTCTTCACTGCTAATTCCACAATGTTGCAGCAAAAAAGGATACGCGTGGTAGCCTTGGTTTGCTACGCTAATGTCTTACAGCGCAGAAACTTTCACAACATTGCTTGTACTGTGAATGTTTGTGCTATGTCCAGGTGGGCTTGCAGGTCGATTCTCGCCTTCACGTGTCAAAGTTGGAGTAGTGGGGATGCTAATAATTGCTGTTGTGATCTGTGCAGCTTTGCAGTTTGATCTTGAGCCATCATCAGACTTCATATTCAGGCTGGATCGACTGGAAGACAGAAGATATTTCAGCTGGCAGAAAACAGAAAAAGAGCTTGGCATTATATTGCATTATCTACTTTGACACCGGGCACTTTTCATTTCTTCCATTGTACATTAGTATGTGTTGCCCATTCAGAGTTTTGCTTTCATGAAGCTAGCTGGCAAAAGTAACCAATTTAATGTTTTTACAGTGAATTTTGAAGGTGCATCGCTTCACAATGCCTGGCTACAGGTTCAAACCTATTAAAAGGTAAAAAATAGACAATACTTAAATTCCCCTGAAAAAACAAGGAGGAGGGATACAACAGGTAGAAGCTCTTTCTTCAGTCACATTCATGGGTAATTATTGAATTTAATTACATTAGTGTTGTCATGTTCAGTTCAAAGTCTCATGGTAATTCAAAAAGTTGCTGATTGATTTTGAGCTGTATTTTTCATTTTCTGGATTTTTCAATGGTTAATAATGCCTTCTTGGAATTGTGCTTCTATGACCATCTGACTAACCAACCAAATGTCTGTTCTAGACTTGGTTCACACGAGTGCGATTTCAGATGCAACTTGAATCGCACAGATTTGCATGAAACCGGAAATCACATTGTGCCTGTTCACATCAATATGGCTCCATGCTGCATGATTTTGGAATTCTTGTACTACTTTGGTGTGATTAACAGTGCAATTTGACTCCATAGGATATGCAAACCACATTTGAAACCCAACCAAGTCACAACAACGTTTCTGTATATAATTACACTGAAAATTGCATCAAAATTGGGTCGTAGTAGGCTGAACCTAGCCTTAAAGCTAACCCTTTAATAATTCAGGGCACACATTTCTATTTTCCCTATTGGTCAGTTAAAGTACTGGTCCTATTAAAATACTATTCACCCCTGGAAAGTTTTCATGTTGTATATTTATATAACATGGACTCATGGTGGATTAAATTTAGTTTTCTTTTTTTCACTGATCAACAGAAATAGACTACTTCATGGGAAAATTGGTCCCTGCAAAATAATTTAATTACAATGAAAAACCTCAAAATATGCTATTGCATACACCACCTTAAAATCAGCAATCCTAATGTTCTAGAATGGCTGAGTTGAAGTTCAGATCTCCAATAGAGAATCTGTTGCCAGACTGATCGCCTGGCAGAGCTGTAACAGTTTTGCAAAGAGGAATAGGAAAAATGGTAGCATCCAGATATGTAAAGCCAACAGAGATCTATCCAAATCTACCCAAGGCTGTAATTGCTGCTAAATGTAACTTTAAATGAAACACTAACTTCAGTTGGGCAGATATTTGTAGAACTACTTATTTTGTGTTTTTTTTTTTTTTGTTATTAATTCAAATCACTGTTTTTATATGGTATACATCAATATACGGTTGACACTGTGTTGTTTTGTGAGAGTACATTATTTTGCTAATGCTGAACTGGATAGCAAAGTTAAAAAAAAACAATTCTTCACCTTTTTTTGCAGAGATATTAAAAAAATTAAACGTATGCACTGACCTAACTATATAGTCCTTCTAAGCTAGCCAGCAATAACTACCTATAATCATATAGATCAGGAAGCATATAATAGTTAAGATTTTTGTGTAGTGTGTAAAATGTCCTAATCCCTCCTAGGCTAGGTGCCATAAAGTGATTTTTCACTTGTAAATGAAATAAATTGCTAAAAAAAAAAACTACTAGGCAAGTAAAGTAAGTAAAAGTTAGACCGTATGTGGTTAGAGGACCAAAGGAGCATAGTAAACCGTGAATAATAAGCACATGTGAAGGGTTAAAGTGGTAGAAAAGTGTAAAAAAAAAAATCGTAATCTGTGCCGGGAGAAGGTCATCTAGAGCCCAGGGCAAACATGCCAAACTGCAAACTGCTGATATCCTCCCCCCCCCACAATTAAGTAAAAAGTATACATTCAAAATGTTTGTGAACAGGCAGGTGTAGAAACCTGGTCCTAAGAGACTGTATGATCATTTGGTCTTATCCTGTGCTTAGTGTTGCAGTTGTTCTGCCTACTGCCAAAAGGTGTCACTGGTACCCATTGCAATAGAGTGAGATGGCATGAAGCATTGGGCTATAAATAATTATGTTCCTTCTAGCCAATCACTAGAAGGTTTGTTGCCAGTGTTGCATGCTGGGGAAGGACATAATAAATATTTTTTGGCTGACCTTGTGAGCTCCCTTCCCCCAGGCTTTGGCCTGGGGAAGATGTGTGATCCAGTTAGGCCTTTGATCTAAGAGGCTTTTTCATGGGCCTGGTTCAAGGCCTGGTACCAATTGAAGCTTGCCTGTCCAAGTTGGTCCTGCTGTTGGAGGTCCTGGTTGCAAGGAGCCTTGCAGATGATGGGTGTCTGGAAAGTGGAAGATGACACCTTGGATGGTGACTTTGCTGCTGGAGACCCTAGGGACAAGGATCTTGCATAGAAGATGGAGACTCATCTTAGACCAGCTTAGAGCCATGCTTCATTCACTGAACCTTCTATTGACAAACTGGTTAGTTAAGATATCCTCCACTGAGTGAGGTAGATATCAGATAGCTCATATATTGTATATCATTTTTTTTCTGTACGCTCTTCTGCTTCTTTACTTTACAATGAGCAGGTTGGAGTGTATTTTGACCATTGCAGTAGAAGTCAAAATATGGCTGTGCTATCTGGCAGGATTGCTATTCTCCTAATCCATGTGTTCACTCCCCTTTAGCACCTCATTTTTATATATATAGTAAGCTATTTGGATTTGAGCATAGACATTTCTCCAATTTTATTGTAAAGTGCAGGTCACCAACCAGTCCTGGGTCTATAGGTCTTCTCCAACTATGTATTTGACCCATATTGCCAATATATGTCCATTAAAGTAAGCTATAAGCAAGTATTTGGCATTTTGCATAGCCAAGTAGGGACTTTGACGCAGTTGGGCACCTTAAACATGTATTGCAATATATGGGAACCTAGAATCCCTGTTTATATGCAAACGTTTGCTAGAAATAATTGGCCAAAATGTACTAAAGACGAGAGTAAGGGTCCATGCACACTGCTGCCTGTAAACGGACGTTTAGAGGCATTTGGGGTTTTTTTTTTTCAGCTGCCCCTGAACTCATCTAATGTTATCTTATCAGTCCATGTACACAGAGTCGTTTAAGGTCGTTTCCAGGCAGTTGAGTTTAGAGGCTTTTCTTGTAAAGCAAAAAAATGCGCTCAGACAGAAGTTCAGAGGCATTTGAAACACCAAATGCCTGTAACAGCTTGTAAATGCGCCTAAATGTGGTAACTCACGTCTAGGAGCTTTTCGTTTACAGGCTTTTCCATTAAAAAAAAAACGCTCCTAGACGCAAACGCCGCTAAACGCTGCATGCAAAACGCGGCAAAACTGGTGTTTTAGACGCCGGTTTCTAGCTGTCAAAAAAATCTTTCATGCTTTTTCAACCTCCCCTGAAGCCTAAAGGTAAGTGTTTCACTACAGGAATTAAAAGACTGCAGATAAGACAGTAATATAAAATTGGTCAGCAGGAAGACAATTTTAAACAAAATTTGCTGCTGATGGGATGGCAACTAAAAATGATGGCTGATCTAAAATAGATCACAAAGTAAAATGAAAGGCAAAAAAAGCCTTGAATATTAACAACATCAAAAGCAAAGACAACAAAGGCATTCTTTTCCCAAAGAGCTAACAATCAGATTTAAAGTACAATTTCCTAACTGACTCTATTTTCTCACTTTGCAGTTTATCCTCTTTCCCTATGGTTTCCTTACAATGGCTTCCAATTTTCTGACACCGTAGCATCTCTGTGTCCCCTCTTTTATAGTGAAGAGATTGGCTTAAAGGATTAGTTCAACTTTTAGAAAACAATAATATATCTGGGCGCCTTGGCATCTCTAGGAGGATCCCGCTTTAAGGTAACCAAACCTTTGTCCTCTTCTTTCTTTTCTATTTCCTGTACTTTCGGTTCTATCTCTATCTCTCTGCAAAATGTATAGTCGTTACTTGAGTTTTCTTTTTACCTGCAATGATACCTTTACCTGAAAGTGTTATTCATCGATGCAAATCATCTAATACTATCTATGCCACAGGTGTCAAACACAAGGCCCGGGGGCCAAATCCGACCCCCCGGGTCATTTCATGTGGCCCTCACACCTTTTCTGCAGCTGCAGCACTCCCCTCATCTCCACCACCCCCTGTCTCAGCAGTCGGCCGCTGAGGGGAGGACAGAACTCCTTCAGATTCTGCTCCTCTATGTTCAGCTGCAGCACCCCCTCATCTTCACCTCCCCTGGTCTCAGCATTTAGAAGACTCCAGCTCTCCTCTGGTCCTCCTCTAGACCCTGCACTTTCTGCTTCCCAGCTCCGTCCCCACTGTGATGTAAGGACGGGTGGGGGACCCTTGACTTCTGATGATGGGGGG
Organism: Glandirana rugosa; assembly: GCA_018402905.1. NCBI lineage: Eukaryota > Metazoa > Chordata > Amphibia > Anura > Ranidae > Glandirana > Glandirana rugosa. The sequence goes on along the minus strand of BLSH010391502.1, from coordinate 326,128 downwards.
GGGCTCTTGGCATCTGATGTAAGGGGGGTGGTGCTCTGGACATCTAGTCTTACATATACAACCGGCCCTATCAGGGCGACCATAATGCTGATACGGCCCACGATGAAATCAAGTTTGACACCCCTGATCTATGCTGATCAAACATGTAATTGACACTCGTATCTTCTTTTTTCTTACTGTATTGTTATATGAGACTACCTTGAGTTTCAATAAAAATAAAAATGTTATTGGAAAAAAAAAAAGAAGAAAATAATAAATGCACATTTTTTTGCAGGTAAAAAGATGTGCATTTGTTCTTTTTTTTTGAGCCAGTGAAGGATTGCATCAGCGATCAGCAGATTGCTGGTGACATGCAGGTCTCCTGCAGATCTACCGGTGTATCTGTGTGCCTATACATCCCATACAGGCAAGCAGATACAATCTGACAGGAAGAGAGCATGATCTGCCACGGTGCTCCACAGCGCCGTGGTAGTTCATTGAAAACTACAAGCGGACAGCTGCAACAGCTGCTGGACCTTGTCGTTTTCCATTAACAAGATACCGTGAATGAGTGACATGGACAGGCGGGCAGAGCCTCACATTTTATTTAAAATTGTGATGGCAAGTGGGGGAGGGGGGAGAAGATACTCTCTAGCTGTCAGATTGAGGATCAGGGAGGTGCGGGGGGCGGTCCACTCATGACATGTTACACCCATATTCAGGATGTAAGATGTAACATGTTACGAAAAGTGAACTTATCCTTTAACTGAAAGCTCTCTCACTAAACCTTCTAAGACTGCTGGCTATAGTTCAAAGGTCATGCAGTGCAACCTACTTCTAATTCTCCCAGGTGAATTTACGCATAAAGTTATTGGGCCTGCAAATCTTGAACCTTCAGGAATCCTTAGTAGCTGCAAACCCAAACTTCATCCCTAGTCTACAGTACAATTCCTTTTCAACATCTCCAGTGCACAGCCATACCTTGTAGTTAGTGATGGTTGATCGCCACACTGAATGTGGATAGTGCTGAGCTCTTGCATGCTACGTAATCTTGTGGCGGGCACATTAGAATTGGGGAGATGTGTTGTCTTCTTGTTCCGTCGAGAGCAGCAGGATGTAGAGAGCCCATTATGACTGGACAGTGATGGGCTACGACTGGATGGGTAGTTCTGCATGGAGTTCTCCCTGCAGTTCTGTTCAAACATCTGTTCATCCATGAACTCATGATTCTGTGGATAACCAAGGACAAGATAAATATGGATGTATTAGGAATGCAAAACCTTGCCTTGGGATCAGTGTGCAAAAGCATTCTCAAGTGAGTCTGTGTCTTTTTACTTCTAGATCAATTTATATTGTGATGGATGGTGAACATCATCATAAGACACCAGTAAAGAGATTATCATTGTGTTTAATCTGTCTCTGAAGCCAGGTTCCCATCCACAGAATATCTGAGATTCCTGATGGGTATGTAATCCTCAGCACCACCAGTTCCACCCCACTTGTTTTGTGTTAAAAATAGTTGATGGAAAACTGACACAGGGGTACTGTAGAATGCCTTGTACACTTATTAATAGTCTGTCAAGGAATTTGCATTATTCCCTGCTTTTATTGCTAAATACAATACCAAACATAAGCATGTAAAAAGCACAGAAATTTAGCTTGCAATTGGAACAACATGTCTAGCTTGGCTTATGTTTGATATTCATAAACGGCTAAGTAGTTTAAAGCATTATTTCATAACTACAGCCTCTACTTTTACAGATAGACAAAACATCAGGTTTACAACACCTTAATGGATTTCTGAAATTCAGATATATTTTCATGTGGTAATGTAGAAAGGAAAGATATTACTTTGTAAATATAACAACAAGATTGCAGTATACTTTTTATGGCAAGAACAAAACTAAAAATTGCAATAACCTTGCCTGAGTATACTTTTGCACTTTTGATGCACTGCCATTATTTTTCATTGAAAAAAAGTAAACTCTCTAAATATTTGAAAGATAATAATTGCAGAACATTTCCTCCCCAGCACTTCCAAAACTTTTTTTCTGCCTACTGTGCAGTGTTTATGTTATGAGGCTGTATTGCAGGAGTGGAAAAAGCAATACATACATTCTTACCCATAGATATAAGATGAAGGTTTCCTGCTTTAGCTGGTAATATGAAGCCATGTCTAAAGGTTACCCCCCAACTTGTGCAAATATCCTAGGCCAGTGCTGGCAAACCTTGGCACCCCAGAGGTTTTGGAACTACATTTCCCATGATGCTCAGCTACACTGCAGAGTGCATAAGCATCATGGGAAATGTAGTTCCAAAACATCTGGGGTGCTAAGGTTCACCATCACTGTTCTAGGCTAACTAATCTTAAAGAAGAATTCATGGTGCACAATGGATTTCCATAAGTGACCCCCATTGTTCTCGCAAGATAAGACCATGATTAACATATATGTTTATTGAATTTATATATTTTATTGCACCCTACAGACCAAGACTGGGATGCCATAAAAGCCATGTAAAGGCAGGTGTCCCAATACTTATGGTAATACAGTGCATCTGTTCAAAAGAAACCCACCAGAAATTTTGTAAACCAATAACATCCTGTGCTCTTTGCCTTTGGGTGCACTGTTATTAGTTAGCTTTGTTCCCAGTTTTCTCTGTGGATCACAGACCACCCCCATGTTAAGGAGAAGAGAAGGGGGGTGTTTGGTAGTCCGAAACATTGCCTATCCTATAGTGACAATGCTAATTCTTCCTTACATTGAGTACAGTGAGTACAGTGAGTGGTGGCACCCTAAACAGTAAGTTAGCTACATGGCAAGATCAGATAAAAATAATGAAAAGCTTCCCAATAGAAAATGAATTCAGTCACCACATCTAAGGACTGGTAAGCTGCGATAGGTTACTTTTTTGTTCTTGGGTTTAGATATACTTTAAGGTAAAGCTGGGTATACACTAGTAGATTTTTAAAAGAAAATTCGTACAAAAATTTGTATGACAATTTTGAGCATGTTCGACAGCTTGACAAATATCATTCAAAAGTAAGGACTCTAAAAAAAATGTCCAAAAAAACATCAGTAGCTTATCAGTGATTTTTTCAGCTTTTACCAGTGTTAAATTACCGCCATTTATGCATGTTTTTTGCGTTTTTAAAGGGCCAGCATTTTTTTTTTACAATTGATCTACAACTTCTAAAAACGTTAGGGATCAACGTTTTTGAGCGTTTTTAGCGTTTGGATGTTTTTACAGCTGAAAAACGTCTCTCAGAACCCTCTGGTCTTTTTTTTTTTACAGCTCAAAAACGTCACTGTTAAAAACAGTTGATAACAGTCTATGTGTGCATGAACACATAGGATAACTTGATGGAGGGTTTATTGACTGTAGAAAAAAATGTCTGCAGCTAAAAACAGCTGCTGTAAAACAGTCAAAAAACATCCTGTGTGCATGAGGCCTAACGTTCAATTTTAGAACCAATAGACTTTAGTAAACAAAAACCACATACACTGTTAGCAGGATCAAATTTTTTTGAATAAATGAAAATCTAATTCAAATGTTCTAGTATCTGTGGTTAAAAACAAGCACCACTGACTCCATTAACAATTATAAAATTGAACACAATTTTGTAAAAATTTGTGCGAAAATTGTCAGCACATTTGAATGTTGTTCAAAAGTAATTCAAAATTACAACAATTAGAAAGTCGAACATTCTTAAAATGAAAAATTTCAAACAATATCTACTAGTGTGTAGTCAGCTCAAGCCTGCACAGGGCATAAACATGCAAGCCCAGCCAATACAATCATGACTGTTTGTGACCTGATTGATTTAGAGAATGATTCTTCAGTGATCAAATCTTCATGTTGCCTTCTGTATAAGGGTACCTCAAAAGAGTGACAGATTAGGAGCCAGCAGGCAGTTTAAAGAAGTCACAGGAAATGTTCTTTCATTGATAACAATAGAAAGTGCTTAAAAAAAAGCCTGCTGAAATTTCAGGCCCACTAGCTATCTGGCTCATTGGGTTTACCCAGCCTTCTTTGTTATTCAATAACCTAACACTCCTGTGAACAGAGATTCTTATACTTAGCACTCATCTAGACAGGTTACATCTGGTGCAGGACACAGAAAATACACTACAAACCAGAGGTGGATTACAAAGTAAGCAACTAAGAACCAAGAGTGGGCATTTTCACTGGTTCATTTTTTAATATTTTTCTTGCTCAAAGTAGCCAATATATCGTTCCTAGCCTTGAAGGTACAGCGTAATGATTTCCTATAGGTTGTGTGTGCAGTTACAGCTTTCCCATGGAAGAGGACAATTCTTGGGTACCACAGTTGGAATGAGGTCTTATAGCACCAATGCAACTAGAAGTTCACCTTCATTTTATCTCAACGCTAAAATATAAACACTTTATTCGTGTTTATTTTAGCTGAATAAGGATCCTAAAACATTTTTATTTTTTTCTAGCATTAGTAAGGAAAGTAGGAAGAGTGAACCTGTGAATTTGCCCATTCTCACTTAAAATAAACATGTATTGAAAAAGAAAATAAATACCTTCATAGTGGAAGTTCGTACAGATAACAGGGGATCATCCACAAGATAGGACAATCCCTACAGGATAACATGCAACAAAAGATAAGAACACGATTGATTGTAACATTCCAGCATTCAGATCCTCAGCACCTACATTCAAAATTGCACATGCCAGTTTTTAGAGAACTAGGAGACTCTTTGTAGAAGCACCTTAACCAGTGACTTTATAATTAATAATCTGAATATTTATTCCCTCCACCCTAAGAAAAAAAATCATAACCTACCATTTCAGCTTTTCTTGCAAATGTGTGGCAATAAATATTGTGTAGTAATAAGTGTAATCTCAGTTTTTGATTTTTTGAATCTTGTCAACATATTAGGTACATTTCTCATCTATAAATGAGGATAATCAGTGTAGTTATACTTTAACATCTGTTATGAATTGCAGGTTTTGCCGTTTACCTTGGTCTGCTGGCGTATAACCAACGTAACTGCTCTGTTGCACATTCTAGGTGAGTGCATTTGGTGTGTATCTTATACTATTTATGGAATGTCCTATTCAGTCCACCATCTGTAGCTCAGTTAAATACTTGTGAAATTAAAGCAGTCTCTTTGTTCTCAAAAACATAGTTATGATTCATAGAAGATTTTCATAAATGACCAAATGATAAGTGTTGGTTTGAGAATTGTCTCCATTCTGCATTTCAGTTCTTGAACCTGATTTATGAAAAGTAACTGATGAGAAATATTTTTATTTTCATGACTGCTGTCATTTTAAGTGCAGGCTAGAACCAGCACCAGTATCAATACTACCACCCAATATTATATTTTGCCCCACATGTATGCTTAGGTAGAAGGGCTTCTTGTGCCCACTATGAAACATCAGGAAAAATCATGGCACATCAGAGCAGTGTAGCACTGGCATGTTTATGATATTGTATATTTCATATGTACTTAATGACGAAGGTCCATTTTGCAGCCAAGGTACACACCTTCCAACTTTTTGAGATGGGAATTGGGACACCAATTGGCAAAAGTATATAGGCATTGGACACACACCCCACCATGCCCCCCTTAAAGGAGTTAAACCCCCCATTACTATTCCATAAGGCCTCATGCACACAGGACATTTTTTTTTACGGTTTTACAGCATCTGTTTTTAGCTGCAGACATTTTTTTCTACAGTCAATAAACCCTCCATCATGTTATCCTATGTGTTCATGCACACATAGGCTGTTATCAACTGTTTTTAGCAGTGAGCTGTAAAAAAACCCAAGACCAGTGTTCTAAGAGATGTTTTTCAGCTGTAAAAATGTTCAAATGCTCAAAAACGTGGCTACACTTCGATCCCCAACGTTTTTGCACATTTAGATTAATTGAGAAAAAAAAAACACTGGCCCTTTAAAAAAAACAAAATAATGGTAATATAACGCTGGTAAAAGCTGAAAAAATCACTGGTAAGCTACTGACGTTTTTAGGACATTTTTTGTCCTGTGTGCATGAAGCCTAATACTAACTTTTGAAATTTACAAATGCAGCAATTTAGAAATTGGATAAAAGCACTGGGAAACACTTTTTGAAAACAAATAGTGCATTTTATATATAACTATATAGATCAGATCAAAATGAGGGACAAACGAGGATGAAAGAGGGACAGAGGAACTTTGTTCCAAATCAGGGACAGAACCTCAAAACCATAGTTGGGAGCTATGAAGGTATAGTTGTGCATTGCTAAGTACGTATCTGTAAGGCCTCATACACACGGGCGTTTTGTTATGCCACGTTTTTGGGCGTTTTTTGCTGCTCTCCATGTTATTCAATGGCCCTCTAAAACGTTGACGTTTTTGAGCAGTAGAGGGCGTGGGCGTTAGTGAGCTGTAGCTAGAACGCGGGACCAGTGCGTTCTGAAGCTGCAGCGTCATAAAGTTTTTGACGCCGAGCCGGCAAAACACTCAATAACGTTGCTTAACGTTGTATACACAGCGTTAAGCCTCGTCAGGCGTTCTATTCATAATCAATTGTTCCCTATGGGAGCCCATTGATTTGAATAGAAGCCGCACCAGAAGTGGGATCACGGTGATCCGACTTGCGGCGCGACTTGTGTGCTAGGTGTTTTAAAGGGGAACCCCGCAAAAAATTTGCGTGGGGTTCCCCCCCCCCAAGAGCATACCAGGCTCTTCGATCTGGCATGGATTTTAAGAGGAGCACCCACGACGAAAAATCGGCGTAGGGTCCCCCCAAAATCCATACCAGACTCTTATCCGAGCGGATTTAATAAAATATTTTAAAAAGCTGTGTAGTGTTTTTTTTTTGTACACTTTTTTTCCCCCCAGGTAAATGGGTAGGGGTACGATGTACCCCATGCTCATTTACATAGGGTGGGGGGCCCGGCTTCTGGGAGGGGCTTCCAGATTCCGATAAGCCCCCGCCCGCAGACCCCGACAACCAACGGCCAGGGTTGTTGGGAAGAGGCTCTTGTCCCCATCAACATGGGGACAAGGTGCTTTGGGGTGGGGACCCCACGCAAATTTTTTGCGGGGGTTCCCCTTTAAGACACCTAGCACACAAGTTGCGCCGCAAGTCGGATCACCGTGATCCGACTTCTGGTGCGGCTTCTATTCAAATCAATGGGCTCCCATAGGGATCCATTGATTTTGAATAGAGGCAGAAAACGCCGCAAAAAGCTAGCGTGAAAAAACGTGCATTGACGTCAATGCAAAATGCCAAGCAAAACGTCAGTTTTTTCCCTGACGTGAGGCCCGGCGTTTTGCTTATTTTTGTGCAAACGCCCGTGTGTATGAGGCCTAAAAGTTGTGTAAACTGCATTTATACCTACTGTTGGAGGAACCAGGTCTGACCTGAATAAAAGGAATGAACTCGTTCTAAGGCTGAACTTAAAGTGGTGAGTAAAGTAATTTATTAATTTCCACATTGCAGTTATATCTAGCCTTACGCTTATGAATCTAAACGATCTTGAAGTTTGTAATCGGACTTTGTGAAGATCCCCACACATTTGCTTTGAATTCTGTGAATAGCTATTCACTATGCACTATGAGTAGGCACTGCTGTGTCACATATTTCACAGAGCCTGCTTTCTGAACTGGAGAGGTACTGAGAGGAGGGATTTCAGAAGGTGAGGTCAGTACAAGAATGGCTGATTGCAGGCAACAAGGTACCATGGGATATGTAGTCCTTAGAAATGGAAAGTAAACAGCAGAGGAGAAGTTGCAAAGCATACAGGGAATCTGAGAAGTTGTGGAAAGAGATGGTCAGCAGACAGGTAGAACAACATGAAAGGAAATGTTCAAAGTAAGCTTACATCCATTTGTCCATAATAAATATTCTTTATATTGCTATCACAATTATGATTTTATAAAAGTAAAGTGTATGCTATGACGATGAACTCCTTTAACTTTAATGTGGAGCTGCTGATTTGAGCATTTTGTATTAACATGTCACACCCTAACGCAATATGTTATTTATGTGTAAGTTATGGGGATTTGAGCACAAACATTCTTTCAGTTCCATTGCATATTGCATTGGCCAGACCTGGGTCTATAGCTCTTATTCAGCTCTATAAGTTCACCCCATGTTGGCACTATATATCCCTTAAAACAGGCTATGAGCAAGTATTTGGCATTTTGCAAAGTAGCATAGGGACTGACCAGAGAGCATCACATCCACACCCCAGGATGTGATCTCATAAGGGGCAGGGGCTCAGGATGATGTCAGTGGGTGGCCCCGCCCCATGCCAATATAAGGCAACTGCACAGCACAGACCCCGCATTCGAGTGGGAGAGAGCGACGAGTCAACATCTCCAGAAGAGAAGAGGGAGAAGCTAGCCGAGGAGACAGCGGCAAAAAAGCAGGAGACAGAAGATAGAAACTCTGCAGAAGACCCCTCAGAAGACCCCGCATAAGAGCTGAAGAAAGAAGACGACGGAGAGGGAGAAAAGAGGGGAGAAGAGAGGGGAGAAGACACCGGAGTGGATTTCATAAAATATTTTAAAAAGTGTGTGTTTTTTGTACACTTTTTTCAGGCGGTGAATGGGTAGGGCTACGTTGTACTCCATACTCATTCAATTACTCAGGGTGGGGGGCCGGCATCTGACCTTGACAACCAATGGCCAGGGTTGTCGGGAAGAGGCTCTTGTCCTCATCAACATGATGACAAGGTGCTTTGGGGTGGGGGGCGCAGAGCCCCCCCGCCCCAAAGCACCCATACTCCCCATGTTGAGGGCATGTGGTCTGGTACGGTCCAGGAGGGGGGGGGGCGCTCGCTCGTCCCCACCCCCTTTCCTGGCCTGCCAGGCTGTGTGCTCGGATAAGGGTCTGGTATGGATTTTGGGGGGGACCCTACTCCGTTTTTTCGGTGTGGGGGTCCCTCTTAAAATCAATGTTAGAACAAAGGGCCTGGTACCGCTTGGGGGGAACCCCACACAAATTTTTGCGGAGGTTCCCCTTCAAGATCCTCAGCACACAAGTTGTGCCGCAAGTCGGATCATCATAATCTGACTTCTTGTGCGACTTCTATTCAAATCATTGGGCTCCCATAGGGAACCATTGATTTTGAATAGAACGCCGGCCGAGGCTTAATGATGTGTATACAATGTTAAGCCAAGTTATCGAGCGTTTTGCCAGCTCAGCATCAAAAACGCCACAACGCTGCAGCTTCGGAACACGATGGTCCCACGTTCTAGTTACAGCTCCCTAATGCAAAATGGATCAATGTACCAACAGTTTAATAATTTATATCTATATGGCAGGGATAGCAGATAGTAGAACGTGGTTGACATTTACAGAATTTGTTGCATTCTCAGCATTCGAGTTTAGAAACTGTTATTGACAGTAGAGAAAGTGGGATTCTGTCTTGGATAGGGAAACAATTTGACTTTCTAGCCATCGGTTTCAATAGTTTGACTTTTTGGTATACAAATGCAAATGTTGTGCATGCAAGAAAAGTGACCTTTGTCCCCTCTGTGAAGACAAGACTTTAGGTCCCTGTGTATTATTAATGTTGTTCTAGAGGCAGCATGAAAAGACCCTCTCCCTGCTGTACAGTATTTTCTTAAAGATGAGAGGCTATTTGTGATATTCTTAAAAATTTCAAATGGAATTTGGAAATTTACATTTTATGTTGTCATACAGGTATACAGCCCTGAAAGACTATCTTTTTTAAATGATATGAATATTGTATATCCAAGTCATCCATGGAGAAGCTGGAATTCCTAAACCAGACCATTACTATTAAAGATGTTTCTGCAGCCTTTATAAACCAGGTATTCTATTGTTCTTGCAGAGGCTTCTAGGGGTTCAGTGAGCAGTTACATAGTAAACAAGGTTGAAAAAGACACAAGTCTATCAAGTCCAACCTATGTGTGTGTTTTTAATATCAGTATTACATTGTATACCCCTTAATGTTGTGGTCCCTTAGGTGTGCATCTAATCATTTTTTGAAATTATCTAGACTCCCAGCAGAGACTACTGCTTGTGGAAGAGAATTCCACATCCTCACTGCTCTTACCGTAAAGAACCCTCTACGCTTTTTAAGGTTAAACCGTCTTTCTTCTACTTTAATGAATGGCAGCGTGTCTTTGTGTGCTCCCTTGCATGGAATAGTTTTGTACCTACTGTGGGAGAAATCATATCCCCTCTCAAGCGTCTCTTCTCCAGAGAGAATAAGTTCAGTGCTTGTAATCTTTCCTCATAACTAAGGTCCTTCAATCCCTTAATAAGCTTTGTGGCCCTTTCTGTGCGACGGTAAGTAATTTCATCTTC
>BLSH010391502.1:280438-296315 GCA_018402905.1 Glandirana rugosa | reverse complement strand
GGAATTGCTGGCCATCAAGTCGGCTTTGGAGGAATGGCGGTACCTCCTGGAAGGAGCAGCTCACCCGGTATTGGTTTTTAATGACCATAAAAAAAACATATGCTGTGAAGATACGGGATGTGCAGCACCTGAAACTACGGATACTGGAAGCCTGTGCTAGCATTTCTCCTGCGGTGTTGCTATCAGTGTGTGAAGAGTGGGAGAAGAGGGTTGCATTGACAATCCAACACAATGGGCAGCACATTGAACACATTTTATAAGTGGTCAAAAACTTGTAAATAACTCATGAAAGAATAAAGTTACATTAAAACCAAGCACACCATTGTTTTTCTTGTGAAATTCCCAATAAGTTTGATGTGTCACATGACCCTCTTCCTACTGAAAAAACAAAAGTTGGATTCAAAATGGCCGACTTCAAAATGGCCGCCATGGTCCCCACCCATCTTGAAAAGTTTCCCCCCTCACATATACTAATGTGCCACAAACAGGAAGTTAATATCACCAACCATTCCCATTTTATTAAGGTGTATCCATATAAATGGCCCACCCTGTATATTGCCGGGAGCCAACAATACATTACAGCCATAACCAAGTTTAAATTACTTTTTCTTTAAAAATGTCAATTTGCTGCGGCACTGTTCTAAACCTCACACAGATGTGCCACTTTACAGGCAGACTAAGGGGACCCCCCAGGTACAATATTTAAAGGAATATTTCATTTTTTTTTCACTTTAATCATTATTAAAATCACTGCTCCTGAAAAAACGATCATTATAAATACTTTTTTTTTCGCATTGATATTGATTGATGTCCCCTAGGGCAGTACCCGGGTCCCCATACAATTTTATGGCCTTAACTTGCATATAAGCCTTTAAAATTAGCACTTTTGATTTTTCCTGTTCAAGGTGGGTGTTCAGCTCATCCCTACTGTGTGGAAAGTGATGGCATAAAATACCTGTTGATCATGTCAGAAATGTAGAGCTGTCCTGTGTCCTGTCTACACTTCTTGTGTTATCTCAAGCAGCCTGATTATCCCTTCCAGCTCTTATCATTGACTATAAATCAATACATGTTTATGTTGTCATATTGAAAAGAAGTGGCTTGATTCAGTAGTTTAGCAAACAGAAAACTGGGTAGTGCTGACACCATTCAGTCCACAATAATGCTGTATGTTGTCAGCCCACAACTACATTTCTGGCAGATATTTTTCTGTGCTTACTTCCAGGGCCTTAAAACATGGGGAAATGTGCCTATATTGCAGAGATGTTCTGCATAGGTTTTTATTTATTTATTTTGTCCTGGCATATACTTTAAGCGTAATTAACACTAAATATCTCAATATTAACATCTGCTTTTCTTAGACCCGGTTCACACAGGGGCAGCTTTCAAAGTCGTTCGACTCTGAAGCCGCCCCGCACCTTGCCACCTCAGTGCTTTAATAGAAGTCAATGCAAGTCGCTCTGAGGTCTCCCGGAAGTAGGAACCTTTTTCTAAGTCGGAGCGACTTGAGTCGCTCCTATTAGAATGGTTCCATTGCACTGCATGGAGCGCGACTTGTGAGGCTGCTAAGTTGCCTGAAAGGTTGCCCCTGTGTGAACTGCGACTAAACCTACTCTTATTTTTAAAAATGATTGCTAAACTGTTTCCTTCAATGAATCCAAATTATTTTGTCTACTGATTGCCCCCCTCCCCTTGGACTTCTTTTGCTAATTTATCTTATGATAACCATATTATGTGACTTTCTAGAACAGACCAGAAAAATTATGTTTAGCAGTATACAAATTAATTTTGGATTACAAAATGAACATCCTCCTGGCCCTGCACTTTCCTAATAAACCAAGATCTGAATCTGAAGTATTTCGACAAATCAGCTGTTTAGATAGATACGAGAAGGGTGGTAAAAATTATACATTATTCCTTTAACCACTTCAGCCCCGGAGGATTTTCCCCTTAATGACCAGAGCACTTTTTGTGATTCGGCACTGCATCGCTTTAACTGACAGACAATTGCGATGTTGTACCCAAACTAAATAGACGTCCTTTTTTTTTTACCATAAATAGAGCTTTCTTTTGGTGGTATTTGATCACCTCTGCGTCACTTTTGATCACCGCTATAAACATAAAAAGAGCAACAATTGAGGAAAAAAAACTATTTTTTTCTTCCTTTTTCCTAATATATATCCCAAAAAAATATAAAAAAAACCAAATGTATTCATCAGTTTAGGCCAATATATATTCTTCCTCATATTTGTGGTTAAAAAAAAACGCAATCTGCGTATATTGATTGGTTTGCGGAGTATACAACGAGAATTCATTTATGGTGTTTTTACTATTTTTTTTTTTTTTTTACTAGTAATGGCGGCGATCTGCAATTTTTATCGAGACTGCGACATGTCTGACATTTTTGACACTTTTTGTGGACCAATGACATTTATGCAGCGATCAGAAATGTAAATAGCCACTCATTACTGTGTAAATGTCATTGGCAGTGAAGGGGTTAACCTGCAGGGTGCAATCAAGGGGTTAACTGTGTTCCCTGGGTGTATTCTAACTGTGTGGGGGCTGGGCTGGCAGGGGCATGACAGATCTAACTGATCCCGATCACAGGGATCAGTAGATCAGTGCCATGCCGCCTGTCAGAACGGGGAACCGCCGTGTTTACATTGGCTGTTCCCCGTTCTTCCTCTCTAACAGGCGATTACGGGTCGCCGGCAGACAGAGTCCGCCCGACCTGCAGCCATAATCAGGGGAGCGCGCCACCGGCAACGTGCGCCTGCTATTCACGCGTGCATGAATCGCCGTTTAGAAACGTTGATTCGCACTATCGAGCCACACTGCCACAGTAGGTGTACGTGACACATTCAGTAAGTGCTTAAGCTTGATTTTCAAAGTCATGTACATTTTCCTCTGCAGCCCCTTTGTGAAGAAATCAGTGCTAATATTCATGCTTTCAGAAAGCCAGAACCTTGTTCAGCTAATACATTTTGATTAGAAAAGATACTTGACTTTTCTTATTCAACATCCCTGGAGGTTTATGGTTATAGTATATTGAGGTAGCATGCAGAGTCCAGTCATCACTCGTGGTTTATCCGATACTTAAAGGGTAACTCCACTTTCGTGGGAAAAAAATTGCAAAAAAAAAAAAATATTATAGCATATACAATTGCGACTCAAGGTCATATTGTAAATTAAATGTTGTTAAAAAACCTTTCCTTTTCAATCTGCAGCTCTGTAATTTTCCGTAAAATGCATTGCAATATGGCTACCTGGAGTAGAAACCAGAAACATGATTTCCTGCTTGTGTGATTGGCTGATTTTGCCAGAAGTCTGCACTAAGATACAAATCAAATTTCAAGCATCCCCTGCAACAAAAATTTCATTTTTTGGTTAAAAACTCCCAATAGAAAATCACAATTAAAGGGATGCTGACCCTGCAATTTTCCTCATTAGAGTCCTGCAGGTGCAGAAGCGAATTGATAATTGAGAAACCACTCCCATTAGACTCACTACATAGACACAGACAAACACACAGGGATTCTTTCAGCATAACAAAAAGGTAGGAATCTGCAACAAAGTTTGTTAAAATCCTTATAATGTACATAGATCACCTAGAGGGGATTTTTTTCAGCAAAAGTGGAGTTACACTTTAATATTTTTATTGATACTATTTTAAATGGTTTTTGAGAATACAAATCTTTATATAACAGCTTCACTGAAATATTTTTTGTTTATATAGTTTAGATAAAAATGTGTTTAGAGATGGAAATCAAAGCTGAACTCAACAGGTTTATAGTTGAGGTCTTCAAAAATTCATTAAGATTTGTTGGACTTGATAAATCCATAAAGGTTACAATGATATCATTTTTTTTAACTAAAATTGTCTCACTTAGAGTCATTATCACAATTCCGGTCTTGCTGTACTGTTCTTGGGATTGCTGCCCAAATACATACTTGGACCACTTTACCCATTACATTTTAACCCACTTTGCAGATACTGCGCAAAAAGACAGCAGAATACAGACTTGACTTAGAGAAATGAAGCAACGGACATACTTACTGCCTTCCTTGTTTCATTTAGATGAGAAAAGAGTTAATAAATAATCACTGATGTTACCTAATTATCAAGTATTTTGACCCCTAGCAGTAAGCTCCTATTTTATCTATTTTTATCCCTAGTTTTCTTTGCTTCACTTGATTTTTAAAGGGAATAGTTAATGGTTTTGAGTGCTTTAAAGTTTTTAAGTTTTTGAACTAATGTTTAAATTACATATTTACATATATACATAATCTTTGTTTTATATAAAAAAAAAATGTTCTAAGAGGGGAAAGGGTCGTAGACTGTTGAAACTGGTTTTATTTACTTGCAGATCTATTGGGGGTCCTGTACGCCCAAATTTAATGGAAACCTAAGAGACAGACTAATCCATAATGTGCCAGATCCCCCCAAGACGCAGGGCATGTTTTTGGACCTCAAGGGTTTCTATTCATGCGGTAGATGTAAAGCATGTAAAATGGTTAAAGATGGAAAGAAAGGAGTCAACAATTTCCAATCCAATGTCACTTTAAAAAAATATGACATTAAAAAATGTATTGCATGCCACAGCACACATGTCACATATTTGGTGACATGTCCCTGTGAAAAACAGTATGTAGGCCGCACCACCAGGAAACTGGCGGTTAGAATAAGAGAACATCTCAATAATATTAAAAAGGGGTTTAGAAACCATAGTCTATCAAACCACTTCAGACTATATCACAATAGAGATCCCAGTCGTCTCACTTTTTGTGGGATAGACAGAGTGGACCAACACTGGAGAGGAACTGACATGTGTATTGTGTATGAATTAGCCAGTTTACAACCACAAGGTATGAATATTGAAATTGATTTAAATTGCTTTCTTATTAAGCATTGTAAATGCATATAAGTCATGGCGGTCTTGAGTCCTATTTTGCATAATATACGTCTATGGATTTTTAGAAGTATTATTAATATTTTAAATTTTTTACATTTTCTACATTCTTTATTTTTATTTAATTTAAATTTTATTTTTATTATTTATATTTATTTTTATTTTAATTTTATTTTCATTTTGAATTTTAATTTAATATTTATCTTTATTTTTATTTCTATTTTATGATTTAATTTTATTTTATTTTATTATTATTATTATTATTTTTTATTGTTTTTCAATTATACATTTATTTAATCAATTCAATTAAAATATATTTTTATTAAACATTAAATCATTTTTATTTCTCTTATATACAATGTTAACTGAAAACAACCAATTGAGAGGTATAGGGTTGATGCACAATATTCATATGCCCATACATTAAATTTATAGGAGTATCCACACTTATTACCTGACTATAGCAAGCGCTGTCGGCACAGGATAAACTCCTAGTGCATAAATATATATGATCTAACCCTCTAAGGCTAACACAGCAACTGCTAGTAGGATTTAACAAGGCGTAGGCTTGGGCTGGCCACTCCTTGCACAAAGTGTCACTCCTGCGCTAAGTGTCTTGGCACTTGTACATGGGCACATCTCTAACAAGACCACCTTGTCATCACCACCATCTTCTCATCATGCCTTCTCTGCTCTACTCTTTCAGGTAACTACACAGACCCTCCCTGCAACACAAAAAAATCGCTCTAGCTGTCTGCGATTTCCCACCTGCCTCTCCATAACCTTGGTAACTACACAGACCCTCCCTGCAACACCAAAAATCGCTCTAGCTGTCTGCAATTTCCCACCTGCCTCTCCATAACCTTGGTAACTACACAAACTCCATTCTTCTCATAAACATTGGACTACATTGCCTAACTGAACTCTCTCTGCTTTGTTAAGAATCTTGAAACTGCTGTATATACAATCATTAGCGGCAATAAGAAAAGTGACACAGACTAAAAAGAAGTGTGAAGAACACTTCTTTTTAGTCTGTGTCACTTTTCTTATTGCCACTAATGATTGCACATCTGTTATTCACACACAACATCTTTTCTTTCCCTAGAAAAGATGTTCTTCACACATTACATCTGTTCTTCATACATCTGGAAATAGTTTAGAACACTTTACCTAAAACCGGGTGCGGAACCATACACCTGCTCTTCAAACATCTGGATAGTGTGTTTGAAAATACAGCATAGAGAAGATCAGGCATATGGTTTCGCTCTTCACACACAGTTTGCAGATGTTTTCAGAACAGTGATATTATATCACTGATATGATATCACTGTTCTGAAAACATCTGCAAACAGTGTGTAAAGAGCGAAACCATATGCCTGCTCTTCTCTATGCTGTATTTTCACACACAGATTCCAGATGTTTGAAGAACAGGTGTATGGTTCCTCCCCGGTTTTAGGTAAAGTGTTCTAAACTATTTTCAGATGTGTGCAGAACAGATGTAATGTGTGAAGAACATCTGTTCTGGTGCAGAACAGATGTTTTGTGTGAATAATAGATGTGCAATCATTAGCGGCAATAATAAAAGTGACACAGACTTTAAAAAGAAGTGTGAATAACAGATGTGCAATGATTGACGGTTTGATTTAAAGTGACACACAGACTTGAAATAATTGTGCAGAAGAGATGTGCACTGATTCCCGGTTTCATTTCATGTGACACACACATTTTGCAGAACAGTGATATGGGTACTCCCGGCTTATTTATACTTTTTGACACAGTTTGAAGATGATTTTAGAACAGTTCTATGGCCTCTAATGTTAATTAATACTTTTCAGACCCATTTTGAAGATGATCTCCATTTTTGCATTTTTTATGTTTTTATTTTTTAAAAATATTTAAAGTTATTTCCCTGTCCCCATTTCTTTGTAGGTCACTTGTCCCACCCTTACCCACATTTCCTTCCTTTTGCAGACGTCTAGGACCTTCCAGGACTATTTTACAGCATTTTTTGTGCCTAAAAGTCCGGGTCTCCATTGATTTCAATGGGGTTCGGGGTCCGGGACCGAACCCGGACTTTGTCCCGAAGTTCGGCCGAACCAGCAGAACCCGGACTTCTAGAAGTTCGCTCAACTCTAGTTAAGAGCAGTAAAATGGGCCATTCAAGAATCCTCTAAATTATTATTATTATTATACAGGATTTATATAGCGCCAACAGTTTGCGCAGCGCTTTACAAGATAAAGAGACATTACAGCAACAGTACAGTTTAAAACAAGAGGGTTAGAGGGCCCTGCTCCTGTGAGCTTACAA
The DNA here is from genome assembly GCA_018402905.1 of Glandirana rugosa. Taxonomy (NCBI): domain Eukaryota; kingdom Metazoa; phylum Chordata; class Amphibia; order Anura; family Ranidae; genus Glandirana; species Glandirana rugosa. The sequence continues at coordinate 289,097 of BLSH010391502.1, read as the reverse complement.
TCTAAGAGGGGGGGCTGGTGAAACAAAAGGTAGGCAGAACAACAGCAATTCATATTAGAGGCTCTAGAAATGGCTATGGGGAGGGATTTTTGGCATGATGGGGGGTTCCATCGGCAACACAGGGGTGTTGCCATGGGAGCAAAATATGTCCCCAGTGTTGCCAATGTTTTCCTCAGCTGTTGGGAACATGAGGAAATATTTGGCAAATTAAGACCAGAGCTATATTTGTATAAACGATTCATAGATGACATAGTGGTCATGTGGAAAGGCACAGTAGATGGTTTAATCAAATTCATAGAAGAAATATTAATGCATACAACATAAAATTTACAGGCACACGGAATAAGGATGAGATACATTTTCTAGATTTGACAATTTACAAGAAATTTAATTCAATATACGCACTTTCGCCTAGCAGCAAAAGAGTCTCTGGTTCGAATCCCAACCACAACACTACCTGCCTGGAGTTTGCATGCTCTCCCTGTGCCTGCGTGGGTTTCCTCTGGGTACTCCGGTTTCCTCCCACACTCCAAAGACATGCTGGTAGGTTAATTAGATCCTGTCTTAAGAAAATTGGCCCTTAGTATGTTTATGTATGCATGTGAGTTAGGGACCTTAGATTGTAAGCTCCTTGAGGGTAGGGACTGATGTGAATGCACAATGTATATGTAAAGCACTGCGTAAATTGATGGCGCTATATAAGTACCTAAAATAAATATACACTAAAGCGTTCTTCAAGACAACGGATAGGAATGGATACATACCCATACATAGTTGCCATCACCCGGATTGGCTTAGGGAAATTGACTAGAATTCGCCGTAATTGTACGGAAGAGAATGTGTTTGACCAGCAGGCCAACATAATAATAGACAAATTCAGGGCCAAAGGATATGGATAAATCAAATCTAAATTGGATAAAAGCACAAATTGTAGATCTTGATAGGAAAGAGCTAATAGGAAATACATCCAAAAAACAGCTGGAGTATAAACTTCCATTTATTACTTAGTATAGTAAACAATATAAAGCATTAGAAAAAATAATTAAGAGGAACTGGCATATTTTGCAAAGAGACAACAAGCTGACAACTCCACTCTTTTTTAGTTTGGATATGTCCAGATTTATCCATGGCACTATGGCTCTAGGTCTATTACACTATACATTCTAAGCCGTAAAGTAAGCTCTTCCTTATAAATTATTACTCAAATTGGAGCTTGTCGTTACAAGCCTGCTTTACGATTATCATTGATACCTGCAACTTTTCTCTCCCCCCCCTTTTTTTTTTTTTTTATTATTTTTTTATCTCAATATTTAGACATTGCGGCTTACCCTCTGATCTTATTTGTCGGCCGTGTTACTTGGGGTGAGACTGGAGCTCTGAGTTGAGCTGCACTGGGTAAGACTCTATGCAAACATTGATGTATGCTTAGCTACAATGCCCTGCGACCTATATACACATGTACCAAATTCATATGTTCATTATACCACTTCTATGCTATTTTGGTATGTTTACATACTCATTCACTGCTTTTTTGTTCTGTGTTATTTACCAGTGTTATACCATCTGTCCCCTGATGAAGCTACCTCTACAGCGAAGCTTGTCAGGACAACTCCTGTATACACCACTGTAAAATTACTGTAACCCAAGAAAATTATCACTGCTGTATTTTTTTCTCATAACTGCCGTATTTTTTATTCCTACCTATGTCACGCCGATAAGTGTCTTGTTTTTTTCTCTTTTAACTATGTATTGTTAAATTTGATTGGATTTTATATTGTGTGCTGTATCTTGTCCTTTCCTCACTTGGCACCGTAAACATTCCCACATTCCCCTGACATAGATCTCATCCAGTCTATGGTCTGTTTGTATTCACATTTCAGGGAATGAGGTGCAACCACTAACTAAATGAGTTCTTCAGAGGTCTCCCTGCCCATTAAATAATTTTTATTTCTCTTGTATACAATGTTAACATAAAAACAACCAATTGAGAGGAAGAAGAGGCTGGGAAGCTGCCACATGATATATGCATAAGCCCATCCATTTAGCAAAGTATACTTTGTACAGGATATAAGGCTGTGGAACGCACCGTGCCTTCCAACTCTGAAGACGTTACGTTTGTGATGAAACGCGTCAGTTAGAACGCAAGGTGCGCTGCGGCATGCTCGTTTGGAATGCACAGTGAAAACGGAGAGTCGCGGCTTCCTTTGAGCTTCTGGAAACCTATGTAAACATTGTAATTTTGTCACAGTTTGGCAAATAAAGCCTAGGATTCTTAAACAAGCTACGCAATGAGAGGTTTGTTCTCCTTTCTCCTTTGAACAATTTAACCCCTTCGTTATCGGCGTATATTAATACGCCAGCAAGGTGCACTCCCCATCCTGAGTGGACATCATACGACGTCCTCCCATTTTCACTGCTCTGCGGGCCCCCCCAGGAGCCAACATAGTGACAATCGGGGATCGGCCGCGTCCCTCAGGACTCTAGCCATTCATGATCGGGGTAAAGAGCCAATGAAATTGGCTCTTTACCACGTGACCGGCTGTGTCCTATCACAGCCGGTCACTTCCGACAACAAAGTGGCGGCATGCGCACCGCTCGTACGCGCACCCAGGGGCGTGCAAAGCAGCGATCAGGGTTCATGCTTGTCTCCCGGACAAAGCCCTACCCCGATTGGGGTAAAGAGCCAATAAAATTGGCTCTTTACTACGTGACCGGCTGTGTCCAATCACAGCCGGTCACATAATGTCAACAAACCACGGTAACGAGCTGTTACCGTGTTCTCCTTCACACACTGATTGTGTGTGAGGAGGAGATAGCAGTAACAGCCGTTACCGCTTACTGTTTGCACCAATCACACTGATTGTCCCCCAGTAATAAAGAGTACCTAATGTAGATTATAGGCGCAGTGCTAAAATCTAAATAAATTAAATAGTTCATATATATGACATCCAAGCAATGTCTCCGGGTGTTTAGTCAGGTAGTTGTGAGATGAACATGGAGACAAGGAAAAGTGATCTTCATAGGAAACCTCCACCGACACCCACATAGACAGCCTCTTACCCTCCGGTTATGACCCCTATAACAGAGGTCTCACACGCTTGTGTCTACAATATCCTGGGGAGAGAGATCCTGCTGCAGGGTCAGGGAAGCCGCTCCAATGATCCCAGATCAATCCATAAAGAAACCACTTCCTCCGCCTCTCATCCACTCACCAACAGAAACAGAACAACAAAACACCTAATCGTGTAGTACGTTCCACAAAGATTTTATTGATAAAAGAATTACACTCACATATAGACGGTTGTGGTAAGCAGTGAAACGAATTGTGGTCCGATGCAAACCAACAAGATGGCGGTCCCGCTTCAGAACGCGATGGTGTCACGCTGACTGGTTCCACCCGACGCGTTTCATCATCACTGACGTCGTCTGGGGCGTAGCCAGCGTGCAACGTACATTCCATTAAATAGGAGAACAAGGACCGGCCTTATTTGTCGGAGGGGAGTCACATGATGTAAACAGAAAAGGAGAAGCGCCTAGCAACCCACACTGCTTACAACCCGCAGTAAACTTGCGTTCCAACGTCCGGAAGAGGACTTGGACGGGCAGAGGACAGGACTCACTTCCCGTGACTTAAAAATCAGAACCCAAAAAGAAAAGGGGGAAAAAACAGACAGATTATGTCTATGATAGCTAAATGAATTAGTCAAGAGGTGAACCTTGGCAAAAAACTAAATGACCCTTAATGACAAAAATAAAAATTGTGACATAACCTCACTTTCCGGAAACAACGCCATCCGCTGGTAGAAAACCAGACCACAACTCGCCGCAAACCCAAACAATGATTAATATTATTACAGCACAAAAAATTAAAATCACAAATTGTTAAAATACCACAAGGGTATACTTTCAGAACATAACAAAATCATCATACATTGAGGAAAAAGGACAATAGAGCATATACAAAATCAAAATAGTACCCCATATTATAAATTAATATAAAGCAGATCGGAATCAAGTAATTCATTAAAAATAATAACAGGAGGAGAAGAATACCTGCACAAATTAAAAATCTAGGGGCATCAACCCGAGGAACTCAACTGTTATTAATAAAAACGTTTACTTCCCATTCTACATTCATCCCATATGGGGTATAGGTTTTAAATTGATATATCCATCTGGCCTCCAATCTGGAGATTTCTCTAACTATATGGCTGCCCCTCCAGTTGGCCGTAAACCTATCTATCCCTAAAAATGAAGTACCACTCAATTTCCTATTGTGTTTGAGGGTGTAATGCTTAGAAAGGCTATGGTCCAAAAAGCCCTTCTTAATATTGGCTACATGTTCTTTGAGTCTTACAGATAATTGTTTTTTTTGTGTGACCAATTTATTGCAGCCCACATGGACACCGTATCACATACACCATATTTTTTGAGCTGCAAGTTATGAAAGATTTAATAGGAAAGACCTGGTGCATAACTGTAGACTCAAAAGAACACGTTTTTCTAGCCCTGCATTCATTAATAGAGCATATTGAGCATTTTTTACGTGGATAAAAAACAGATAATTATTGAAAAAGGGAAGGCCTGGGGGGAGGTTGGATAATGTTAGGTGCCACACGTAGCCTCAGAGGTGGTACGCCTCTAAAAACCACCTGTGGTTGTTCTGGAAGAACCTCTGCCAAAACCCTGTCATTACGCAAAACTCACCAATGTTTGCGCATAATGCACTGGACTGACTGGTAATGACTGGAGAAAGAGGTTAGAAAGGCAAAACCAAATGAAGACTTAACCTTCTGCCGGCCAGGGTTCAAGATATTCTCTCTATCCCTGGTATCTGCCTGTTGTACGGCTATTGAAAGGTCAGCCTCTCTATACCCCCTCTCCAAAAACCTCATCTTCATGATCTCAGCCTCCCTAATAATATCCTCCCTATTAGAACAGTTGCGTTTAAGTCGCAAAAATTGTCTCTTAGGAATAGAACGGAGCCACGAGGGGTGATGACAGCTGGACACATCTATAAAACCATTTCGGTCTGTGTCCTTAAAAAAGGTCGAAGTGGACACTCTGACACCCTCAACCCTTATTCTAAGGTCCAAGGTCCAAGGGCCCCCTTCCAGGGGGGTTCTGCAAGCTTTTATGGACTTTCGGGAGAAAGTACATAATCAGAACACTATGTGCAACTGGAACCAAAAAACTTTTTTCTTTTTTAGTGATGACTCCTTGGGTGAAACCACTCTGAACTAAATCCACAAGGTCCTTCTTAAACCCATTAGTTGGATTAAAATTCAGAGGGGTATAGGTATTCTCATCAGAAAGGAGGCAAAACATCTCCTCATGGTAGGCTTGTTTATCCACAACGACAATGGCACCCCCCTTATCAGCGGGGCGTACCACGATATCAGTTCGATCACTAAGGGATTTGAGTCCCTTAGTGAACCTGTGTTTGTGTCTAACCCTCCCTAACTCGAGTTTCTCCAAGTCCTTGACAACCAAATCCCTGAACTTCTTGGACCTTAGAATAAGGATTGAGGGTGGCAGAGTGTCCACTTCAACCTTCTTTATGGACACAGACCGAAATGGTTTTATAGATGTGTCCAGCTGTCATCACCCCTCGTGGCTCCGTTCTATTCCTAAGAGACAATTTTTGCGTCTTAAACGCAACTGTTCTAATAGGGAGGATTTTTATTAGGGAGGCTGAGATCATGAAGATGAGGTTTTTGGAGAGGGGGTATAGAGAGGCTGACCTTTCAATAGCCTTACAACAGGCAGATACCAGGGATAGAGAGAATATCTTGAACCCTGGCCCGCAGAAGGTTGAGTCTTCATTTGGTTTTGCCTTTCTAACCTCTTTCTCCAGTCATTACCAGTCAGTCCGGCGGATTGTGCGCAAACATTGGGGAGTTTTGCGTAATGACAGGATTTTGACAGAAGTTCTTCCAGAACAACCACAGGTGGTTTTTAGAGGCGTACCAACTCTGAGGCTACATGTGGCACCTAACATTACTCAACCTCCCCCCAGGCCTACCCTTTTTCAACAATTATCTGGTTTTTATCCATGTAAAAAATGCTCAATATGCTCTATTAATGAATGCAGGGCTAGAAAAACTTGTTCTTTTAAGTCTACAGTTATGCACCAGGTCTTTCCTATTAAACCTTTCATAACTTGTAGCTCAAAAAATGTGGTGTATGTGATACGGTGTCCATGTGGGCTGCAATATATTGGTCGCACAAAAAGACAATTATCTGTAAAACTCAAAGAACATGTAGCTAATATTAAGAAGGGCTTTTTGGACCATAGCCTTTCTAAGCTTTACACCCTCAAACACAATAGGAAATTGAGTGGTACTTAATTTTTAGGGATAGATAGGTTTACGGCCAACTGGAGGGGCAGCCATGTAGTTAGAGAAATCTCCAGATTGGAGGCCAGATGGATATATCAATTTAGACCTATACCCCATATGGGATGAATGTAGAATGGGACGTAAACGCTTTTATAAATAACAGTGGAGTTCCTCGGGTTGATACGCCTAGATTTTTAATTTGTGCAGGTATTCTTCTCCTCCTGTTATTAATTTTAATGAATTACTTGATTCCGATCTGCTTTATATTAATTTATAATATGGGTACTATTTTGATTTTGTATATGCTCTATTGTCCTTTTTCCTCAATGTATGATGATTTTGTTATGTTCTGAAAGTATACCCTTGTGGTATTTTAACAATTTGTGATTTTAATTTTTTGTGCTGTAATAATGTTAATCATTGTTTGGGTTTGCGGCGAGTTGTGGTCTGGTTTTCTACCACTGGATTGTGTCCAGAATGTGAGGTTATGTCACAATTTTTATTTTTGTCATTAAGGGTCATTTATTTTTTTTTGCCAAGGTTCACCTCTTGACTTATTCATTTAGCTATCATAGACATAATCTGTCTGTTTTTTCTCCTTTTTCTTTTTGTGTTCTGATTATTATGTCGCGGGTAGTGTTGAGTGAACCCGGACTGTAACGTTCGGGTCCGTACCGAACTTTGGGGTGTCCGGGACCCGGACATTTCAAAAAACGCTCGGGTTCGGGTTCTGGGTTCTGGTAGTTGATCACACATGTTGAATAGCTGCAGGGCAGCCAATCAACAAGCATTTCACAGGTTTGCCCTTAGAAGCCATCACAGCCATGCCTACTAATCAATCATGCCTCTATATAAGCTGGAGTCACTTGATGCTGCAGTCACATGCTCTCTGAGACTCTGAATAGTATAGGGAGAGGAAGCTGCCAGCGTTTTTGTGAGGGACAGATTGCAGACATTTTAACATCTGATCCTGCATCCTGAGATTACTACTACTGTTGCTCTGAGGGACAGATTGCAGAAACTTGAGAATCGAGATTTCACATACTGCTGCTTTGAGTGACAGATTGCAGATCAAACTCTGCATAACACAACGATCGCTACGATTGTACACAACGATCAGATTGTGGGAGTAATTTGAGATTTCACATACTGCTGCTTTGAGTGACAGATTGCAGATCAAACCCTGCCTAACATAACGATCGTTACAATCGTACACAATGATCAGATTGTGGGATCGTACACAACAATCAGATTGTGGGAGTAATTTGAGATTTCACATACTGCTGCTTTGAGTGACAGTTTGCAGATCAAACCCCGCATTACACAACGATCTGCCTGCACTAGGTAGAGGCTTCTGCTTAGAGGGACAGATTATTGTTCAAAAATCATTGCCTACTCCTATAGGGCCAGGTTCCAACTGTTGCTATAAGTGACACTTTATTGTTCAAAAATCATCTCCTAGTTCTAAAGGGAGAGCTTCCAGCTGTTGCTGTAAGTGACACATTATTGTTCAAAAATCATCTCCTAGTTCTAAAGGAACAGCTGTTGGTGTGAGCGGTGCATTTCTTGCACCAAAATAAAAAGTCCGGCTACGTTGGTGTTTTCAAAAAAAAAAAAAAAAAGGGTATTAATTGGTATTAATAAATACTTACATAGGGCTACATAGTACATTTGCGAGCACAATGAGGAGAGCAAATAAGGGACGTGGTCATGGTGCTGCTGGTGATGCTGGTGCTGCTGGTGAACCTCCTGTTGGAAGGAGAGGACGTGGTCGAGGTGTGCCAGCTACACGCACAAGGGAAATACCTTTCTCAGGCAGCTAACAGAACCTTCACCGGTATATGGTAGGCCAGAATACCTCTCAACGATTGGTGAGGCCAGAACAAGTACAGGCGATAGTAGATTGGGTGGCTGACAATGCCTCCAGTTCCTTTACATTGTCTCCCTCCCGGTCCCTTGATGAAAGCTCCTGGCCCTCCCTCTGTTACATTTCCTTGACCTCCGTAACAGTCGGTGGGTTAGATGATAGCGGACATGAACAAGACCGGAGTGGTTAGCAACTCTCCATAAGACCGGATGGTATATGGCCACTTCCAAGACAATCGACGGACTCTTTCCATAAAGGGAACACGCACATCGACCGTGTGGAGCTGGTGCAGGAGAGGAAGGTTGTCCTCCAAGTGGTCGTCGTGGTCGTAGTGGTCGTCGTGGTACTGGTGCAGGGAATAAACGAGAGGAGTAACACGAGCGTTTACATGATACATCGGGATACATTCATAAATAATTATGGTTAATTATGGGAAAAAAAAAAAAAAAAA